>OX352772.1:119915649-119930649 GCA_947095535.1 Poecilobothrus nobilitatus
TATTATTATTATTATTATTATTTGTATTATTATTATTATTATTATTATTATTATTATTATTATTATTTTTATTTATATTATTATTATTATTTAAATTATTATTATTTGTATTATTATTATTATTATTATTTTGTATTATTATTGTTTGTATTATTATTATTATTATTTGTATTATTATTATTTGTATTATTATTGTTTGTATTATTAGTATTGTTATTATTTTTATTATTATTATTATTGTTATTATTATTATTATAATAATTATTATTATATATTATTATATTTTTTTGTATTATTATTATTATTATTATTTGTATTATTATTATTACTATTATGTTTATTATTATTATTATTATTTTATTGTTATTATTATTATTATTTTGTACTATTATTATTTGTATTATTATTATTATTTGTATTATTATTATTATTTGTATTATTATTATTTGTATTATTATTATTATTATCATTATTATCATTATTATTATTATTATTATTTGTATTATTATTATTATGATTATTATTTGTATTATTATTATTATTATTATTATTATTATTATTATCATTATCATCATTATTATTATTGTTATTTGTATTATTATTATTATTATCATTTTTATTATTATTATTATTATTATAATTACTATTATTACTATTTTTATTAGTATCATTATTATTATTATTATTTTTATTATTATAATAATTATTATTATCATTATTATTATTATTTTTTTTCCTAAGGGAGGTGGAAATCTTCCAAAGACACCAAGAATGTCCCCCTTGGTAGTGTCAGATTCTTACTGACTAAGCCCACCTCCCCCGTTAGCCAATATAATGGGATGAAGCCCTTACCAGCGACCGCAGCATATTGGCTAGGGAGTAGGGATAGGAAAGGATAAGAAATGGATACGGAAACACTGAATTGGGAGTGGGACTGTAAGGAAACAATGAATCCCTGTATTATTATTACTATTTTGCTAACAATGACTAAAGCCGTCACAACAGTAACAACATGTAGTAGTAGTATTATAGTACTAGATGAGGTAATTATTGAAGGCAACCCCCACTGTCACTGTAGCGGCTACTATTATTGGTATTAGTATTCTTATTAATATTATTATTATTATACTACAGAGTCAACGCCATCCGTGGATTACTACTTGCAGCTGTATGTAACACCTTACTTGCATTATATAACCAAAGATAGCCCCATTGTAGCAGCTAATATTATTATTACTACTATTATAATTATTGTTATTATTACTATTATTATTGTTAATATTATTAATGTTATTATTACTACTATTAATTATACGATATACATTATTACGATATAAAAGTACTACATATTTTTTTATTTATGACCTGACCAGGGTTTGAACCCAAGACCCTTCGATTGAAAGGTTGGCGACTTAACCACTGCGCCATGAGTCAGATTATTTTTATTATTATTATTATTATTATTTTTTTTCTTATTATTATTATTATTATTATTATTATTATTATTATTATTATTATTATCATTATTACTATTATTATTATTATTATTATAATTATTATTATTGTTATTATTATTATCATTAATATTATAATTATTATTATTGTTATTATTATTACTATTATTATTATTATTCATATTATTATTATTTTTATTATTATTATTTGTATTATTATTATTTGTATTATTATTATTAGTATTATTATTATTTGTATTATTATTATTATTATTATTATTATTAGAATTATTATTATTAGTATTATTAGTATTATTATTATTATTATTATTATTATGAGAGTTCATTTAGAACCTTTACGGAGAGAAGAAGCAAATTTAATTGCTCTTACAAATTTCAATTGTAATAAATTAAAAAAAAAAAAAAAAAAAAAATAGGCTTGTTATGCCTTCATATAATAGTACAGAAAAAAAAAAAAAACAAATACATAATTATATTTTAAGTAAACAAAAATAAACCGGTTATAAGTTCAAAATAAAAAAAATATTACAAATAAAAGCAAAAACAAAATTAAGATAACAAATTGTTATTTATCATTGTTAATATCAAATCAAAAATAAAGTCATCAAAAAAAAACAATTCAAAATATTACTTTTTTTTTTTTTTTAATCATTGTATCCTCTTAGTCTCTTAATGGGACGAAGGAGTGGTATCAAGTTTAAGAAAAGATTAATGCTTAAAGAAACTTTAAGTTGGAAAAATGGTAGTGTAAATATTAATGATAAGAATAATTCAATAACAAATATGGACATCAATCAAAAAGAAAATGAACAGGAATGGACGTATATCCAGCCAAGAAAAAGGTATCATAACGATATTAGTAAGTTGGAAAATGTACCAGAAACAAAATTAAAAAAAAATCAACTGGAGATTTCGCAAAATCAGTTCCAATTGCTACAAAATAAAAATAATAATTTTGATACTAATAGCCACTTACAAAATGTTGGTAATTCTAAAAAACCAACAGAAAAGAACATTAATGTAGAAAAAAAAACTTTTTGCCCTTCCATAATAATTAATGAAGCAAATTTAAAATTAATTTTAGAATTTGTTAAATCAAAAATTACAATAAATGAAAAAAATGTTAAAATAATAAATTCTCCAAACAAAAACAAAACTAAAATTTTTGTAGCTAATATAGGCCTTCATACAGAACTGTTAGAATACTTAAGAAAAATAAAAATTGAAGCATATTCTTTTACACCAAAAGAAATTAAAAATATTAACCTCTTATTAAAAGGTTTAAATAAAGCATTTGACGAAAATGACGTCAAAAATGAATTAGTGTCAGTATTTCCGGATATAAAATTTTTAAAAATTAATAAATTTTCAACACCTAACTCTAAAAAAAATAACAAAGATTTAGGAATGATTATAATCCAAATGGAACCTAATCAAAACATAGAGCAATTGCTAAACACTAAGGTACTATTATACCAAAGAATACATTGGGAGAGATTGATGTCATTCAGTCCAATTCAATGTATGCGTTGCCAACAGTTTGGCCATGTGGCAAATAATTGTAGTAGAGAATACAGATGCGTAAAGTGTTTATTAAAACATTTACCATACAAATGCCCAATGACAAAGGGAAAAGACGTACCTAAATGTACAAATTGTGGTGGGGAGCACCCTGCGAATTATAGGGGATGTCCCTATTACAAAGAATATCTTCAAAGACATAAAAATAATGGGAAAAAAGTAAAAGAGCGAAAAGAAGCAAATTATAGTTCAATTAATATAATGGACGGTAATTCTTTTCCTAGACTTCCGAAATCAAATCAAAATTTAATAACAAAGGGTAATTGGGTTGATCGTCCAAATCCCTTAAATGAATTCTTCGAAATGTCAAATAACTTATTTGGTATGAGCCTTACTAATTTAGTTAAGGAGATAAATGTGTTTATGTCATATATAAAAAACTTAAAATCAAAAGAAGAGCAACAGGGAGCTTATATACAATTTTTAATATAAATAACAAATAATGAACTTAAATAAAGTTTTTTCTGCAATTACAGTTAATGTTCGCTCAATAAAAAGCATTAGTAGAAGAACATTCCTTTTGGACGTACTTAAAGATAAAAAACCACATTTTGCGTTTGTTACTGAAACTAGGTTAAATGGAAGAAATAGGTGTTGTTTTGATGATTATAAAATTATTAGAAATGACTTAGATCAAGGAACAGCTATACTGTTCAAAAATAACATAGATTTGACACAAATTGACACAAAAGAATTTCGTACTCCAATCACTTTAGCACAAGGAAAGGTATTAGGACATGATAATATACAAAAATCATTTTTAGTGGGTTCAATATATATAAAACCCCAAACAGATTGTATTAATATGAATGATACAATGAATAAGATTAATGATTTGGCAAAAAATTTTGACTTTATTATAATTGGGGGAGATTTTAATGCAAGAATGATAAAATATGGTGATACACTAACAAATAGGAATGGTGTGTTACTAGAAAAATGGTTGATAGATCATTCTACCCAGCACTCTTTTATTATAGTTTCACCATTTCAAACAACTTTTCCTGTAAGTGGTTCAATATTAGATTTGTTTTTAGTGTCTGATAATCTAATAAATCAGATAAATAAAAATTATCAATGTCAAACATTTTCCTCATTTTCTGACCATTTCGTTGTTAAGCTTGATATTGATATTAGAAATTACAAACTTAAATTAAATTAATGGGCCTCAAAAAATTAGATCCTTTAAAAACACGGACTGGGTTAAATTTAAGAGTGAAATTGAGCAAGCTTTTTACATGCCTAATTTAAACATTTCAAAAACAAAAAACCTTTCGAATGAAGAAATTGATAATTACATAAAAAAGTTCGTAGATGTAATAAATAATGGAGTAGAAAATCATTCGCATTTATATTGCCCAAATATTAGAAGATACAACAATCTTCCTCAAAATATATTAAATGTGATAAAAGTGAAAAGAAAAATGCAAAAAGACTTTTCACTTTTAAAAATTTATATCATAGATATTTAAATAGAATATCTAGTGAATATAAATCTCTAAATTCAAAAATCCAATGCCTTCGAAAAATTCTGGATGAAAAATTAAAGGAACATTTTGATAAGCAATTTCAAAAAAAGCTTCGTGACATAAAACCTGGCCCTAAGGCATTTAAAGAAATAAATAGAATAATAGGTAAAAATACTGATGAAGACAAAAAGCTATCATTCAACGGAATAGAAATAATAGAAAAACAAGAGAAGATTACTGTTTTTAAAAATTTTTATGAAGAGCTTTATAGGGATAAAAGCATCAGTAACATTACAGAAATTAATGAATCGGTTAGGCAAGTTACTAATGATTTTATTAAAGAACAGACAAATAGATTACAACCTTTGGTACAATTTTCAAATCTAATTCCATCAGAAAACCCGGGATCTTCCAGGTTTTTAAAACTGGAAGATATTAATTTTATAATTTGAAAAATTAACTTAAAAAAATCACATGGTCCAGATGGAATTTCAAATTATATACTAAAAAAACTTCCAAACAAAGCGTTATCCAGATTATTATATTATTTATATTTACAGATTATTTATTATTATATTTACAGATTATTTTAAATAATTGTATAAACAACGGATACTTTCCAAAACATTTTAAAATAGCGAAACTAATTCCTATATTAAAAAATCAGAAATCACACGAACCAACTAATTTTAGACCAATCTCATTGCTTTCAAATGTGGGGAAAATATTTGAAAGATTTATAGGTAATCAGGTAGACCAATTTTGTGATGATAATAATATTATTCCGGATTATCAATTTGGGTTTAAACCAGGACACTCGACTTTAGATGCGTTACTAAAGTTACATAATGATATAGCCTTAAATTTAAATAAAAAGTTTTCTACAGTAATGTTGTCTATTGATATTGAAAAGGCCTTTGATTCTGTATGGAAGAATGGATTAATTTACAAATTGATTAATTTGGGTTTTCCAGCAACAGTAATAAGGCTACTTTTAAGTTTCATGTTAGATCGTACATTATATGTTTGTTTTGATGGTCAAGAGTCAGAAAAAATATCTGTATCGGCAGGTGTTCCACAGGGCTCTGTATTGGGTCCGAAATTATTTAATTTATACTTACATGATTTTCCTCATGAAATATATGATAGAAGAAATAGATTGCAATCAACAGCGAACTTATTTGCTGATGATACAAATATCTATGCTCACTCCAAAAATCCAGATCTAGCTCTAAAGTATGTGGAAAGTCATAGTGAAAAGATTGTTAAATACTATGATAAATGGAAAATTGGAATTAATTCAAAAAAATCAGTTTTAATATGCTTTAGAAACGCTAGCGGTAAAGCCCCTAAAAAAGTAGTAGCTAAAAGTAAAAGAATAAAACTTGAATTAAATTCACATTTAGTTTCCCCAAAAAATAGCCTAAAGTATTTAGGTATTAATTTTAATAATTTATTCAAATTTAATGAACATGCTAAAAAATTCTTACAAAAGCTGTTAATACAACATCCAAATTGAAACCACTTTTAAGACATAGGGATTTATCAACAAAAACTAAACTTTTAATTTATAAACAAATTATAAGGCCTGTGTTATGTTATGGGTTTCCAATTTGGTTTACATTATCACCTAGCTTAGCGCAAAAAATACAAATTTTTGAAAGAAAAATACTACGAAATTGTACAAATAAATATTTTGAAAATGTAAACAAAAGATATTCTAACAGATTCATATATGAGGCAGCGAACATTAAGCCTATAATATATTTAGCGACATTGTTAACTAAAAAATATCTTGCTAAAACAGAAAATCATATTAATGTTTTAATCAGAAATATACATGAAGATCACATTAGTGATACTATTAATCAGCATTATTATTTATCACCATTTGTTATATTAAATGTTCAAAACCAACAAAAATTTTTTGAACCAATAAATATTAAACATTTATCAGAATTTTATTGTTATGATATGAATACTAAACTTAATCATAGAAGTTAATTGAAAAAAAAAAGAGATAAATAAATAAAAAGAGAAAAAAGAATTTTAATTATATAGAAAACAAAGGAAATTGGTAAATTTAAAGAAAGAATTTACTTTAGATCAATGTTCAAATTGGATTTATATGTATTTTTTATTTTATTTTATTTTTTTTTTTTTTGTTTTATTTATAATCTAGTCAGCTTAAAGCATAATTATATATTAGAAATACCGGGTGCAAGTAATTCTTTAAAGCAAAAATAACAAAATTGTAATACTATTAAAATTACAAGTAAAAGTTTAACAATTGTATCGTAAGAACGAAATGAAGAAAAAAAAAAAATTCAAAAGAACCACTAAGCCAAACTATATACATAGCTTAGTAAATTTAATTGTAATTAGTTTTTAAGAAATGAAATATTGTAAAATATTGTAAAAGCAAAAATTGACACAATAAAGTTACTATTAACTATTAACTATTATTTGTATTATTATTATTATTATTATTATTTTGAATTATTATTATTTGTAGTATTATTATTATTTTTATTATTATTATTATTATTTTGAATTATTATTATTTGTAGTATTATTATTATTATTATTATTTTGAATTATTATTAATTCTAGTATTATTATTAATATTTGTATTATTATTATTTGTATTATTATTATTATTATTTTGAATTATTATTAATTGTAGTATTATTATTATTATTTGTATTAGTATTATTTGTATTATTATTATATGTATTATTACTATTATTATTATTATTATTTGTAGTATTATTATTATCATTTGTAAAATTATTATTATTATTTGTATTATTATTATTGTTATTATTATTATTACAATTATTATTATTGTTATTATTATTATTATTATTATTATTATTATTATTATTATTATTATTATGATTATTATTATTAATATTATTATTATTATTATTATTATTTGTATTATTATTATATTTATTATTATTATTAGTATTATTATTATTTGTATTATTATTATAATTATTATTATTATTATTATTATTTGTATTATTATTATTATTATTATTATTATTATTTGTATTATTATTATTTGTATTATTATTATTATTTGTATTATTATTATTATTATTATTATTCGTATTACTATTATTTGTATTATTATTATTTGTATTATTATTATTTGTATTATTATTATTATTATTATTATTATTTTTATTATTATTATTATTATTATTATTATTTGTATTATTATTATTACTATTTGTATTATTATTATTTGTATTAATATTGTTTGTATTATTATTATCTGTATTATTATTATTTGTATTATTATTATTCTTTTTATTATTATTATTATTATTATTATTATTATAAATATTATTATTATTATTATTATTATTTGTATTATTATTATTTGCATTATTATTATTATTATTATTATTTCTATTAATATTATTTGTATTATTGTTATTTGTATTATTATTATTTGTATTATTATTATTTGTATTATTATTATTTGTATTACTATTATTTTTATTATCATTATTTGTATTACTATTATTATTATTTGTATTATTATTATTATTATTATTTGTATTATTATTATTATTATTATTTTGTATTATTATTATTTGTATTATTATTATTATTATTTGTATTATTATTATTATTATTTGTATTATTATTATTTCTATTATTATTATTCTTTTTATTATTCTTATTATTATTATTTGTATTATTATTATTATTATTATTTGTATTATTATTATTATTATTTGTATTATTATTATTATTTGTATTATTATTATTTGTATTATTATTCTTATTATTATTATTTGTATTATTATTATTATTATTTGTAGTATTATTATTATTATTTGTATTATTATTATTTGTATTATTTGTATTATTATTAATATTATTTGTATTATTATTATTTGTATTATTATTAATATTATTTGTATTATTATTATTTGTATTATTATTATTTGTATTGTTATTATTCTTTTTATTATTATTATTATTATTATTTGTATTATTATTATTATTATTTGTATTATTATTATCATTATTTGTATTATTATTATTATTATTATTATTATTATTATTATTATTATTTGTATTATTATTATTATTATTTGTATTATTATTATTACTATTTGTATTATTATTATTATTATTTGTATTATTATTATTTGTATTATTATTATATGTATTATTATTATTTGTATTATTATTATTTTTATTATTATTATTTGTATTATTATTATTTGTATTATTATTATTATTATTATTATTATTTTGTACTATTATTATTTGTATTATTATTATTATTATTAGTATTTGTATTATTTTATTTGTATTATTATTATATGTATTATTACTATTATTATTCTTTTTATTATTATTATTATTATTATTATTATAAATATTATTATTATTATTATTATAATTATTTGTATTATTATTATTTGTATTATTATTATTATTATTATTATTTGTACTATTATTATTTGTATTATTATTATTTGTATTATTTGTATTATTATTATTTGTATTATTTGTATTATTATTTGTATTATTATTATTTTTATTATTATTATTTGTATTATTATTATTTGTATTATTATTATTTGTATTATTATTATTGTTATTATTTTATATTATTATTATTTGTATTATTATTATTATTAGTTGTATTATTATTATTTGTATTATTACTATTATTATGATTATTATTATTATTTGTATTATTATTATTTGCATTGTTATTATTAATATTACTTCTATTATTATTATTTGTATTATTATTATTTGCATTATTATTATTCTTATTATTATTATTTGTATTATTATTATTTGTAGTATTATTATTATTATTATTATTTTGTATTATTAATATTTGTATTATTATTGTTATTATTTGTATTATTATTATTTGTATTATTATTATTCTTTTTATTATTATTATTATTATTATTATAAATATTATTATTATTATTATTATTTGTATTATTATTTTTATTATTTGTATTAATATTATTTGTATTATTATTATTTGTATTATTATTATTTGTATTATTATTATTTGTATTATTATTATTTGTACAATTATTATTTGTATTATTATTATTTGTATTATTATTATTTGTATTATTATTATTCTTTTTGATATTATTATTATTATTATTATTATTATAAATAATATTATTATTATTATTATTATTATTATTATTTGTATTGTTATTATTTGTATTATTATTATTATTATTTGTATTAATATTATTTGTATTATTATTATTTGTATTATTATTATTATTATTTGTATTATTATTATTTGTATTATTATTATTCTTTTTATTATTCTTATTATTATTATTTGTATTATTATTATTATTATTTGTATTCTTATTATTATTATTTGTATTATTATTATTATTTGTATTATTATTATTATTTGTATTATTATTTTTCTTTTTATTATTCTTATTATTTGTATTATTATTATTATTATTTGTAGTATTATTATTATTATTTGTATTAGTATTATTTGTATAAGTATTATTTGTATTTTTATTAATATTATTTGTATTATTATTATTTGTATTATTATTATTTGTATTGTTATTATTCTTTTTATTATTATTATTATTATTATTATTTGTATTATTATTATCATTATTTGTATTATTATTATTATTATTTGTATTATTATTATTATTATTATTATTATTTGTATTATTATTATTATTATTTGTATTATTATTATTATTATTTGTATTATTATTATTATTTGTATTATTATTATTATTATTTATATTATTATTATTTGTATTATTATTATATGTATTATTATTATTTGTATTATTATTATTTTTATTATTATTATTTGTATTATTATTATTTGTATTATTATTATTATTATTATTATTATTATTTGTATTATTATTATTATTATTATTTTGTATTATTATTATTTGTATTATTATTATTAGTATTTGTATTATTTTATTTGTATTATTATTATTTGTATTATTACTATTATTATTCTTTTTATTATTATTATTATTATTATAAATATTATTATTATTATTATTATAATTATTTGTATTATTATTTGTATTATTATTATTATTATTATTTGTACTATTATTATTTGTATTATTATTATTTGTATTATTATTATTTGTATTATTATTATTTGTATTATTTGTATTATTATTATTTGTATTATTATTATTTTTATTATTATTATTTGTATTATTATTATTTGTATTATTTTTATTGTTATTATTTTATATTATTATTATTTGTATTATTATTATTATTAGTTGTATTATTATTATTTGTATTATTACTATTATTATGATTATTATTATTATTTGTATTTATATTATTTGCATTGTTATTATTATTATTATTTCTATTATTATTATTTGTATTATTATTATTTGCATTATTATTATTCTTATTATTATTATTTGTATTATTATTATTTGTGGTATTATTATTATTTAGTATTATTATTATTATTTGTATTATTATTATTATTATTATTTGTATTATTATTATTTGTATTATTATTATTATTCGTATTATTATTATTTGTTTTATTATTATTTATATTATTATTATTATTATTTGTATTATTATTATTATTATTTGTATTATTATTATTTGTATTATTATTATTATTATTATAAGTATTATTATTATTATTATTATTATTATTATTATTTATATTATTATTATTTGTATTATTATTATTTGTATTATTATTATTTGTATTATTATTATTGGATTATTATCATTTGTATTATTATTTTTTGTATTATTATTATTATTATTATTATTATTATTTGTATTATTATTATTATAATTATTATTATTATTATTTGTATTTTATTATTTGTATTATTACTTTTTGTATTATTATTATTTGTATTATTATTATTTGTATTATTATTATTTGTATTGTTATTATTTGTATTATTATTATTTGTATTATTCTTATTTGTATTATTATTATTATTATTATTATTATAATTATTTGTATTATTATTATTATTATTTTTATTATTATTATTATTATTTTGTATTGTTGTTATTTGTATTATTATTATTTGGATTATTATTATTTGTATTATTATTATTATTTGTATTAATATTATTTGTATTATTATTATTTGTATTATTATTATTATTTCTATTATTATTATTTGTATTATTATTATTATTTGTATTATTATTATTTGTATTATTTTTATTATTATTATTATTATTAGTTGTATTATTATTATTATTTGTATTATTATTATAATAATTATTATTATTATTATTATTATAATTATTATTTGTATTATTGTTATTTGTATTAATATTATTATTATTTGTATTACTATTATTTGTATTATTATTATTTGTATTATTATTATTTGTATTATTATTATTTTTATTATTATTATTAGTATTATTATTATTTGTATTATTATTATTATTATTATTATTATTTGTATTATTATTATTATTATTATTTTGTATTATTATTATTTGTATTATTATTATTAGTATTTGTTTTATTATTATTTGTATTATTATTATTTGCATTATTATTATTATTCTTTTTATTATTATTATTATTATTATTATTATAAATATTATTATTATTATTATAATTATTTGTATTATTATTTGTATTATTATTATTATTATTGGTACTATTATTATTTGTATTATTATTATTTGTATTATTATTATTTGTATTATTATTATTTGTATTATTATTATTTGAATTATTATTGGTATTATTATTATTCTCATTATTATTATTCTTATTATTATTATTATTATTATTATAATTATTATTATTATTATTATTTGTATTATTATATTTGCATTGTTATTATTAATATTATTTCTATTATTATTATTTGTATTATTATTATTTGGATTATTATTATTTGTATTATTATTATTTGTATTATTATTATTTGTGTTATTATTATTTGTAATATTATTATTTTTATTATTATTATTATTATTTGTATTATTATTATTATTATTTTTATTATTATTTGTATTATTATTATTATTATAATTATTATTATTATTATTATTATTATTATTATTATAATTATTATTATTATTATTATTTGTATTATTATTATTTGTATTATTATTATTTGTATTTTTATTATTTGTATTATTATTATTATTATTATTTTTATTATTATTATTATTTATATTATTATTATTACTATTTGTATTATTATTATTTGTATTATTATTATTTGTATTATTATTATTTGTATTATTATTATTATTATTATTATTATTATTTTTATTATTATTATTATTATTATTATTTGTATTATTATTATTACTATTTGTATTATTATTATTTGTATTATTATTATTTGTATTATTATTATTTGTATTATTATTATTTGTATTATTATTATTATTTGTATTAATATTATTTGTATTATTATTTTTTGTATTATTATTATTTGAATTATTATTATTCTTTTTATTATTATTATTATTATTATTATAATAAATATTATTATTATTGTTATTATTTGTATTATTATTATTATTATTATTATTATTTGTATTATTATTATTATTATTTCTATAAATATTATTTGTATTATTATTATTTGTATTATTATTATTTGTATTATTATTATTTGTATTACTATTATTTTTATTATCATTATTTGTATTATTATTATTATTATTTGTATTATTATTATTATTATTTGTATTATTATTATTATTATTATTTTGTATTATTATTATCTGCAATATTATTATTATTATTTGTATTATTGTTATTTGTATTATTATTATTTGTATTATTATTATTTGTATAATTATTATTCTTTTTATTATTCTTATTATTATTATTTGTATTATTATTATTATTATTTGTATTATTATTATTATTATTTGTATTATTATTATTATTATTTGTATTATTATTATTATTAATTTGAATTATTATTATTTGTAGTATTATTATTATTATTTGTATTATTATTATTATTATTTGTATTATTAATATTATTTGTATTATTATTATTTGTATTATTATTATTTGTATTATTATCATTGTATTATTATTATTTGTATTATTATTATTTCTATTATTATTATTTGTATTATTATTTTTTGTATTATTATTATTTGTATTATTATTATTTGTATTATTATTATTAGTTTTATTATATTATTATTATTATTTTGTATTATTATTATTCGTATTATTATTATTTGTATTATTATTATTCGTATTATTATTATTTGCATTATTATTATTTGTATTATTATTTGTATTATTATTATTTATATTATAATTATTATTATTATTTTTAATATTATTATAATTATTATTATTATTATTATTATTATTATTATTATTATTATTATTATTTTTATTATTATTATTATTATTATTATTATTATTATTATTATTTTTATTATTATTATTATTATTATTATTATTATTATTATTTGTATTATTATTATAATTATTATTATTATTTGTATTATTATTATCATTATTTGTATTATTTTATTTGTATTATTATTATTATTATTATTTGTATTAGCATTATTATTATTTGTATTATTATTATTTCTATTATTATTATTTGTATTATTATTATTTGTATTATTATTATTTATTTTATTATTATTTGTATTATTATTATTCTTTTTATTATTCTTATTATTATTATTTGTATTATTATTATTATTATTTGTAGTATTATTATTATTATTTGTATTATTATTAATTGTATTATTATTATTTGTATTATTATTATTTGTATTATTATTATTTTTATTATTATTATTTGTATTATTATTATTTTTATTATTATTTGTATTATTATTTGTATTATTATTATTTGTATTATTATTATTATTATAAATGTTATTATTATTATTATTATTATTGTTATTATTATTTGTATTATTATTATTATATTTATTATTATTGTTATTATTATTATAACTATTATTATTATTATTATTATTATTATTATTATTATTATTATTATTATTATTATTATTATTATTATTATTATTATTATTATTATTATTATTATTATTATTATTATTATTATTATTATTATTATTATTATTTGTATTTAATTATTTGTATTATTATTATTTGCATTATTATTATTTGTATTATTATTATTTGTATTATTATTATTTGTATTATTAATATTTGTATTATTCTTATTTGTATTATTATTATTATTATTATTATTTGTATTATTATTATTTTTATTATTATTATTATTATTATTTTGTATTATTGTTATTTGTATTATTATTATTATTATTATTATTATTATTTGTATTTTTAGTATTTGTATTATTATTATTTTTATTATTATTATATGTATTATTATTATTTGTATTATTATTATTTGTATTATTATTATTATTATTATTAATATAATTATTATTATTATTAT
>OX352772.1:119935649-119938149 GCA_947095535.1 Poecilobothrus nobilitatus
ATTTTCCACTAGAAGTATTATCAGAGACACAAACCGTTCATTAAAAGTGAGTACAGTCAAAAAAGGAAAAGTACATACTTAAAAAACACACATTTTCAATAAAAATAAATTCAGCAAATTTTTAAATTTGACCGCCACATCCATTATGAACTGGTCGCAGCGGTAAATTAAAAATAAATTATTAATCTTCTGTTGGCGTTTTCAATCTTTGTTTTGGAAAAAAAAAAATAAAAATAGGTACTCTTAATAAAATTAAAACGCCTGAAAGTGAAAAGAGCTAAGTTTATAGTAAGTCTCATATTTATAAGAAAAAAATAATAGGCCGATTTTATTCTTGATTTTGTTTTCATTAGTATAAAAGCT
Source organism: Poecilobothrus nobilitatus (assembly GCA_947095535.1). Taxonomy (NCBI): domain Eukaryota; kingdom Metazoa; phylum Arthropoda; class Insecta; order Diptera; family Dolichopodidae; genus Poecilobothrus; species Poecilobothrus nobilitatus. The sequence goes on from OX352772.1 coordinate 119,936,013, forward strand.
GGTAAAAGCTTCGTAACAGACTTTAAAATAGTTTTGTTTATTTAGGTTGAAATTTAGATTTTTAATATAAAACATAACATAAAATATTCGAAAATTTTTTATTAATATAAAATTCGGCAGACTTAAATAATTATATTTCATAACAGAATTCTGGAACTTACCAAATATTATAGAAATGGATATTTTTCTTTTAAAAAAAAAAAAACTAACATAGAAAATATCATTTTAGAAGCCTTCTCTCACAGAAGATTCATAATTTTGTACTAATTTATTATTAGGCCATTAATAATATTGTTAGGCATGGAAAAAAATAAGATTTATTAATCAGATCAGATAATATAATACCAGGAATTAATGATTGAATTTCTGATAATATACACAATATTATACCAGATTATACACACAAGATGTTGGCCAGATCTATAATAAACCACTCACAATGAATATAAACTAAACTGGCAATGATGATATTTCTGTATATTTATTTAATAATTTAAAATTTTATGATCAGAGACACAAATCTTCGACTAAAAGTCTTATCAGAGACACAAACTTTTACTTTTTAAAAAGTACTTTCGATACAAAATTTAAAGCAAATTTTTAATTTTTAAATTTGACTGCCACATCCATTATGAACTGGTCGCAGCGGTAAATTAAAAATAAATTATTAATCTCCTGTTGGCAGTTTTCAAATGACTCTTTGTTTTCAAAAAATAAAAATACTCTTAATAAAATTAAAAGACTTGAAAGTAAAAAGAGCAAAGTTTATAGTAAGCCTTATATTTATAAGAAAGAAATAATAGGCCGATTTTATTCTTGATTTTGTTTTCACTATTATAAAAGCTGGTAAAAGCTTCGCAGCAAACTTTAAAGTAATTTTATTTATTTAGGTTGGAATTTTGATTTTTTAAGCTGCATTTTTGATATAACATAAAATATTCGAATTTTTTTATTAATATAAAATTCGGCAGACTTAGCTAATTATATTTCATAACAGAAATCAGAAACTCACTAAATATTATAGAAATGGATATTTTTCTTAAAAAACAAGAAAAAATAAGATAGAAAATATCATTTTAGAAGCCTTCTCTCACAATAGATTCATAATTTTGTACTAATTTATTATTAGACCATTAAATTAAAAAGCTGTCGAAAACGACCGTCACAAAAAAGCCCCCGAAAATTTATGAAATTTCATTATCAGAGACATGAATGTTTTATGAAATATACCAAAGACCTCTTCCAAAGTACATTTAAATAAAATAAATTCAGCAAATTTTTTTCAAGCAAAAAAAAAACAAGTAAAAGTAACAGTAAGTCGATGCAACCGACTTATTTATACCCTACACCTAAAAAATTCAAATTCAATTAAAAATCCATAAGTTATTTTAGTTAGGTACTTAATATACCTAACCTAAAAAAATACATGTAATAATCTCTCCCTTAATTCAGGTAGTAAGGGAGTCAGTATGATAACGTAAATGTTTTTGAATCTATAGAAATTGTGCAATTGCACAGGAGATTTTCTAGTAATAATACAAATAATAATAATACAAATAATGATAATAATAATACAAATAATAATAATAATAATAATAATTATAATAATTATACAAATAATAATAATAATTATAACAATAATATTAACGATAATATTTGTATTATTATTATATTTATTATTATAATTTGTATTATTATTATTTGTATTATTATTATTGTTATAATTATTATTATTATTATTATTTGTATTATTATTATTATTATTATTATTATTATTATTATTATTTGTATTATTATTATTATTATTTGTATTATTATTATTATTATTTGTATTATTATTATTTGTATTATTATTATTTTTATTATTATTATTATTTGTATTATTATTATTTGTATTATTATTATATGTATTATTATTATTATTTGTATTATTATTATTATTATTTGTATTATTATTATTAGTATTTATATTATTTTATTTGTATTATTATTATTTGTATTATTATTATTATTATTCTTTTTATTATTATTATTATTATTATAAATATTATTATTATTATTATTATTATAATTATTTGTATTATTATTATTTGTATAATTATTATTATTATTATTTGTACTATTATTATTTGTATTA
>OX352772.1:119943149-119948149 GCA_947095535.1 Poecilobothrus nobilitatus
ATTATTATTTGTATTATTATTATTTGTATTATTATTATTTGTATTATTATTATTTGTATTATTATTATTTGTATTATTATTATTTGTATTATTATTATTCTTTTTATTATTCTTATTATTATTATTTGTATTATTATTATTATTATTTGTAGTATTATTATTATTATTTGTATTATTATTAATTGTATTATTATTATTTGTATTATTATTATTTGTATTATTATTATTTTTATTATTATTATTTGTATTATTATTATTTGTATTATTATTATTATTATTATTTGTATTATTATTATTTGTATTAGTATTATTTGTTTTAGTATTATTTGTATTATTATTATTTGTATTATTATTATTTGTATTATTATTATTATTATTATTATTATTATTATTATTATTTTTATTATTATTATTATTATTATTATTATTATTATTATTTATATTATTATTATTTGTATTATTATTATTATTATGATTATTATTATTATTTGTATTATTATATTTGCATTGTTATTATTAATATTATTTCTATTATTATTATTTGTATTATTATTTGCATTATTATTATTATTATTATTATTATTATTATTATTATTATTATTATTATTATTATTATTATTATTATTATTATTATTATTATTATTATTATTATTATTATTATTATTATTATTATTATTATTATTATTATAATTATTATTATAATTATTATTATTATTTGTATTATTATTATAACTATTTGTATTATTATTATTTGTATTATTATTATTTGTATTATTATTATTATTATTTGTATTATTATTATTTGTATTACTATAATTTTTATTATCATTATTTGTATTATTATTATTTGTATTATTATTATTATTTGTATTATTATTATTATTATTATAATTATTATTTGTATTATTAGTATTATTATTTGTATTATTATTATTTGTATTATTATTACTTGTATTATTATTATTTGTATTATTATTATTATTTGTATTATTGTATTATTATTTGTATCACTATTATTTTTATTATCATGATTTGTATTATTATTAGTTGTATTATTATTATTATAATTATTTGTATTATTATTATTATAATTATTTGTATTATTATTATTATTATTATTTTGTATTATTATTATTTGTATTATTATTATTATTTGTATTATTATTATTTGTATTAATATTATTTGCATTACTATTATTTGTATTATTATTATTTGTATTATTATTATTCTTTTTATTATTATTATTATAAATATTATTATTATTATTATTTGTATTATTATTATTATAATTATTATTATTTCTATTAATATTATTTGTATTATTATTATTTGTATTTTTATTATTTGTATTATTATTATTTGTGTTACTATTATTTTTATTATCATTATTTGTATTACTATTATTATTATTTGTATTATTATTATTATTATTATTATTTGTATTATTATTATTATTATTATTTTGTATTATTATTATTTGTATTATATTATTATTATTTGTATTATATTATTATTATTTGTATTATTGTTATTTGTATTATTATTATTTGTATTATTATTATTTGTATAATTATTATTCTTTTTATTCTTCTTATTATTTGTATTATTATTACTATTATTTGTATTATTATTATTTGTATTATTATTATTTGTATTATTATTATTTGTATTATTATTATTTGTATTATTATTATTATTATTATTATTTTAAATTATTAATATTTGTAGTATTATTATTATTATTTGTATTATTATTATTATTTGTATTATTATTATTTGTATTATTATTATTTGTATTATTATTATTTGTATTATTATTATTTGTGTTAGTATTATTATTATTTGTATTATTATTATTATTATTATTATTATTATTATTATTATTATTATTATTGTTATAATTATAATTATTATTATTTGTATTATTATTATAATTATTATTATTATTTGTATTATTATTATCATTATTTGTATTATTTTATTTGTATTATTATTATTATTATTATTTGTATTATTATTATTATTATAATTATTTGTATTATTATTATTTCTATTATTATTTTTTGTATTATTATTATTTGTATTATTATTATTTGTATTTCTATTATTTGTATTATTATTATTTATATTATTATTATTTGTATTATTATTATTCTTTTTATTATTCTTATTATTATTATTTGTATTATTATTATTATTATTTTTAGTATTATTATTATTATTTGTATTATTATTAATTGTATTATTATTATTTGTATTATTATTATTTGTATTATTATTATTATTATTTGTAGTATTATTATTATTATTTGTATTATTATTAATTGTATTATTATTATTTGTATTATTATTATTTGTATTATTATTATTTTTATTATTTGTATTATTATTATTTGTATTATTATTATTATTTGTATTATTATTATTTTATATTATTATTATTTGTATTATTATTATTTGTATTATTATTATTATTTGTATTATTATTATTTGTATTATTATTATTATTATTATTATTATTTGTATTATTATTTGTATTATTATTATTTGTATTATTATTATAAATATTATTATTATAATTATTATTATTTGTATTATTATTATTTGTATTATTATTATTTGTATTATTATTATTATTATTATTATTTGTATTATTATTATTATATTTATTATTATTATTATTATTATTATAACTATTATTATTATTATTATTATTATTATTATTATTATTATTATTATTATCATTATTTGTATTTTATTATTTGTATTATTATTATTTGTATTATTATTATTTGTATTATTATTATTTGTATTATTATTATTTGTATTATTATTATTTGTATTATTATTATTTGTATTATTATTATTTGTATTATTCTTATTTGTATTATTATTTTTATTATTATTATTATTATTATTATTATTATTATTATTTATATTATTATTATTATTATTTTTATTATTATTTTGTATTATTGTTATTTGTATTATTATTATTATTATTATTTGTATTATTATTATTTGTATTATTATTATTTTTATTATTATTATATGTATTATTATTATTTGTATTATTATTATTTGTATTATTATTATTATTATAATTATTATTATTATTTGTATAATTGTTATAATTATTATTATTATTTGTATTATTATTATCATTATTTGTATTATTATTATCATTATTTGTATTATTATTATTATTTGTATTATTATTATTATTATTTGTATTATTATTATTATTTGTATTATTATTATTTCTATTATTATTATTATTATTTGTATTATTATTATTATTTTGAATTATTATTATTTGTAGTATTGTTATTATTATTTGTATTATTATTATTTGTATTATTATTATTTGTATTATTATTATTTGTATTATTATTATTTGTATTATTATTATTATTGTTATTATTATTATTATAATTATTATTATTGTTATTATTATTATTATTATTGCTATTATTATTTGTATTATTATTATTTGTATTATTATTATTATATGTATTATTATTATTTGTATTATTATTAGTATTTGTATTATTATTATTATTATTATAATTATTATTATTATTATTATTATTATTATTTTTATTATTATTATTATTTGTATTATTATTATAACTATTATTTTTATTATTATTATTTGTAGTATTATTATCATTATTTGTATTATTATTATTATTATTATTATTTGTATTATTATTATTTGTATTATTATTATTATTATTTTGAATTATTGTTATTTGTAGTATTATTTTTATTATTTGTATTATAATTATTTGTATTATTATTATTTGTATTATTATTATTGTTATTATTATTATTATTATTTGTATTATTTTATAATTATTATTATTATTATTATTATTATTATTTGCATTATTAATATTATTATTATTTGTATTATTATTATTTGTATTATTATTATTTGTATTAATATTATTTGTATTATTATTATTTGTATTATTATCATTTGTATTATTATTATTTGTATTATTATTATTATTATTATCATTCTTATTATTATTATTTTTATTATTATTATTATTATTTGTATTATTATTATTATAATTATTACTATTATTATTATTATATTATTATTATTTGTATTTTATTATTTGTATTATTATTATTAGTATTATTATTATTCATATTATTATTATTTGTATTATTATTATTTGTATTATTGTTATTTGTATTATTCTTATTTGTATTAGTATTATTATTATTATTTGTATTATTATTATTATTATGGAGTCAGATGTAGAGGACAGACCCGTCTTAGAAACTTCGCCGCGGCGTGCTTTCATGAATAAAATGCGGGCGGACGAAGAAAGCTCTATACAGCGATGTATGGAGATTGTTCAGGCGATGAAGGGTGCGTTGGATACCCAAAAAAACATATCCAACAAAATAAAATTTGGAATACCTGAGCTTGAGGAGCGGCTGCAAGTTATCGCGCATTGCAGATCAAGCTGGAGGAAGGTGGAGGCCGAAGTTGCTGAAGCCGAGGCAATGGCCAAAGTATTGGCCAGCTCGGCGAATACGAAGCGTCCAGCTTCTAGTCCAGTGGAGCGGGCGGTTGATAAGCGGCAGAGGGCTGACGGGCACACTCCGGCCGAAACCCAGGATAAAGGCGGTGACTGGAAGCAAGTTCACACCAAAAAGAAGCGGAAAAGACTGCAGTCGGCGAAGGCCAAGACTGCAGTTAGCGCCAAAGCGTCAGGGGGCACCGAAACCGTCACCGGTGCCAAGACTGTGGAGGGTATTAAGGCGGCGGAGCACAGAAGAGCTCGTAATCGGGGGCAAAGATCAAGCCCGAGGCAGTGGTGGTTAGGCCCAGCGACGGTCGCTCATATGCCGATGTCCTGGCGGATATACGGGCTACTGTGAAGCCAGAGGATTCGGGGACAAACGTTAAGGCGATACGGCAGACGAATACAGGAGGGGTTCTCATAGAGCTTGGTCCTGGGACCAAGGATAGAGA
>OX352772.1:119953149-119956176 GCA_947095535.1 Poecilobothrus nobilitatus
GACGAAGCAGAATGGCAGGAGTCAGAAATACGCCATTATAGACATCGGCGAACGAGTGGCCCGTAAGCTTATTGGTCTGAGTAAGATCAAAATCGGCTGGGTTAGCTGCAGAGTCCGGAGGAGAGTCAACCTGGAGCGTTGCTTCAGGTGTCTTGCTTTTGGCCATATAGCACGGACGTGCAAGGGCCCAGACAGGAGCCGCCTCTGTCGGAGGTGTGGCGGAGATGGCCATCTAGCAAAGGACTGCAGCGAAAAGGAGCTCTGTGTGCTCTGCTTCGATGCGGGGTGTAAGGCTGAAGAGCTGACTCACACAGCAGGAACGGGGCGATGCAAGGTCTTCAGGACGGCACTGCAGAAGGGGAGGGAATCAAGATGATTAAAATCCTGCAGGCCAACCTGAATAGGAGTCGGGTTGCTAGTGATCTTCTCCGCCAGATGGCCAGAGAGAAGGGTATTGACCTACTGCTCATTAGTGAGCAGTATAGTCATAACCACCCTTCTCCATGGTACCCAGATGACCTGGGAACAGCAGCGATATGGATCCCGGATCCGGCGAAACTTCCGGTGAAGGAGTATGGACGTGGGCGGGGTTTCGTCTGGGTTAGGTGTAGGGAGGGGAGTAGGGAGTACCTCACCCCCAACGAATCCATTAGCGAATTCATGGAGAAAGTCGGCGATCTTGAAGACATGATCCTTGGTGCTTCTGGGGGCCTGGTGGTGGGTGGCGATTTCAATGCTAAGGCTTTGGAATGGGGGATGAATTATCCGGACGCTAGAGGTGGTCACGTTTTGGAAATGGCGGCTAGAACGGGTTTACTAGTTTTAAACACCGGCCGCGTGTCCACCCTTAGACGGCCAGGATATTCGGAAACCATTCCAGATGTCTCCTTTGCATCTGAGCAGCTCGCCCCCTTTGTTCGGAACTGGCATGTGATCGAGGACTATACGGGCAGTGACCATCAGTATATCGTATTCGAGTTGCGCGAAGGCCAGCAGCGGCAAGCGGTGCCTGCTGGTCGCTCTTCCTGGGCCATGAGTAGGGTTGACGAGGCTAAGTTCGCCCGCTCAGTTTCATGGGAGGTAGTGGCACCCATGGCAGCTGTCCGAGGGAACCGGAGCCGGTGCGAGGAGATCGTCGACTCTACCATGAGGACGGTATTGGAGGCGTGCGGGACTTCTATACCCCGCAAAAGGACTCGTCACGGGAAAAGACCGGTATACTGGTGGACTCATGAAATCGCGGAGTTGAGGTGTGAATGTTTAAGGCTTCGGCGCAAGTCGCAACGCGCTAGAGGCCGGGATGAGATTGCCCGTTGGTCTGCTGACCACAAGGTCAAGAAGAAGGAGCTTCGCCGGGCCATCAGTGGTAGTCAGGCTCGGTGTCTAAGGAAGCTGAGGGAGGATGTCGAGACAGATCCATGGGGTTTGGGTTACAAAATCGTAACTCAAAAGCTTGGCATGAGAGCCGGTACCGCCCCCATGGATGCTGCTTCCACGGAGAGAATAGTCCACGGACTATTCCCTGCGCACCCGGCGCGGATGAGAAGGAGTGCGAACTCCCGAGGCGAGATTGTCTACTTCTCCATGGAGGAGCTGGAAACCGCTGTCTGCTCTCTCAAGCCAAGGAGAGCACCTGGGCCGGATGGATTACCGGGGGAAATATGGAAGCTAGTGTTAAGGGCTGGGCCTGAGCTCTTGCTGAATATGTACAATGCGTGTCTTTCAGCGGGAGTCTTCCCTGCTCGCTGGAAGACAGCGCGCCTTGTGCTGATCGGCAAGGGCAAGGGAGACCCGGAGCTTCCATCTTTCTACCGGCCGCTGTGCATGCTGGATACGGCGGGGAAGATCTTGGAGAAGCTGCTTAGGGCGAGGCTGCACTCCGCTATGGAGGACGCAGGGGGGCTTTCTCCGCGGCAGTACGGCTTCAGGTCCGGTAGGTCAACGGTGGATGCCATTGCCGAGGTGATGTAAAGCGGGCGGAGAGTTACAACCATTTCTCACGTCGACTGGTCCTCTTGGTGACGCTCGATGTGAGAAATGCGTTTAACTCCCTCAGATGGGTGGACGTCATCAGAGCACTGGAGGACGACTTCCGGGTTCCGGAATACCTTCTCCAGATGATGGACGATTATCTGGCCGACCGCACTCTGACGTACGATACTTCGCAGGGGCCAAGGAGCATGGTGGTTACTGCAGGCGCGGCGCAGGGGTCTGTCCTCGGACCAGATCTCTGGAACGCTGCCTATGACGCCTTGCTGCGCTTGGACATGCCCGACGAGACAATTCTCGTTGGGTATGCCGACGACGTGGCACTGCTTGTTGAGGCAAGGAGCGTGGAGCTGGCTCAGCTCAAGCTCAACCAAGCCATGCGGCGCATCGGTGCATGGATGGCAGAGCGAGGGCTGTCTCTGGCTCTAAGCAAAACGGAGATCGTGGTCCTCACTAGGAGGAGGATAGCCACTGTCCTTCCGCTGCAGGTTGGGGAGGTGACAGTCATGTCGAAGCCGGCGGTAAAATACCTCGGAGTGCTAGTGGATTGTAGCCTTAGGTTCTTCAAGCAGATTCGGGCGACGGTGGACAAGGCGGCAGCGGGCGTAACATCGCTGAGCCGGCTGATGGCCAACGTGGGAGGACCCAGGGCCGGGAAGAGGAGGCTCCTTATGTCATCGGTCCAGTCAGTCTTGCTGTACGGATCCGAGGTGTGGGCACATGCTCTAGCCAAGGACATGTACAGGAAGAGATTGGGCCATATACAAAGGAGGGCAGCCCTGAGGGTGGCGTCTGCCTACAGGACAGTCTCTGAGCCGGCTGTCCTGGTGATTGCGGGCGCTACACCGATTGCGCTATTGGCACAGGAGCGGCAATCAGTGTACAACAGGCGGGGGGAAGGTAACCCGGCAGTAGTCAAGGCAGAAGAGAAGTCACGCACGTTGGCAAGGTGGCAGGCTCAGGGGGAGCAGGAGGCAAGGGGCCGGTGGACGAGGACGTTGATAGCAACGATCGGGCCATGGGCGGAGCGGCGACACG
>OX352772.1:119963876-120499455 GCA_947095535.1 Poecilobothrus nobilitatus
ACGAGATGGTCAGGCAGTTTAGCATTCCACTTTGCTGGGTACCAGGTCATCGAGGTATTCCGGGAAATGAAAAAGCTGATGAACTCGCAAGAATTGGTACAACCTTACAAGTTTTGCCGGATAGGGCAGGACTAGGGTACCTCTATCCACAAGCAAAACCTTATTTCGAAAGGAAATAACGGTCGGAAAAATGCCCATTTTTAGGAATTTTCATTACGAGTTTTCGTTATGAAATATTTCCCAAAATATGTCGAAATTAAAAACAAAAATAAAAATAAAATTTGGAATTTTTCCTATAACATATCAAAAATTTAGCTTTCAACTCGTAATTTTAACTTAATATTTAATCAAATTACTTTTAAGCCTTTTAATTATTTATTTCCGCTTGCTTTTTGACATTTGTAAAAGTAGTATAAGAGATTTTTTTTCAAAAAATAATAGTGGGATTGAAAGCATTTTAACATAACCTAAAATTTATTAAAAATTTCGTGCGAATGAGGTAAGAAATTTTAAATTAAAATCGAGTTTTCATATTTTTAGCTTCATTAAAAGTAAATATATCAAAATAAAATTTGGAATTTTTTCTTTTTTGCTCTAAAAAAATTAAAATTCAGTTCGTATTTTTTAGTAATGTTTTGGCACTGGCAGTTTAAAAAAAAGAAGCCAAGAAAATTAGTAAGTCTTTGATTGTTTTAATATTTTAAAGTATATCTCATTTAAGTTTCAAATTATGTTTTTATTATTATTAGTTAATACTTAATTTTTATTTCACTTAATTTTTATTATTTGGGCCAAGAGATCCCAAATACAAAAGCATAAAATTCAAAATCTGAAAATCCCAAAGCAGTTTTTTTATCAATTTATGAAAAGCTATCAATTATAACATAATTTATATTATGGTTTTATTGATATAAGAAAATTATTTACATTTTATTATTTATATTATTGATTTATACAAAATTATTTATTTTATAATAATTATTCATCATTTAATAAATAATATTTTCTCTTTTTAATTTTTATTTGCTAACTTATTTTCAAAATTAAAATTGTTATTAAAATTTTATCGATTTAATTTATTTTATACTGGTACAGAAAATGGAGGAATTTTTAAAAAGGTATTTTTATATTGAAATATTAATATTTTTTAAATATTAATATATCAAAAGATCCGCGACCGATTGAATTTTATGTCCACCTTTGAACGAAATACAAAAAAAATTATAGTTTTTGAGTTATAACAAAGCCTCCTATGCAAAGCTACATAAGAATACGTGTAAATTTTTCTAATTTTTTTCAAAAATTAGCTTCCTAAAACGCTTTTGCTCTCTTTATGTCATGGTCTTAAAAAAACTATTGCCAGCTGTGGATATAAACAAAATCATTCTTATATTGAAAATTAAACAAAAATATCAATGAGAATATTTACGCACACATATAAAAGTTGCAATTACAACTTCTTGTAAACGCGGCTAGCTTTTGCAAATACATCTTACAAATTCAATTGCAATCTAGTTTAAACACAGCCATTTAATGTATAGTTTCCACTCCATAGATATAATAAAATATAGATTAGCAGCTTCTCTTTCTCTCTAATGTGTTTCCTATTCAACCATTTTTAGCCAAAAATTAACATATGTTTTAGCAAAGAACATATAACACATAAAGAAGTTTCAATCCATATAAGTTTCAGCATAAAAATTTTTCATAGGTGCTACCTGTTGAGAGGACCCACCAAAATAAACAAACATTTTTTACTACGGAAAAAAGCAAGAGTAATAAAAAATATTATTTTTGTAATTCATCAATCAATTTTAGATGTTTTGATAACCCAACCATAGGTACAAGAATTATTATAGTATAAAAGTATAAATTATGAAAAAATGTGTATATTAATATGAATTTAAAGTTATTTCATTCCCTCTAAAAAATATACTTTTTTCTTTTTAATCAATGTAATATTTTCTAAGTAATTAGTAGGTATAGGGGCACTTTGGCCAGACGGCCTTAACGTCATCACGTAATGTTTGGCGCCAGTGTTATAGAAGGTCAACTAGATAATGTGGAACAAGTAGATAGTGCAATGACCTAAACAGGTGTGTAGTATTTCTACCGGTTGCATGATTAGTTTCCGGAAAAAGCTTTAGTAAATAATACAAGTAAGTACAATGATCTTGTTGTGATAGTATATAGTAACATAGATTATTGTAAATAATAAGAATTTATTTTATTTTTTAATAAAAAGCTTTCACGGTCAATTGGTTATTTTAACGTAATATTAACACAAGAATGCAGTTGTTATTTATGAGATAAATAAAATGCAGATATTGACCTTGATATTGTATCTTAGTTTTAAAGTAATTTAAAAAAATGTATTTATTGATTAATTGTTATGTTTATTGCAGAAAAAATTTTTAAAGAAAAAATCCAGGTGTTTGATAAAAATTTATTTTAATGTTAATTGATTTATTATATTAACTACTTTGTATTTTGCAAATAAAAAAGTCAGTTATTGTTAAATTTGCTGCTACTTTGTATAATGTAAATTAAATTTTCTGTTATTGTACATACAAATTAGAACATTATAGAATCAAATAAATTTATTGCGTTATGAATTATAATTTTCATATTTTAATTCCTTTTATATTATGCATATGGTAAATAAAAGAAGTAAATTAATTAATATAGAAATCGTGATTTTAAAAATATGTCAAATAAGATTTATGTAAAAGAAATTGGAAAGCGGAATTATTTTTAATATATTATATACTTACCTTTTTATATGCATACTATGCAGGTGTGCTAAAATGATGAAAAATTTATTAAATTTAATTGTTAACTAATTCAAATTAAAATAAGCTTATATTATTTTAAAATACATACTTTGTATAATGTAAATGAAACAAGTTAAGTAAGTTTTATACAATGTCATTTTTATTAATCTATAAATTATAATTTTCAAATAATATATTTGGAGACGTATTTTAATACGTTTTATTCTATTTGACGCCTTTTAAACCCATACGGTAATGAACTGTAGTCTTCAAGAAATTTTCTTTTTTCTGTCATTGGTCGATAAAGTTTTGTTTCAGGAACACTAATTACTTCGTGATTCTGAGTACGGCGTATATTATGTGATAAAATATATATAGGTTCCACTTCATTATAATTCAACACAACATTTTTGATCGTACTGAAATTGACCTTTTGCGATGCTGAATAATTAAGTGATATTCCCTTTACTTTACATACAATTTTTTCTGTATTATTTCTAGTAGAATGTACTTTAAAAGCATAATTTTTTGGGCCACCACTTACAAATTCTGATATATAATTTTGATTTCCATAGCAGTCTAACTCATCGGTCATGTCTAGGATAAATTCTCCTGTCGGCGGGTCATATTCACCTTCTCTGGATACATATATAATCGAATCCATTTCATAGTATAACACTCTGTTGTTTAAACCTTCTAGATAATTATATAATTTCAAGTAAGCCTGAGTTGTTGTATATGCCGCGATACAAAAGTTTACAGTAGAAAGGCTACCTGTCGCTTCTTCCTTATATTGCCAGCTCAAAATGAGATTTTCTTCGTTAACGGACAATGTATGACATATTTCTAAAGCTGGATTCGTAAGCATAGTATATAACTCTGAGGGCTCATTTATAATTTTGGTTTTTTGTTGATTTTCTGTCTGACCAAATTTACCCCAAAATAAGTTCAACATCAATTTTGCGAAGGATCTTAAACCATCATTTTTAATAATTTTAGAAAATTCTAATTGAATGTTTTCATTTTGGAAGAAATCTTCTATATATTTATTTTTGTCTGCTTCTGTAATATATTTAGAAGGCCACCCTGATGCCTCCGTCTTCATTTTTAAAAATTTTTCCATCATCTTAGTGAATAAACCATCATAATTGTTTAGTTTGTCGTATTGACCAACATTGTATTCCCATATTTCATAAATTTCCAGTATTACATAGTTTTTCTCCAGGGCTTTTAAAACTTCGTCTATAACCCATGTTCCGATTAAAGCTCGTTCTTCATTAGAGTGTGTACAAAACTCATTTTGGCTTTTTTCTTCTCCGCATTTGTGACACAAAGAAAACATTAACTTGTTGTTTTGTTTAATTGGTAATACTGGATGTAATAGTTCTTCAGGTGGAAGTATTTTACATTTAATGAGACCGTTCATATTTTCTAAATTTTGTTGGATACATTTAGAATTACCCACGTAAATTTTTGGGTGGCCTATGAGAAATGTTCCATATTTACATACATATGGATACAACGAGCATACATCAATATATTTAATTTTTTCTGCTTCTTTGCATTTGTAATATTGATACACATTTCCGGTGCAACCTCCGTAAAAAGAATCTCTGAGATTTAGAGGAGCATTGTGTATTAACGGACGATGTTTTAAATGTGAAAGTTCTTCTCCTAACAAGTGCTTTTTAAATTCACAACTCCACATTTCAATTACTTCATATCTATGGGACAAAAGAAAATTTATATTATATGAAAGCAGTTTTAATTTTATATTTTTAAAAATATGAAATAAAATATTGTAATACATAACCTAATTTTCTTAATCTTTCAGATTTTTCTATTGTTCTTTCATATCGTCTGTTTAACGTATCATCCGGATCGTCATGCAATGGTCTATCTCTTTCATGTTGTAATCAATCATACAGGATGACCATGAAAATAGCACCCATGTAATTCAAAAATTTGACGGGTTTCAGGGCAAAATCCATCAACTTTTGTTCCTGAAATAATAGCTTCCTTTCTTTAGCTGCATGTCTGATATTAATATTCCTTTTTTCTTCTTCATAAATCAACCATTGTATAGCTATTTTTGGCTGATTGTTTGTCAATCTATATTCATTTTTAGGTATAAGACTTATTGTATTTGGTTGTAGAAATTTTCTCCGATATACTAGATTGCATGCTGAAGCTATTGTGGTAGCCTCTAATGGTTCCACGTCACATTCTTCGAGAAAGATTTTTCTAAATTTTAAGCATGCCTGTGTTCATATATTTACATCACTTAAACAGTACTCAACAATATCTCTCTGCATGTTAAATTCGTCATTTTTATGTTCCTCATACCATTTAATTAATTGATTGCTTTCTTCTTCTTTCATTGTGTCAGGGCTATAAAATTTCTGTGGTGGCAGTATTCCAATGTAATTTTTATTCTCAGTTGTATTGAAGTAATGTGGAAAATATCCCTTCTTGAATGCTTGCGGTAACCCAAAAGTCTTAGGTAATTTTCCTAATGGCATAGGAAAATAATTCAATGAATCCAAAAATTTTATATTTTTTATTGTCATTAAAATTATCTTAGTACCTCGCATTATTAATTCAGGCTTTAGCTTAGTGTTTTCTATTATGTACTTTAGTATGAATTGATGGTCATATGATTGCCCATTATGTGCTATTACAATAACTTTTTTAAATATTTTACGCTGATTCAATATAAATTGTACGAAAATGTCAATAATATTTATTTTTAAAATATGTTGCCTTTGTCCACATCTATCGCATAATTCTTCTTTTTCATCTTTATTAAGACAAAAATTACAACGTTGTTGTAGTACACATAAATTAGGTTCATGTTCCTTTATTTCATAAACTTCATTATCAATACACTTTTCTCGGAA
Organism: Poecilobothrus nobilitatus; assembly: GCA_947095535.1. Classification (NCBI taxonomy): domain Eukaryota; kingdom Metazoa; phylum Arthropoda; class Insecta; order Diptera; family Dolichopodidae; genus Poecilobothrus; species Poecilobothrus nobilitatus. The sequence goes on from OX352772.1 coordinate 119,969,551, forward strand.
AAATTTTTCCTGCGTAATTTTTTTCATCGTAAAAAATATAGAGAACATCTTCAATATTCGGGTTTCTTTCATCTGGTAGTATAAAACAATAATGTTCCTGAGGAACATGTTTACTACATGTTTTGCAATAATATTCGCCACAAGTATGTTCTCTATTTGTCTGGTATGTTCTTAGACATTTTGTGCATCTCTTTACTGTGCTGCAAATGGATGCTTCCTTCCGTGAATTGGAAGCTTTATGGTTATTAAAACAATCACTCCCTCTAAAATAGCGGTTAGAATCTTTACACAAAATATTTAATTGGTTTTTTGGGCATGCTGGAGAATATTGACATTGGGGATATGTTCCACCACATCTGTGACTATTTCGCATATTAAATGTCTTATGGCACTTTTCATAATAATAACTACAGCAAAATGCCGCAGTAAGCGAAGTGATTACGTTGTAATGGCCTTTGTCGTACAGGAGATTGATCCTTTTTTCACCGCCATTTCCCTCAAATATAATATCTCTACCTTTGCTTCCATATTTATAAACGGTTATGGAGTATTCCTTTAAATATTGTTGGAACTGCTGAAGTTCTGGTATTCCACAACCTTCTTGAAGTATATTTATGTTGGCGTTGTTAATAAGTTCTGCTGCCTTCATTGTTTGTAATTTTTCAGTGTCTTTTCGAATTTCAATGTAATCAGAATGCTTATCAATGTAAGACATTGCCACTACCAACGCTCTTGGAAGGCATAAGTTATCGTTGTTGCTAATACTAACGATACCTTTTTTCTTAACACATTCCTCATTGAAGGTATTATACTTTTTTCCCCTCCCTCTGCCCTGAGGAAGCTTAACAGAAGTAATACCTATGCAAAATGTATCAGTGCTAAGTCCTTCAGAGTTGCTTTGAAAAATTTTTGATATCATTTCCCAGATATCTCGAAATTTAATTTCTGAAGCGTCTCTAAAATTTATCCACCCGGGACCTCGCTCTTCAAAACTTCTTCCACAAAATGTAATACCCACCTTATCCATGGGGTTGACATTTTCGAGAATGTAAAGTGTTACTTTATTTATTGCATTTTTGATCCAATTGGTTGGTTCTTCATGATCCGGTACCGGTTTGATTTTAAATTCAATTTTACGTCCTTGTAAATTAAACCGTTTTACCATCGTACTAGCATCTTTTGTGATTGCAACATAATTTTCGTGATTCTGTTGTTGCTGCTCTTCTTGATATTTATTTAGTAAAATTTTTTTCGACATTTTTATTATTTTATATTTTTAATTATTTTTAACTATTTAAGTTTTAATATGACTAGTTATACCAAAATAATTTGTATTCCTATGCAATAAAAGAATAAAAATATAAATTTAATTTCGAGTCAATATAATATTAGGAAAAGTTCAAATGGTTCAGGTATTTCCATTTAGATTAAAAATAATTTGAAAACACAAATTAATTTATACTTTTTATGCAACATTAAATATATTGCATATAAGATTATACCACATAATTACAACATTCTAAAATATGCAAATTATATTTTTGCATTCTCATTAATTAATCACTGTACATTTTATAAACTATGCCTAAGAATTAAATTATTATGGAGTTAAAATGTTAGTCACCAACAATTTGTAATTTTAAATTGAAAAATTATTTGTATTTCATATTTTTCAGGCTAATCCATTTAAATCAGACCTTGTGTCTGAAGGTCCGATTTCGGTCGCCGAAGATCAGATTTCATTCCCCGAAAGCTCGATTTCGGTCCCCGAAGGTCCGGCACCCTTTAAAATGGGGCCTTGTTCTGACGACCCCCTTTCCCGATTTTGAATGAGGTCCCCGGACGTCTGAAATACGGTCCTCATAGGTGCGATTTCGGAAATAGTGAAGTTTTCAAGGCACGGTTTCGTCCATTGAAAGTTACCCATTCTAATTGATTTTCCTCCTCTTTTTAAATCGTATTAGTTATAAATTAGAGGATTTCAAGGTATTTTAAAATAGTAAGGCACAAAATGAGCAGCAGGAAGGCAGTAGCAAATTTACAATTTATTGTTGGAAATAATAAGCAATATTTCTTGAAGGAATTTGCTTTGATAGCTGATGGGTCACTGATACCAATGCTGTTTATGTTTAAAGCACCTTATTCGTTCGAAGAGTTAAATACTGATGTTAAACAGCAAAATAAATTCAATAAAACACAAATAAATGGTCTTGACTGGGATGATGGCTTTATGAATATTCAGCAATTAAAAATACATTAAAGAAACATTTAAATTCATTCGACGTCGTTTACGTAAAGGGGTACCAGAAAAAGGAATTTTTAGATAAATTTGTTTCGAGTTCAGTAGAAGTTATCAACTTAGATAATGACATTCCATCTCTTCAGAAACTAAGGAATTTCACAACCATTTGCCCTCACCATAACATTACTGAAAATTTAAAAAGATGTGCTGTAAAAAATTGTATAAATTTATATATGTATTTAATAAAAGAAAATAATTGGTTTTAAAAAATATTTGTTTTATTTATTGTTGACCAAGATAATTTTTCTGACAAAAACACAGGTATTTCATAAAATAGTCTGGAATAATTACACTGAGCTTTGTGTAAATTCATTGGAATGTAGAAATCTTCTTGTTCCAATCTTAGTTTATTCTTTTCAATACATCTCTCAAAATATTTGAATACATATTCTCTTATATTAAGTTCAGCTCCGTTGTTATATGACATCACTGCTTGTATAAAGTCTAGCATAAGACAAAAACGAGTGTACTCATCTAACTGCAATACAAGTTTTTTAGTGCGCTCATCATGATTAAATGTTAGCGAAAATCCTTTTGCATTTAATTTTGCTTGACTGTTTTTAAAGTCGTGATAAAATGTATACCACTCCAAATAATTCATTTCGCTTATGACTTTGTTTTGTCGTTGGAAAATTATTGATGCAGCAAAATTCGCAATATTAAATCCAATTTGAATTTTTATTGTTTGTTTTTTATCCAAAAAATAAATATAGCTTAATAAAAGGTTCTGCGGTGGCTCACCTTTTTCTGTTTTAAATACTTCTGAATTTGTAGATTGCTCCATTGTTTTGTTTTGGTTTAACTGATAGAATTAATCAAAATTTTAGAATTTTGTATTTATAGTTTTTCATCCACATTTTTTAAAAATTTTTCGAAATATTCTTTGTATTTTTTTATCGTTTTTAAGTGGGGATGATGTGTCGAATAAATTAAGAAAATATTTTATGCTTTTACGGGAACTTTGCATCCATAGATATACACAACAATAATGTCCACAAACAGATGTTAAATTACTTTGTAAACGCTTATTGTTGAAGACAAAACATGTTGATTGATTTTGTAGAAATTTTATAATCTCATTGTGAAACGGGGGATTCCAAATGAATCAAAATATTCTGCACACCCTTGAACTGGAACAAATATTGCTAACCAATGTGTTCCCTTTTCATTAGAATTATCGGTATTTACCACCAAAATACTAGGTTTTAAAACTTGTTTTGATAATTTATCAAGAGCATAAACGCCTCTAAATATTTTATGTGTTAACTTATTACATTTATGTGTTAACCTTTGAAATCTGAAGTGTATTCATTATCTTGCAAACGTGAGATATCAATTAGTCGAGTATTTCCTGGTATAAATGCTATCAAAAATTCTGCTTTAAGTTTTCCATTTGTTAAGACTATATCGAATTTTTCAAGCAAATTTATTAAGTTATTCTTTAATTAAATTTATTAAGTTTATTAAGTTATATTTTTTCGTTATCGATATGTCCAAAACAGTAATTCTCAATATCTGTTTTTTTCAAATCTCTGACAGGAAATTTATACTTTAATTCTTTTACAATAGTTTTACATTTTTCTTTTATACCAGCCACAGCAATATTTTTTACAAATATTGTATTGTTATCGTCCGTACAGAAAGATAAATCTACTAGAGCACATGTCATTTTCAAATGAATAGAGATGGTTCACTAAACTTCCTTTTATATGTTCACGTAGACGTTACGATTTTTATAAATTTCGATATTAGCATCGAATTCTGCAAATACAATACAAGTTAATGTTGAAGTTAATGGAGAGCTGAGTCTTGCTTCAATCTTTACTACTCCCTGGTTTAATAAACTCTGACATGTATCTGTTCCCGAGCCGTCTGGTGATAAATCAAAAGCCAGTATTGTATAACCTTTTGAAAATAATTCTTTTGAAATTTGATGTGTTCTATCAGAATGATGTATACCTGTTCCGCTAAATAATGTTAAATATGCTCGAGAATTACAAGAATTATTCGGTGTAAAACTTGTTTCAATTGCAGAGTTTGGTGTAGGCGCTCCATTCACGTATAATTGAAATTGTGTGAGATTTTGATGGTCGAAATGGTATGGATTTTTTGATCTCTTACCATTGAAATTTTCATTATTAACCATACAAAATACTAGAGCTTTTGGTATTTGCCCTATAAATATATTATCCAATGATATGTTAGATGTGTTAGCTGGAATTGTAAATGTTTTGATTTCACTTCTGGTATAAAAATATTTTGCGTTAGCCTTTTCCAATACAGTATTATGTGCCATCAATATACTAGGATTAATTGTTAAATGTTTCATGTATAACGTAGCTTCAAGAATTTTTAAATAGCTTTCATCGGCATCGTTAAAGAAAATAAAAAAATCCTGTTTTTCTAGGGCTAAACCAATTCGAATGTCAACATTATTTAAAAGTAATTTAGGAGTATTGAAGAAATCTACATGTAATTTTCCCATTAATTCTACTACTGTAGAATTGTTGTATGATTTTTGTCTTGATTTAGAACCAGAATTGTTAAAATCATTTACATTTGGTTTATCCAATTTCCAACCAGATGCTTCCAGATGTGTTTGACTGGAATCTGTACCATAATTTAGTAAAGTAGTTAAGTATGCTTTATAATGGTATAAGGAGTCTGAAGGAGTAATGTTTTTTCCGTTTAGAGTTACATTACATTGTTTAATTAAAGAGTGTAATAAATTATTTACAACACTGGGCTGCGGAGCTGCCCTTGCTTCAGTTCCAGTTCCTACTTTATCATTTGCACTCCAAACTGATCCATCTTTTTTAAATATTTGAACTTTAAATTTTATATAGGTTGAGGATAAATCTCGATATATATCTCCATTTCCAAGTGAAACAAATTCAATAGTTGACGGTGATGCCTCTAAAGAAACTAAAAGATTGTATGCTACCTCTTCTGAACGAAAAATACTTGTTTGTACGGGTAATGACGCAAGAAGATCAAGTTCAGATTTCATACATTCCATTTTTAATTGAATATGTTGGAGGTTTTACTTTGCTTTTTTCGTCGTTTCGACTTCAAATGTGTCTTTTTAGAAACTGTTCGTCTTTTAATAGCTCTTTGTCTTTTTATAGTTCTTTGTCTTCCACCATACATCGAATGCAGTTGGTTAACTACTGATTTCCGTAAATTTTTTATACCGCCTTTCCTTTGATCAATCACAGCTTATTTTATGTTTGCACCAGATGCTATATCATTAAAAATATTTTTACTTGTGTTGACAGCCTCTTTTTTAATTAAGTCCCAACCTGATGTAAAAACTGGCTTTAAGTAACGAATTAAACTTCCGAATATATTTCCAAAACCACGACCTCTTTGTATAGCTGGATAAAATTGTAATAAAGGCACAATATCGTTGACTCCTCCACCTACTTGAGAGGAATAATATCTCACGTAAGCTCTTTCCATGTTTGATAGGATACCATATTTGAGTAGTAGTATTTATATTGTTTTGGGGAATCAATGCTTTTTAAAGTGTAATACAATTTTTGTTGGATAGTAACTGGAAACAAAATTTATTTCATCACCGTATTGGTTACAAATATTAATTGCTATTGTTTCAAAACAATTTTTTTCTATGGTTATGTAATGAACATTTTCAAATTTAATATTTGTAGGTATTCTACAATTTTCTATGTTGATAGCTCTCAACGCCCGCACTTTGCTACTTCCAAAAACAGATGATTGAATGATATCTGAATAAATCATCACCATTCCATTCAATTCATCTTCATTATTAGCAACAGCTAATTTGAATAGTTCAGGTAATTTTGTTTTGAAATTTTGTATATTTTTTTCTATTGAAATACTTCAGTTAGTAATATTTTTACATTATAACTTTGATTAACTTTTATATAGAAACTGTCTTCATCAAAAGTCTGCGATATTCGAATTAAATCCCCTCGGTTAGATTCTGACACTTTTTTAAATATTACATCATCATAATTTTTAGGAGTAGAGATATATGTCAAAACTTCATTAAAAAATTCTTTGAAAACTTGATTTCGAGTAAACCCGGGATTAGGAGTTATATTTTTAATAAGCGTTGGCAAAAAATTAAACTTCCAATCATCCAAATGTAATTCCGAATCGTCATATGAATAATATGTGTAGCCTTTAGATTTGGTTACTTTAATTTTTTCGAGAGGTTTTTCAATATTTGTTACATAAACATTATACTGTCCAATATTAATAAAAGCATATTTCTCTTTGTTAAATTCCTCTGTTTGTAGGAAATCGTTCAGATATATTTCTGAAAGACCAACTTTCCAATTTCCATTTCTTAAATCAAAGTGAATAGGTAATTTATTTCCGAATAAAGCTAAAGTGCTGTCTGGAAACAGTGTTAAATTATCATTACTAAACAATATTACATAGAAGTCATCTTGACTATCCATCTTTGTTAACTTCTACTAAAACATAAAATGTTGAACTATTTATATGTTGTCCATTCCGGTGTTGATGAAGTTCTTAGTTTTGGACTTCTTAGTAAAGGTTTTAGTTTTCGTGTTTTTTTTTCAGGAAACTGTGAAAGTATAGTTGAGGAAATTGAACTACCGGCTGATCTTAGTGTCTTCTTTTTTTCAGGAGATGGTACAGCAAGGGTAATTACATCACCACTTGGTGTTTCAAACATTCGATAATCAGAACTTAAAGATGGTCTTTCGACAAATTTTTCATCTTTCAACATTTCAGTTTGAGCTAATTTTTTAAATGAATTTTCATCATCCAAATCATAATGTGTTAAATCGATATCCATACTTGAATTTTCTTTTTTAGGATCATATTCAAACACATCATCAGTAACTAATGATAAAAAATCGGTCTGTGCTGATGTTGATTTGTATTTAGGTAATTCAGTTTCTGTATATGCATTTCGTTTAGAAAAAAATTTTGTTTGAGTGCCTATATCAAATGTAAGATTATTAACCTTTTCTGGTAATTTTTTTGCGTGTCTTTTGTGAATTCCATATTTGAGGAGATTTTGCCGATATAAGTACCATTTTTGCAATGGTTTTAATTTTTTGTCATACAAAACTTTTTTCATTTTTTGATCTAATAAATCCAAGTTTTTATCATCTTAAAATAATTTACTAAATTTTGAAAATATATCTGGTGACATAACAATCATTCGCTGCATTATGTCTTACTGAGCAATTTTCCTATTACACCAGATAATATAGTACCGATTAAAGTTGGTAAAAATCCACCATGTTCAACTAATATTTTTCATTTGGCTTTTATACTTTTCTTTGCACAGGCTAGGAATCTTAATTTTTTTTTATGTTTTTTTAAATTATCTTTTTGTGCTGGTGAAATTTTATTATTACCATTTAATATATTGATTGCAATTTCAGCAATAGTTTTCATAATATCATCATCACAAAATTTAAGAATATTTTCACGAAATTTCTTCTTCTTTCCTAGTATATGTAATATATGTTGGTTTTTCTTCAATCGTTTCATACTTTTGACAGTTGTTCAAATCACTTGAATCACAGAAGCATATACAATATTCTTTTGAAAAAATATTAGTTCTAATACGAAACAAATCGTTAACGTCTTGTGTTAAATCCAACACAATATAACCATGTGGACTTGAGGTTGATTCATTTTATACCCCCAGGAAACCTTTTATATTTTCCGGATATAGTTGTCTAGCAAGAGGAAAAATCTGTGATTTGTCTCGAGGGTTTTTAAAAAGCACTAAATATTTATAATTTAATGAAATATCTCTTGAAAATTTTCCCTGATGAAAAACGTTTTGCGTTAACAATACAATAGATAAATTACGATGGTGTGAACCTTTAGTAAATAATTCGCATACCTGTTTATTTGCAGAATCTAACATTAAATCATCTAAAACAATTAATGTAGGTTTATTTTCATTCTCACAAAACTTTTCCGGAATACTGGTATAAAAGTCTATATCAGAAAAATCTATATTTTTCGGAATAGCTGAAATTTCTGGTTTACACCATTTTATTGTTTCAATTCTTGGATGTATCAATCTGTTAATATTTTTAATTAAGTTGCATATAAATGTTGTTTCTCCACAACCAGATGGTCCCGCCACCATCATTGTAAATGGATGATTAAAATATATCACTATTGGTTCGCGTTTTAAAAGTCATTGAAAGATAATTGGATTTGTTTTTCAAATATATAAAAACGTGTATAATTTATTCTCATTTTGAAAGATGGAGGTGAAGGAGGTGGAAGAGTTTTTAAAATTATATTCCTCTGCCTTATTAAATGAGCATAAGCAACGTATTTTTCACATGTATAAATACATTCAAGAATTTTCAACAACAGAAAAATTTACGTCAATAAACGGAACTCATTTTGCTCAAAGTCAAACAAAGTCAGACAAAGTCCTTGGGCTTACGATAACTCGTCATCTGGACCGGATACATGTAACTGTTGCTTTATAGAAAATTATAAAATAGAATTGAAAAATCTGATTGAATGGTACAAACATAATGTCAAGGGCACAAATAGTATCGGAAATACATAGACCAGCCAGACGAAACTTCCGTCGAAGAAAATTTATTCAAAAAGGTTTAAACGATACATGTCAAATCGATTTAGTAGAAATGATTCCATATGCAAAGTATAACAAAGGAAATAAATATTTATTAACTGTAATAGATATCTTTTCGAAATATGCTTATACTGAACCAATTAAAACTAAAAATGCTAATAACGTTTTACTGGGCATGCAAAAGATTTTTAAATGTGCTGGAACACTCCCAAAAAAATTTCAATCTGATCAAGGTAAAGAGTTTTTTAACAAAGAATTTAGAAAACTTATGGAAATAAAAAAAATTAATCATTATCATACATATTCTGAAATGAAAGCATCCATAGTAGAACGTTTCAACCGTACTTTAAAATATGCAATGTGGAAGCAGTTTAGTTTTCAGGGTAATTATAAATGGATATCTATTTTACCCTCACTTATTGAGAAATATAACTCAACATATCATCGTACAATTAAGCTTCAACCTAAAAAAGTTACAAAAGCAAACGAGAAATATATTTTGAAGAATATTTACATGCAGCCGAAATTTTATCAGAAAGCAAAATATAAAGTTGGAGATTATGTATACGTATAAGTAAATACAAAGGAAACTTTGCAAAAGGTTATCAACCAAATTGGTCAACAGAAATATTTACAATTAAAGAAGTAAAACGCACAGACCCAATTACTTACAATTTACTTGATTATACAAAAACACCAATTTCAGGTTCTTTTTACGAGCCTGAACTTACTCGAGTCAAAAATCCTGACACTTTTCTTGTTGAAAAAATATTGAAAAGAAAAGGAAATCAGGTTTTTGTTAAATGGTTAGGTTTTGATAAAGATCACAATTCTTGGGTAAATAAAAACGATATTATATGAAACTAATTTGCTTTTTTATTTTTAATTTTTTTTAATAAATCAATTAACATTAACATAAATTCATATCAAACAATTGGATTTTTTCTTTAAAAATTTTTTCTGCAACACAATAAATTTATTTGATTTTATAATGTTCTAATTTGTATGTACAATAACAGAAAATTTAATTTACATTATACAAAGTAGCAGAAAATTTAACAATAACTGACTTTTTTATTTGCAAAATACAAAGTAGTTAATATAATAAATCAATTAATATTAACATATATTTTTATCAAACACCTGGATTTTTTCTTTAAAAATTTTTTCTGCAATAAACATAACAATTAATCAATAAATACATTTTTTTAAATTACTTTAAAACTAAGATACAATATCAAGGTCAATATCTGCATTTTATTTATCTCATAAATAACAACTGCATTCTTGTGTTAATATTACGTTAAAATAACTGATTGACCGTGAAAGCTTTTTATTAAAAAATAAAATAAATTCTTATTATTTACAATAATCTATGTTACTATATACTATCACAACAAGATCATTGCACTTACTTGTATTATTTACAAAAGCTTTTTTCGGAAACTAATCATGCAACCGGTAGAAATACTACACACCTGTTTAGGTCATTGCACTATCTACTTGTTCCACATTATCTAGTTGACCTTCTATAACACTGGCGCCATACATTACGTGATGATGTAACATAAATTCATATCAACCACCTGGATTTTTTCTTTAAAAATTTTTTCTGCACCACAATAAATTTATTTGATTTTATAATGTTCTAATTTGTATGTACAATAACAGAAAATTTAATTTACATTATACATTAAAAAGTAGCAGAAAATTTAACAATAACTGACTTTTTTATTTGCAAAATACAAAGTAGTTAATATAATAAATCAATTAACATTAACATAAATTTTTATCAGACACCTGGATTTTTTCTTTAAAAATTTTTTCTGCAATAAACATAACAATTAATCAATAAATACATTTTTTTAAATTACTTTAAAACTAAGATACAATATCAAGGTCAATATCTGCACTTTATTTATCTCATAAATAACAACTGCATTCTTGTGTTAATATTACGTTAAAATAACTGATTGACCGTGAAAGCTTTTTATTAAAAAATAAAATAAATTCTTATTATTTACAATAATCTATGTTACTCTATACTATCACAACAAGATCACTGCACTTACTTGTATTATTTACTAAAGCTTTTTCCGGAAACTAATCATGCAACCGGTAGAAATACTACACACCTGTTTAGGTCATTGCACTGTCTACTTGTTCCACATTATCTAGTTGACCTTCTATAACACTGGCGCCATACATTACGTGATGACGTCAAGGCCGTCTAGCCAAAGTGCCCCTTTACCTACTGTAATTCTTTCAATTTTAAAAATTCAAACGACAAGCTATTTAGTTTAATAACAGATTGATATTTATTATCAGAATATAATGTTCCACTGTTGAGACCGAGACTCACATCAATTATTAGGCCATGAACTGCAGAGAGTAAAAGCTTAAGGCGCCAGCTTTTAATAAATTTACACATAGAATCATGGAAAAAAAAAGGGGCCAATTATAAATCTTGAAATAACACAAAAACCGTTTACGTTATTCAATTTGGTCCAAAGAGAAAATTTAAGTCGCATCTTTTTTACATGATACATTAAAGAAAAATATTTTAAAATATAATGTTTTCATTCATAAATATGCATTTAAAAAATAGTCTTCCCTTAAATTTTGTATTATAAAAGCTTCTTAAGATAAATGGCCTCAATATCTAGTACACGTCGAGCCTACGGCTAATATGGCTATAATCGAGACTGACATCAATTATGAAATTATTCATACGCGTATCGATTGCAATTTTCTCACAACTACATTCATGTGTTTTCAGTTCTTGGCCTGTTTACTTAGGGCTTGGTTGAGACAATCAAAAAGTTTATCTAACACTAATACATATAATGCATAGATAGATATGTATGTATGTATGTTATCAAAATAAACCATTTTGGTATTGTGGTGGAACAGGAAGATGTTCATTCTAAGTATAAAAAACATTCCTAACTCAGAAAACTTACACAAAAATAAACTATATCAAAGTGAAAAATTATTTACATAGGTATTCAAAATATTATATTACTTAATGTCAATCAAATTGCTATTGTACTTGTGGTGACGTACTATAAGGCCATATGTGATAAAGGCATAATGGCTTTTTCACACAATTGAAATTGCGAAATTTCCGCAATCTCTCAAATAAATTTTAAAAAATTAAAAAACATATATTTAGGTGAAATAACAAAAACATTTTCTTTATTATTATGGATATATAATACATATTATATTATACCTAATATATATAATATAATTATAAAAAAAAAACAAAAATATAATTCCTATATCAATAAACTTAATATTTTATAACTTTCAAATATAAAAAGCAATTTAAGTAAATTAATCTATTGATTATAAATATATTGTAGTGGATTTTTCTACAATCTGCCTGCATATTGGACACAATATTGGACTATTACATTCAACATAAGTTTTTTTTATTTTTTCAAAACAATCAAAGAATAATTTATAATGATTGCATGACAGTGTTCCTATAAAAATTACATTTGATTTACCTTAGCGTTTTATATAGTGTTTTTATACCCGTACGATAGGATCGGGTATAATAAAATTACTCCTCCGTTTGTAACACCTCGAAATAAGCGAGCTAGATATACCTTCAAAGGTATGGATCGGATCAGAAAAAAATTCTAAGACTTTTGAGCCATGTCCGTCCGTCCGTCCGTCCGTCAGCACGCTAACTCAAAAACTAAGAAAGCTAGAATCTTGAAATTTACACAAAATATTCTGGGAGTAATTTGTAGGTTCCCTATTTTTTTTGGTTGAGTTTGGACCAAGCCTTAGGGTAGCTCTCGAACACCTAACTTTTAGATCCCGACATTTTTTTTGCAATAGAGCTATGAAATTTTAACCACTGATAGATCTCACAAAAATATTAATTTTATTTTTAATAACTTTTTTTTGTAGCCCCACCCGTTACGGAGCTACAGCTCCCCAAAGGTTCAAAAAAGCTCTATATTTAAATTGTTATAGCACAAGTTGTATAAGGTATATCTTCATTTTGAAAACGCCAAACGATTACTACTTTTATTAGCTTTAAGAGTATATATACAATAAATATATATTTGTGGCATACGGTGTCTTAATTTACCGTTATGTGAAACTCAAATTTTGCAAAATCCTTCAACCCTTCTATCTTCTAAACGGTTTAAGTTGGAAACTTGAAATTTTGACAGAAGTTAGATCTTTAAAAATAAGTATGAGTCATTTCAGAAATTTTTTTTGTATCAACCCCCGTTGAGGAGCTGTAAGGGGTCAAAAACTGAAAATTTCCTATTTTTAAACACCTGTAACTTGAACACCTGTTAAAATTTTTTTAAAGTAATACATAAAAATTAAAGCTCCAACATTATATTTTTATTTCTGTTAACAACTTTTTTTAATAATATAGGGTTACTTTATAATTGACGAAAGTGTTACTTGATTTTTTCAAATTTTCTAACAAATTTCATTAAAACGAATTTTTTCCATTTTGTTTTACTCGATAATTTGAAATTGTTGAGGATATAATGCGTAGTACATAAAAATGCAAATAAATAAACAACATAACGGTTGCTTGAAGAATTTTTATTTATATGATATTAATATATATACATACTTATATAATATCATGTTTATTTACATATCGTATATGTCACTAGTGAATGAATGATAAGAGTATAGATGTATATTATATAGCACCGTATTTACATACATATATGTATTTATTATAAGAAATTATTCTGTCAATGGAATATTTAAATATAATATAATATAATATTTAAAATTATATTTACTATTTTGTACTAAGTAAATTTAATATACATTTACCGCTTAGTATTAAATCTTACTATAGAATATTTGACAAAGTTTTGGATTGATAATCGTTATGTGAAAGGTTAGAATCTGCTTTTGAAGAATGTACATATAAACATATAGTTTGAATATATGTAGAACCCATAGTTCTAGAAATTATAAAATTCACCCAAATTATTTTAAAATACTAAAATATTAAAAAAATAATATTGTGAGCAGAGTGACAGGCTGTGAACATACTAACGGTTCGTACGGGTATCTAAGAGTTGACAAAGGCAACTGTATTCTTCCTCGTTTTTTGTAGTAATCTACTTGAAAATACATGTTTTGTTTTGAACGGGTTTTTAGAAACAAGACGGTAAATGCCGTTGATTTTCAATGCATTTTTAAGTTAATTGTCACTGTAAGCAGACGTTTTTGTAATTGTTTGTGTTGTGATAATATAAAAAAATTTAAATTAAATTGATTGTGATTTAAATAAAAAAAATTAATATAAAAGGTAAATATAATTAGAGTATAATATATAATATATGTATAAAATATATAATATATGTATATTATATAATATTTGTTATATAATATTTGTTGTATATAATAATTATAATAATTTGTTGTATATAATATTTATTATTATTCCAAATTATATATATGTATATATAATTATATATATATATATATATATTTGTATTATATATATATATCTATATAATATTTATTATTATTCCAGAAAAAGAGTTTATATTGTTATCACATATAGGTAAACGTAAAGATGCATTCTTTTCAAAGAGATAGACATAGAATTTTGAAAATGTTTGAAGAACTTTCAGATGAAGCTGATACTGAACTACCAGATTTTAGTGATGATGAATATTTTTTAGACCCTGATTATTTGCCTGAAGAAGCAGATCGTTGTTCTACACAAAAATTATTGAATGAATAAGAAATTGAAAGAACGTCAAATAGAAGCGTTCAAATTCATATTAACAATGATACAACAGATTCTGAATCTGAAGATGACGTATGTGAAGAAAACGATCGCGATGATAATAATACCTGGTTTCAAGACATAAATCAAATTCCACAGTTCAATTTTGATGAAAGCAGTAGTAGTATCCATATTGATGTGCATGAAAACAGCAATCCGAAGGATGTATTTGATAAAATTTTTAATAATATGTATAAAATTGTTCGATCTACAAATGATTATGGCAAAATACTTTGTAATAGAAATCCTCTCCAAAGACGTTATTCACGTAATGCGGTTTATAAAGAAACGAATAAGGAAGAAATGGAAAAATTCTTGCGACTTTGTTTACTACAAGCATCTATATAGCATCTTCTTCTCTTTAGAGGATGTTTAAGTTTCAGGCAATATATAAAGGGCAAAAGAGCTAGATATGGCATAAAGCTATATGAAGTGACCAGTGATTATACGTTTTAAATATTAAAATTTACAAAGGAAAAAGTGGAGAAAAAATTAAAATTGAAGATTTTGTAATTAGTCTCTTGTCTCCGTATCTCAACAAAGGACATCACGTAATAATGGACAACTATTATAATAGTGTTAGACTCTGTAAAAAGCTTTTATCTTCTTGCAATAACAACTGGAAATCATCCAGAAATTGTTGAATCTAGAAACAGGTATGGGCAGAATAAAAGGAAACATAAGGAAATTGAAATTTATAAGACATACATGAGTGGAATCGATAGAACAGATCAAATGACGTCGTATTATTCATCACCCCGAAAAACTATTCAGTGGTATAAGAAATTGATTTTCCATTTCTTAGATATTTCAGTTTGGAATTCCTTTTATATTTATAAAATAAAAACGGGATCTAAATTAGATTTTATAGAATTTAGAGATATTCTCATCAGATTCATGTTGAAATTACCAAATACAATTACAAGTGGACGGATGTTTGTTCCACCTAGCCCAACTCAAGGAGGGCATCGTCCGCGGAAAAATCTACCAACAACTGCTATTCCCGATTTATCTGGAACACACTTTATGGAAAAAGTTCCAGTTCCATTTGGAAAGAAAAGAAAATCAGTTTACAAAAGATGCAAGGAATGTTCCAAGAAAAAATTAAGGAAGGAGACATCTTTCAGATGTAAGAATTGTCCAGATAAAGTGGCTTTTTGTTCAGGTAAATGCTTTGAGGAGTATCATATTTCACAAATTTGATTTTATTTATATTATGTAACATAAATTATTGTATTAGATATAATATTTACTTACATAATATTATTTATATTATTTATTAAATTTTGTTTTTATTTATGTATATTGAACTGTTATAAAATTTGAATTGAAAAGAAAGAAATAAAATAAAATAATTCTAAAAAAATTTGCAAAAAAAAATAAGAACATTTTTTTTTACCTAGATTGACACTTACCGCCTTGTTAGTACAAAATAACTTTACCCTATTTCCAGGGCAGAACGGACATAACCGACAAAAATATAAAACGGTATATGCCGTTTTGTCCTTTTGACTAGATTTTATTTACTTGCATGGACTTTGCGGGTATGGTCCTCATAATAAAATGTATATAAAACCGCTTTATTAAAGTTGCAAAATTGATTTCAATCATTTTGGTCCAACTCCGCATAAAATATCTCAAAAAATAGCAGAGATACAACATGTGCCCCTACAGAAATCTATACTAAAATAGTTTGTCCGCGAATGTGTTAATTAATTCGTAATAAAATCTTAAAAGTTTCAGACAAATTGAACACTTACTTTATTTAGATTCAAAAAATATTGTATTATGAATATTTAGAATATTTATTTATTACAAATATTTAGTAATTTTCCAGTCAAATTTATTCAAATTTTATAACTTTAATGCTTAATTAATTTGTTTAGGTATTTATTAATAATTACTCCTATAATCTTAAAATATTTGAAAAATTTAGTTAAGTGTTATTTATTTCACACTATTTTTATACCCGTACGATAGGATCGGGTGTAATAAAATTACTCCTCCGTTTGTAACACCTCTAAATAAGCGAGCTAGATATACCTTCAAAGGTATGGATCGGATCAGAAAAAAATTCTAAGACTTTTGAGCCATGTCCGTCCGTCAGTCAGCACGCTAACTCAAAAACTAAGAAAGCTAGAATCTTGAAATTTACACAAAATATTTTGGGAGTAATTTGTAGGTTCCCTATTTTTTTTGGTTGAGTTTGGACCAAGCCTTAGGGTAGCTCTCGAACACCTAACTTTTAGATCCCCACATTTTTTTGCAATAGAGCTATAAAATTTTAACTACTGATAGATCTCACAAAAATATTAATTTTATTTTTAATAACTTTTTTTTGTAGCCCCACCCGTTACGGAGCTACAGCTTCCCAAAGGTTCAAAAAAGCTCTATATTTAAATTGTTATAGCACAAGTTGTATAAGGTATATCTTCATTTTGAAAACGCCAAACGATTACTACTTTTATTAGCTTTAAAACTATATATACAATAAATACATACTTGTGGCATACGGTGTCTTAATTTACCGTTATGCGAAACTCAAATTTTGCAAAATCCTTTAACCCTTCCATCTTCTAAACGGTTTAAGTTGGAAACTTGAAATTTTGACAAAAGTTAGATCTTTGAAAATAAGTATGAGTCATTTCAGAAATTTTTTTTGTATCACCCCCCGTTTAGCAGCTGTAAGGGGTCAAAAACTGAAAATTTCCTATTTTTAAACACCTGTAACTTGAACACCTGTTAAAATTTTTTTGAAGTAATACACAAAAATTAAAGCTTCAACATTATACTCTTATTTCTGTTAACAACTTTTTTTAATAATATAGGGTTACTTTATAATTGACGAAAGTGTTACTTGATTTTTTCAAATTTTCTAACAAATTTCATTAAAACGAATTTTTTCCATTTTGTTTTACTCGATAATTTGAAATTGTTGAGGATATAATGCGTAGTACATAAAAATGCAAATAAATAAACAACATAACGGTTGCTTGAAGAATTTTTATTTATATGATATTGATATATTTACATATATATACATATCGTATATGTCACTAGTGAATGAATGATAAGAGTATATATGTATATTATATAGCGCCGTATTTATATACATATATGTATTTTATTGTACTTATAAGAAATTATTCTGTCAATGGAATACTTAAATATAATATAATATAATATTTAAAATTATATTTATTATTTTGTACTAAGTAAATTTAATATACATTTACCGCTTAGTATTAAATGGTACTATAGAATATTTGAAAAAGTTTTGGATTGATAATCGTTATGTGGAAGGTTAGAATCTGCTTTTGAAGAATGTACATATAAACATATAGTTTGAATATATGTACAACCCATAGTACTAGAAATTATAAAATTCACCCAAATTATTTTAAAATACTAAAATATTAAAAAAATAATATTGTAAGCAGAGTGACAGGTTGTGAACATGATAACGGTTCGTACGGGTATCTAAGAGTTGACAAAGTCAACTGTATTCTTCCTCGTTTTAATCAGTTATCAATTAATGATTTTCTAACATTTTGCTTAATAAATTTTTCCTTTAATATTTATTAAAAATTTGTTAATATTCCAAAACTTATTTTCATTTATTTTAATTTAAATACAAATTATTTATTATAGTTCTAATTCTACGTTAATTTATTGAAGTTTATTTAAATCTCTTATGCTATAATTATGCTTATGCTTCGTAACCCCGCAATTATTTCAAATTTTAACACTGTACTATTATTTTCTCCACCATCACTCATTTTCACTATTTTATTTTTTTTCATAATTTTTTTAATTTTTTTAATTTACCATCATACGTTTTACTTTTATTAAAGTTTAATAACAATAAAGTAACTATAACTATAAGTAATTAATAATAAGTACACTGTATTATAAATATAATATATTATAATGAATACATAAACAGTTATTTTCTAATAATCTATTCAAGGTCGGCGCTAGGGACGAAAATAATTTTAGCGGCCCCCTGCAAAAGATTTTTGGCACCTATTAAAATAAAAACAAATATCCAGTTGTATTTTTATTTTTTTAATACCATTAAAGTAAATATAGGTACATATATAAGTATTTGAATTTTTAAAATTTTGTAAAATTTTCCATAATCAAATAAAATAACCTAATAAAACGTATTCAACAACCCTGCCTCGCAATCCTTGCGGGGCTGTTTCTCCGACTCTGAATTCATTGATCTCTTTGCATTGTCATTAAAATTTTATATTATATAAAACTTTTATTGAAATTAAAAATTTAGAAAAGCAGGAAGCAATTACTATATGGCTTTATCTCTCAAAATGATAAGAAAACTATATGGCTTTATCATACAATTCAATGAGAGATAAAGCCATATTTCCGCGTAAGGCTTTATCACACAATTAAATGAGATATAAAGCCATATTTCCGCGTACGGCTTTATCACATATGGTCTTATAGCACGTCACTTGAACTGGTACCAAAATGTTAAAAAGCAATAAAAAGTGCTACCGTAGTTAAAAATATCAAAGAAATAATTTATTGCGGAAATAATTAATATCAAAAATGATTGGTATAAAAAATGTGGGCAAAATCGTAATTCTGTACAAATTAAAAATAAATATAAGTACATGCTGGCCATAGATATATTACTAATAGATAAGCAGTGAAGAAAATATTTTCAGCCAATTTTGAGAAAAAGCTGAGTGAACCATGCGCATGTATTGCTTTAGTTTCCTCAGAAATAGGTTCCTAAAAGGTGAAATAATTTCATTTCTAATTTTTAAAAAAATTTTATCACTTATTTTGTTACTTTACAAGTAGTTAAAATTTTGAATAACCTTAATTATATTCAATTTTAATTTTAAAAACAAAGTCTATCAATTATTAAGTAATATAAAAACTTTAAATCCTTAAATTCATCATGGTTATAAGAAACTGCTTTGCATTATTTTCTTAAATATAAACAGCTGAGTGAACTAAATGTATACATATTATAAATGCATATGTATTTTTTTGAATGAATATCTTAAGATAGGAAAACACATAAGAAGAAAAGAAACGACTATACCTAACTTCCCATCTATTAGTTAATATATCTATGATACTGGCTAAATAAAGCAACTCTAATGAAAAGAAAAAAAAAGAATCAATATGACCGGAGACAATTTGAAAAAGCAGAGAATGATACAAAAAAGAACTGGCAATATATTAAGAAGTTAATTAGTGGAGAAAATAAAATTGATAGCGAATTCTTTGTAGGTAATGAACTTAACGATGAAGAAAAATATAATAAGCTAAATAAATTTAATGAGTTATATTGCAACTATTAGGGCAACAATGGCTGCAGACTTTGATAGTATATATGTACCTAAAACAAGAACTGTAAAAGAGTTTAAGTCTAAAACAATAATTAGAAATGACTGTTTAAAGCTGATTAGTAGGCTATCAAATACTTACTCTGAGGGGGCAGATCAAATATCTGCAGTTAGTTAAAATCTGTAAGGATGAAATTACTGACAGCTTAACAAAACTGATAAATCAATCATTCATTCAGGCAGAAATACCAAAATGTACTAAATGCAGTAAAGTCCATACCAATCTACAAAAAATGTGGTGATACTGCAGATTTTAACAACTTTGGGCCTATTACTATCTCTACTGTATTCGGTAAAGCTATTGAAACCTTGGTAAATTATCAATTAACTGCTCATTTGTATGATTCAAAAAATGTGGCTAAACACCAATGTGGTTTCAAAACAAAGTCTAGTACACTGGAAGTGCATCAAAGGTAACAGAAAAATTCATGTTAATCTAGATCTGCACTCGAAACATTAATTCAAACATTAATTCGAAAAAAATCTCAGTTCATGATATTTAGAAGAAAGTCCAGTGACAAGCTACGAATTAACCTTAATAATTACCAACTGGAAAAGACTACCAATATAAAATATTTGGTTGTAATAATAGATGAGAAGTTTTGTTTCGAAAATCAAATTTGTGAACAGATATCAAAAGCGAGGAAAATTGCTGGCATATTCAGATACATCAAAAAGAGCGTTCCATACAGTATGAAAAGGTCATTGTATTTTAGTATGTTTCCCTCAACCATTAAACCGCCATACTTATTTGAGGAAATACGTACAGCAAATATATCAAGTTACTGCGAATAGCTGTAAAATAAAGCTCTTAAAAATCTATTTGGCTACAAACGCAGAACGTCAACTTGAACTATTCATAAAAAGAACAAAATATTACCAATAAATATTTTGATAAATACCATGCTTACAACACATGCATTACCTAATACATCAACCTAATACATTACAACAACTTAAATACAAATATTAAGCCGGTTTTTAACAGTAAAATTTACTCTTATGGAACAAGAAGTGCTAAGAACATTCGTATTGTTTCATTCAGGATGAGATTTAGTAATCAAAATGCTATACATAATAAAGCCTACAAAATTTACAATGCGCTACCTTCAGAAATAAAAAATATACCTGATGTAAATAAATTCAAGAAAAGCTCAGTGAACATCTCTTTTTCAAGTCTACATAATTTGTTATAGTCTTATTTGTCATATTTTATTTTATTTTATTGAATTTTTTTATTTTGTTTTTTTTTATCTTTCTACTGTATATTTGGTTCATTATTGGCTACTAATTCTCATTTTGTTTCTTTTTATGGTTACTTTTGAATTTTAATTTTTTTTATTGCTATAATGTTGACAATTGATAGTTATTTAAGTATTATTAAATTTAATTACACTCTGTACGAGCTGAATAAACTCAGTTGAGTATTACAAAATAAAATGAAGGTACAGCCGCTCAAAGTTTTAAAATACTTTTTTTTTAAATCTCAAAACATCAAACTTCTTGATTTTTTTGTTTTTGTCACTTTATAAACTAATAAACTAAAATCAATATTTAGAGAAAAATAAAAAATCAGTTCAAAGAAAATGAATTATGAACAGAATGGATGAAAAAAATTTTTTTTTGTTTTTGTTATGGTTTTTTTCTTTCCTTTTATCGCCGCCAATAACTATCATAGAATGAAAAAATAAAAATATTTCCAATACGACTTCTTTATATGTTATATGTTCTTTGGTAATGGAAAGTCAGCTGTTTTGATTTTTTTACAATTTATGCGTTAAAGCATGCGTAAATGCTTCTACATGCACAGTTTCTTTCTTCTAAAATCAAATACATCTGAAGTAAGTAGTAGCAGAAGCAGAAATAAAAGTAATGATAATAAAAAACATAAAAATAACAGTTCTGTTCACAAAATTATTTCCATAACTATAAATACAAATTTATTAGATTATTTTAAATTACTCATCAACACTTTGTATGGTCATGTATGGCAAATTACATACATATGTTTATTTTAGTAACATACAGAAATGAATCAAAACAATTTCACTTTTTATTTTTTTTGTAAAGAAGAAGATCAAATTACATCTTCATTCTAAATTTTAATGTTATGATTTTCTTTATGATTCATTATGGTAGATAATAATATTTTGGAAATAATAGCAAATTCATATGGAAATGAAACTAGGTCGGTGCAGTACATTACTTTTTAACCCATATTTAATTCTTAGAAACAAAGCAATAAATTATTATAATTTATTGACTTTGATAAAATTGTATTGATTTGGAGAAATCCAAAATAGTATATAAGAATTGGTATTTTGTTAAATAAAACAGAATTATTCTGACTAAACCAAAGTAAACATCTTCTTTTAATTTTATGCATTTAGCAATTTACTTTGCTGAAGTATCATAATTGAATTAGATAAATATTTTTGTTAAAGGAAAAAATTGGGTTGGGGTCGAAATCTTGCACTATAAAATCTTGCATTGCAAAATCTTTTATACAAAATCTTTTATACAAAATCTTTTATACATAATCTTTATTACATAATCTTTCATTACAAAATCTATCATGAAAATTAAACAAAATCTTGCATGCAATTGCGCGCGCAATTTGCATGCAAGATTTTGTTTAATTTTCATGATAGATTTTGAAAATTAAATTTTTTTTTAAATTTATTTTTTTTTTTCAATTTCTCTTTGCTCTTCTTTATTTTAATATATTTCAAATTACTGTTTATCGATAACAACAAATTAGTACATTATTTAATTCCATCCAGTGTTCATTGATTTAGCAATCAAAAATTATAAAAAGTTATAAAAGTTTAATAAAGTAAATCTGATGAAATATAATTACGGAAGTAATATAATTAATTTATATTAAATAAGGTACAGGTAATTTTATTATTATTTTTTTTTAAAATAAAAATAAATTATATGCCCTACCCTAGATGAGTATGAACATTTATACTGTAACATCAAACAAAGGCAATGAAAAATTATTCATTGATGGATTTGGTTACCACATGGCACGGAAAACTGAAACAACTTACAATTGGATTTGTAGTAAGCAAAAATATTATTCTTGTAACGTGCGCGTGGTAACACGCTTAGTTAATGGTAGTCATGAAATAATTAAAATACCATCCATACATAATCATACACCTGTAACTCATGAAAAAACCATTGCTGAAAGTAATAATTTTTTAAAATATCATGCTAAAAATTCGGAACTTCCACCATCCGTAATATTAAGGGAAACAATTATTAATACGCCTACAACCTCGCGTGTATATCTCCCAAGCAAACAAGCACAAAAAAATAAAATATATCGCTCCCGATGTGGCAAAATAAAAGAACCAAGTAATTTGGATGAAATTAATGTTCCAGCTGAAATTCGATATTGTGAAGGAGAATTATTTGTTTTAAGCGAAGATAATTTTGATGGAGAAAAAATAATATTACTTGGTACTAATTTTATCTTATTTTAGCATCTTTAAAACTGCTCGCAGAATGTAAATGTTGGATTATGGATGGAACTTTTGATGTAGTTCCATCCATAATGCGCCAACTGTTTTCTATTCACGGAAACATTGAAGGAGAAATAGTGCCTCTGGTTTTTTGCTTAATGACCAAAAAATCTAAAAAATGCTACGATCAGTTATTTTTTAATTTGAGAAAAATATGTTTGGAATTTGAAATTAATTTAAATCCAGAACGCATAATTTGTGATTTTGAAAAGGCAATTGTTTCGTCCGCTAAAGCATTTTTCCCTGAATGTTCTTTTAAGGGCTGTTTATTTCATTTTGGGCAAATTATATGGAGGAAAGTCCAAAAAAATAAAGTAGCGGCAAAATTTGGAAATTCAGAAAACTTTTCATTACAAATCCGAATGATAAAAAGTTTGGCGTTTGTACCAGCACAAGACGTCTCAGCTTACTACTTCTCATTAAGTAGTAAATTAGATGACGAAGATGCAAAATAAATTGCTACCTGGTTTGAAAAGAATTATATTGGATCAGTTAATGCCAATGGACGGCCTAAATATAAACCTGATTTTTGGTGTGTTGGTGATACAGAAAGAGGTGCGGAATGCTTCCCGAGAACTCAAAATAGTGTCGAAGCATGGCACCGGCGCCTAAAAGTTGTTGTGGGAAAACGCCATGCTGGCTTATACAAAATAATACAAGATATTTCCAAAGAATTAATTGTGGCAAAACATCGTGCGGAAAAAGTTAAAAGAGGGGAACAACTCCCCAAGAAAAGGGAAGTCATAAAAAAAAATGATAGAATAAAAAAAATTATAAGTAAAAGGAGTAGGCTTCCTAAAAAAGAATTTTTAAAGCGTATTGCGCAATGCATAAACCTTAATTAATGTTTTTATATTTAATAATTTGATTTGTAGAAGATGAAGTTAATTAATTTTTTGTTTTATATATTAATAAATATTTTTTGTTAAATAATTACATAAAAAGTTTACAATTATTCATAACATATTTTTACTATACTTGTAATTTAAATAGTAAGTGCTATTTAAATTTTCTTCGTAGATAACAACTTAAAAGATTTTGTAATTAAAGGATTTTGGGTGAAGATTTTGCAACTTAAAAATTTTCTGATGCAAGATTTTGAAGTTGCAAGATTTTTCAAAAAAGCAAGATTTTGTTATTGCAAGATTTTGTAGTGCAGTCTTTTGTGCCGCTCCCAAAAAATTCTCTTAAAATAATTGAATTAGCAATTCACTTTGCTGAGGAAATTATATAGGTGACCGTACCTTGAATATGAATATACGGTAAACAGCAATTAACTTTGCTATAGCAATAGGCGTTCACTACGCCGTATAAATATATGGTGACATATTTATGTGCCAATAGGGGTAGACCATATAATATACAGTTAGCCGCACATATATATTGCAATATTAGGGAAAGGATTAATTACGCACATAAAAGAAAATAATATCAAAACTTATTACATGGCGACTCTGCCAGGAGCATGAATACCAAAACAATATCAAACATCATGGTACAACCTCGAACAGAATCAATATTAATGATAAATTTGGACATAAAAGAAGATATCATAATAAATGGAAAAGAAATGATAAAGGGTATATTTTTAGCAAATACAATAATTCCAGCTAATGGATTAAAACATGTGAAAATACTGAACACTAGAGATACTCCTGTGACAATTAGAACAAATGAAATTGAAGTTCAGCCATTAAATGAATACCAAATACCATATTTTAATAAGAAAAATATGCCTAAAACAAGGTTCAAGAAATTACAGAATGTAATAAATATAGATAATTTAGACAGTACAGCTAAAACAACAATTTTAAACATTTGTGAAAGATTTCAGGACATTTTTCACCTTAAAGATGAAACTTTGACAATAAACAATTTTTATGAGCAATGAATTTCTACTATGGACAAAACACCAGTATACATAAAAAATTATAGAACATCTAATGTACAATTGGAGGAAATTGAAAAACAAGTATCAAAACTAATGGAAGATGACATAATTGAACATTATACAATCCCATATAACTCACCATTACTAATTGTTCCTAAAAAAGACAGTAACGGAGAGAAAAAGTGGAGATTAGTTGTGGATTTCAGATCCTTAAACAAAAAAATAGTAGATGACAAATTTCCCTTAACAAGATTAGATGATGTTTTAGACAAATTAGGAAAATCTAAATATTTTTCTACGCTGGATATGACAAGTTCTTTCCATCAAATTCCGTTGCATCCGAAATCCAGACAAATGACAGAATTTTCAACAAATAAAGGACATTTCCAATGTAAAAGATTACCTTTTGGATTAAAAATATTAACCAACATTTTTTAACGTCATGCTTTCAGTATGCTTTCAGTAGCATTAAGCGGTTTACAGGAAGCTGCTTTTCTATATGTGGATGACATAATAGGATTCAGATCTAATTTAAAAGATCATAATACTAATTTAATCAAAGTATTAGAACGTCTACAAAAATACAACTTAAAATTAAATTCATCAAAATGTAATTTTTTAAAACCAGAAGTTGTATATTTAGGTCATCTGATAACTTCTGAAGAAATAAAAACATATCTAACTAAATATAAAACTATAAAAAATTACCTAAAGAAGCTGAAAGAACATTCGTCGCATTCTGCAATTATTATAGAAGATTCATAAAGAATTTCGCAGAATAGCTAGATCATTCAATCAACTCTTACAAAAAAAAACAAATATTGTGTTGTAATAATGGATGCAATAACGCTTTTGAAACGCGAAAACAAATTGAACCACCAATTTTAAGTTATCCAAATTTTACAGAACCTTTTATTTTAACTACAGATGCATCAAACTATGCACTTCAAGCAGTTTTATCCCAAGGAAAAATTGGAGAGGATAAACCAATAGCTTATGTTAGCAAATCTCTAAATAAGCACGAATTAACTAAGCCAATTATTGAGAAAGAGCTTTTGGCAATACATTGGGGTATTAACTATTTCAGACCATATCTTTTTGGTAAGAAATTTATAGTTTATACTGACCATAGACCTTTAGTTAGTTTATTCACGCATAAAAATCTTTCATCTAAACTGACAAGAATACGTGTACATTTGATGGATTACAACTTTGAAATAATATTCAAGCAAGGCAAAATGAACACCAATGCCAATGCACTTTCGAGAATAAAAATTGATTCTGCCAAACTTATAGAAATGATACCCAAAAATAACATAAATGTTATAACAAGACAAATGAAACATAAAAAGGAAGAAAAATTAAATGATAAAAATGAAATATAAAATAAAACCTCCAAAACCTTAAACACAAGTTTGAAGACTGATCACCTTCACATTTGGAATGCAACATCATTATCACAAATTATAATAAAAATTAAAATAAAAATTAAATAAATCTAACTGGTACCAGATATAAAAAGAAAAATTATGAAAATTATAAAAATAAAATAATAGCAGTAAAAAATGAAATAATTGTGGAATATAGTGATAATTCTTTATCAGAGATAAAATTGATTCTGAAGAAACTTTTATTCAAGACAAGCAATTATGACATTAAAGAATTAGCCTTGGCAATAAATGATGAAATATTTGAAATTATGGATATCCAAACATTTAAAAATATGTTTAATGAACTGCAAAACAATATTAAAATAATAGATTGTTTGAAAATATTATTATATGATCCTCTGAAACAAATTACAAATAAAGAAGGATACAAAATATGGTGGACATTGCGGTATAAATAAATGCATAATTAAATTAAAACAACAATATGTATGGAAAAATATAAATAAGATGGTAAAAAATTATATAAACTAGTATTTGCCCGCTGCTCGAAAATCGAGCAAATCTAGAATAAAATACAGCTACATAGTGTACATCTTGTCCGTTTTTGAAAGCTCAAAGTTGTTTTCTGAGTTCGTGATGTATCAGCAATGATTAGTTCTGTTTCGTGAATAGATTGGGTGCTACAGCCGGACTACCACTTTAGCAAACCACAAATTATTATTACAAAAAGGTTAAACTAAATAAGTACTTTAAAGAAAATTATAAAAAAAGTAAACTGTAAAGAAATTTTAAATTATTAAAAACAAATCCTTAAAATTGGACTACATATTATGCCAGGTATACATACATTAATAAGAGAGTCACATATAAAAAACTTTATAATTACAATTAGATACTTTTTTTAATTACATGTTATTTTAAAATCTTCATTTCGACAAGTTACGGCCCAGTCTTTTATTTACACAGTAAGATGGCGCAATAAAAAGTCAGAGAGTTCCAGTACGGAAAACATAAATATTATTTATTGCATTAAAAACACCATATTAAAATTTTTTTGAATTCATATTTATATGAATTATTAATATTAATTATTTATATGAATTTTTATTATTAATTCTTATAAATAAATGTATTATAAAATAAACTCAAAAATTTATTATTATACCTAATATATAGGCATTTACATATTAGTTCTTAACTGAAAGTTATAAAGTTTGCATTTAATATAAGACATATTATTTTAAAAATGTTTCAATTCTAAAACTCTCAAATGTGCACCCCATACATAGCAAAAATTTATCTATTATTCAATAAATACAGTAATACATATATGTACTTATTTTTTAACATTTTTAAAATTCACACTCCATCCAGTCAAAAAGAAATCGATTTTACGATACTTACTAAATTGTAATAGTAACCTTTTTCAACATCTTTGATATCTTCTAAATAAGAGAAGCTGCTGAACAATTTAAAAATGGTTCACCACTGGACTGACACTGACCACAATACAATATACAACATACATAAGCAAAATCCTATAAACCAAAACAAAAAAATTAACTACTACTTAACTACTAAGGAACAAACATTTTTTACTGGCTCTTAAATTTTCATATTGTTATTTTTAATATTTCTATTTCCAACTCTCACGTCATGTCTGTTATCTGGTTGTACTCTGTAAGTCAGTACTTGGTTAGTACTGTACTGTGCCACTCTTTCAATGATAAAATAAAATAGATAATACGAACCAAGACCTAAGTAAACAGGCCAAGAATTGAAAACACATGAATGTGGTTGTGAGAGAATTGCAATCGATATCGCGCGTATGAATAATTTCATAATTAATGTGAGTCTCGATTATAGCCATATAAGCGTGTACAAAATTTTAAAGTAAGTATGAAAGTAGTCTCGATGTATACTATTGAGATATAGAGGCATTTTATCTTAAGAAGCTTTTAAAATAAAAAATTTAAAGAAATTTTTTAAATGCATATTTATGAATGAAAATATTATATTTTAAAACATTTTTCTTTAATGAATTATGTAAAAAAGATGCAACTTTAATTTTCTCTTTGGACCAAATTGAATAAAGTAACTAAATGGTTTTTGTGTTACTTCAAGATTTATAGTTGGCCCACTATTTTTTTACATAAGACTACGTATAAGTTTGTTAAAAGCTGACCCATTATTAGGCTTTTACTCTCTGCACTTTTTTTATAATTGATGTGAGTCTCGATACGAACAATAAATAATACGTACCACAAATTATACTCAAGGCCCTTGGTCATAAGTGCATAAAATACTACATACATTGAAATTTGAATTTTTTAAAAGAGAAAATTACACATTTTAATTTTTTTAAATATATGTACATACATATATTAATATACATTTCATTCTCTTAAATTTTTCTTAACATAAAAAATTAATTAGTTTAGTACTAAAATTGTAAGTTCTAAATTCTGATATTATTGATATTATTTCTGTACGTTAAAATTTTTATTGCTGTTTTCACAAAATATATAATATGTATATGTACCTATATGTATTATCCTACTACAGTTAACACAATTATTTTTTTTTTAACTTAAAAATTTCTATTTATTAATTTGAACGTAAATATAATATGCATGCATATGAACACAAACATAATATATACATTCACATTTAATAAAAATGTTTAAAATTTATTGTTGTTGGTTTAAGCATGAAATTTAAGTTTAAAGCCGAAAGCGCATACTTACATAATATGTATGTACCTATATGTATTTCTATTATGAGTGACGTTATGTAATCATGTTGTAATGTAACCATGTATGGTTACATACATTCGATGATTCGCGGTAGTAAAGAAGTAGAAAAAGATTTTTTTTATTCTTATTATACATGCATACATACAGTCATATATAAATATATATATGTAAATCAAAATAGAATCAATTTTTTTGAAAAATTGTATTTCCTGAGTGGCAGCATGTAAAACGAGACGTTAAAAAATAAACGAAACAAAATTTGTGCGAAACAAAAATTTTTTGGTAGCACGGAAAACGTCACGTTAAAAATTTATATTCGAAAATTCGAAAATTATTTTGACAACCGAAGTGACGTATCAAAAATTTCAAAAACACCAAAAATAATAATAAACAAAAAAATTAGTATATAGACTAAGAGGCAAATCAAAATAAATTTTAAAATATTTCAGGTAAGTTTATTATAAATAAATAATGTTTGTTTTTGAGTCATCAGATAAAAGTTCTTCCGACGATGAAAGAAAAACCCAAACCACTGTTCCTTTTAATAATTCTTCTAGGGCAGGAATCCCACCAATGTTACAAATTTATTGAATGTCGGTACTTAGAGTATTTTACTTGACTTTTTCTCTTATTATTAAGTAATTGAAATCAAATAGAAAATGTTAAATGTTGGATATTATCTATGTATTAATATTGGACATTATAACAGGAATTAAAGTAAATAAAAAATAAAAAAATATTTTCAATCAAATAAATTATTTTTTTTTGTTAACTTTTTAATGTGTGTACCTAGGTAAAACGTATTGAATGTTAAAATATATTAACATTTAATATATAGTTAAAAGTCTTGAAAACTATCTCTGTAGAATTGTTATGGGAGCAAATTTAAATTAAAACACATTTTTAATTTAAAAAGAAAATTTTATTTTTAGAGTTATAAATAATATATTGATATAAAAAAACAATTAAATTTAGCAACTTAACTAAGCAACGATAACAAAACTATAACTTTCAAAAATCAACGTCACATTAAAAAAAAACGAACGTGACGTTCCCTGCATGCTATCGAAAAAACGTATAGTTTCCATTTTTGACAGAAAATTAACGTCACGTTACTTGTATGCTACCAAAGTGGTTGTTACGTTTTTTTAACGAACGTAACAAAATTTCATGCTGCCACTCCTGATTTTGTTTTTTTTTTTTTTGTAAATAAATCAAATCCATACTTATATGCATTTGGTGATTAAAAAAAATAGACACTGTTTATTTCTATAGGTACAAAAAATTAAATTCGTAAATCGTAATTTTGATTTAAAACACTCCCCAAAAATTTTATGCGACCTAATTTACAAAATATAAAACATACCAACATATACATATGTAGGTATGTATGTATTATATAAATAGCTTATGAAACTTTTAATTTACGTAATTATGAAAAACAAAACATAAAATTCAAATAAAAAAACATAAATTGGAATTTATTGCAAATTGAATCTAGGAACCTAATACTTTATATACTACTTACATATATTTCATATATGATGCCTGACAATTAAACTAAATTTAACTATTATAATTTTATTTATTTATTATATAATTAACTATATAATTATCTATTATAATTTTATTTTAACTATTATTAATTTAGATTATTATAATAACAATATAATTTTCTAACTAAACATTTTTTTTATCAGTGCACTAAAAAAAAAATTGCTACCCATTACATACAAAACTTCCAAACAAAATTTTTAAAAAATTAAAATATATTAAGAAAATCCACCAATCCAATCCAATTTAAAAATTTTTACACCCTCATATCATATTCATATAATCATATTCATATTCTATACTAACTCAGTGTAAATATATAATACTAAATCATGCATATATATGCGATAGGCAAACACAAATGCATATGTACATTCTGAAATATAAATAAGTACCTGCCTCAAAAAATACTACTACGATTTACGAAGTAATAAAAAGCAAGTACTAAAAAGAAAGAAAAAGTATACCTAAGTATATAAATACATAGAAAATCGTGTAAAAAAATGCATATGTGGCAAGAAATTTTGATAAGCTGTATTTCCTAAACTGCCACCCCGATTGAAAAGATAAAAACGATATTTTGTTTTTCCTCCCCTCATTCTTTCTAATGATGCATAAACCATGTAAATAGCTCCAGTAGTTTTCTCTGAAAAGGGACCCAAAAAACAATGCTGGCGTATTTATATAACGATGATGATGATGATGATGATAATTGTGAAAACATGCAACAAAATAAAAATAACGAATTATACAAAAGAAAATTATGTTATTACGAACACACCCAAAACATCATTTGAAACAATCACTGTAGACACGGTTGGACCATTAAGAGCGTCAAATAACTATCGATATATTCTTACTTTACAATGTGAACTTACAAAATATTTGGAAGCTTACCCATTAGAGGCTAAAGACGCAATAACAGTCGCAAAAACAATAGTTGAAAAATTTATACTAAAATATGGATGTTTCAAAAAATTAAAATCTGATAAAGGTACAGAATTCACAAAAGAATTACTGAAAGATATTTGCAAATTTTTAAAAATTGACAAAGTAACATTAACATCATGAAACACTAGGTTCCATTGAACGTAATCACAGAGTATTAAATGACTACTTAATGAGTTTAGAAGCACAAGACAGTTGGGATGAATACTTACCTTACTATATACATTATTTTACAACTCAACACCACATTGACTAAATATTCACCTTTTGAATTGGTTTATGGAAAAATAAGTACACTTTCATGTGAAATTTTAGAAAATAAAAATTGTATATATGATCTAGAAGATTATTTAACTGAGTTAAAAATTAAATTAAAACATGCTAATGATAAAGCAAAAGACTATTAAAAACAAAGAAAAGCAAAAATTCGAACAAAATAATATAAATAAATCTAATTTTAAAGATAATGATTATGTATATATAAAGAATAATAGAAAAAACTGGACAATCCATTTAAAGGTCCATATAAAATTATAAAACGAAATTCTACAAATAGTACATTAATAATAAATAACAAAGAAGTAGAATTATATAACAATTATCTAATTAAAGCTAGAAATAATCATAATATAAATTTATTAAAACAAGTTGTAACAAAAATATTCTTTTTTTAAGGTAAAAGAAAAATATATATATACCTATATATATAATAATTAAGCTAAAATATATATATATAATAATTAAACTCTTGATCTGTTCACAAAATTATTTCTATAACTATAAATAGAAATGTATTAGATAATTTTAAATTATTGCTGATCAACACTTTGTATGGTCATGTATAGTAAATTACATACATATGTTTATTTTAGTAACATGCAAAAATGAATCAAAACAATTTCACTTTTTATTTTTTTTGTAAAGAAGAAGATCAAATTACATCTTACAAATGCATATAGAAATGAAACTAGGTCGGTGCAGTACATTACTTTTTAACCGATATTTAATTCTTAGAAACAAAGCAATAAATTATTATAATTTATTGACTTTGATAAAATTGTATTGATTTGGAGAAATCCACAATAGTACATAAGAATTGGTATTTTGTTAAATAAAACAGAATTATTCTGACTAAACCAAAGTAAACATCTTCTTTTAATTTTATACATTTAGCAATTTACTTTGTTGAAGTATCATAATTGAATTAGATAAATATTTTTGTTAAAGGAAAAAATTCTCTTAAAAGTAATTAAATTAGTAATTCACTTTGCTCTGGAAATTATATATGTAGGTGACCGTACCTTCAACCTTGAATATGAATATACGGTAAACAGCAATTAACTTTGCTACAGCAATAGGTGTTCACTACGCCGTATAAATATATAGTGACATATGAATGTGCCAATAGGAGTAGACCATATAATGTACAGTTAGCCGCACATACATATTGTAATATTAGGGAAAAGACTAATTACGCACATGAAAGAAAATAATATCAAAACTTATTACAGTAGGTCAAAATAATAAATCAAATAATAGAAAAATAATAGGTAAGAGAAAATAATTTAAAAAAATAATTATGCATGATGGAAAATAAATATTTCAGCATTTTCACAAGAAAATTGCCGAACGAAACAAATTCAACAAAATATCAAATATTGTACGTCACGTACGTTCATTACCACCTAATACAAGACTAAATGACGAAGCATATTTAATATGATATTTAAAAAACAGAAGATCACTTTTTCAAACAAATTAACGAGTTCAAACGTAGTTTTTGTTTGAAAAAGTTAAATTTGAGCACAACCTCAGTATTATGCATTCAACCCATTGGCTCATTTTTGTTTGGAAAAGTGAGGTTTGAGTTCAAGCTCAGTTTTATGCATACGACCACATGTTTTAATAAGAAATCTTCATGCTTAAAATTAAAGTTATAATTAAAGAGCTAATTCTCACAAAATTTGCTATTGTGCTATCGCGGTAGCTAATAGCATAAAGGAACTATATAGTATATATGTACATAGAGTATTAACATGGAAAACAGAAAAAAGTTACAGTTTTTTTAATTTCGTAAAATCTTGATCGTATTTTAGTTTTTATTTTTCTTTTTTTGTTCGTTTGTATGTCAATTGATGTATGTATGTACATTTGTATATATTTCTTCATATAACTTTTTCGACTTCTTTAAAAAAAAACCTCGATTCTACCTCGATTTTTCATCAATCAATTTTAAGTGTTTTCATAACCCAACCATAGGTACAAGAATTATTATTGTAAAAGTATAAAATATCAAAAAATGTGTAAAATTGTTAATATTAATATAAATTTAAAGTTATTTTCATTCCCTCTAAAAATATATTTTTTGTTTTTAGTTAATCTTACAATATTTAAAAAATTCAAACTACAAGCTATTAAGTTTAATATGAGATCGATATTTATTATCAGAATATAATGATCCACTGTTGAGACAATCAAAAAGTTTATCAAACACTAATATGTACAAAATTTTTTCAACTTCTTTAGTAACACTTTTAAAACCAGACGTTTCAATTATTGTTCTAATATAGCGGCACTCACTGTTCTACTAAATATTTGTGTTGCTAATTTAACTCTCATTTTTCCAAAAGTATGTGGATTAACATCTCTACTAATGAATTTGGTAGACATCTTAGTTTTTCAATTTATTTGAACTTTCCATATTCTATGAGAACTTTAAAGCTTGTAATACCATCTGAAGTTTTTAAATCGGAATCCATTAATGTATTTCTAAAAGATTTAATTAGATTGGAAAAATCGAATATGCAAAAAATTTTGTATTATTATAATTAAAAAATGGTTGATCAATGAGGTGTTATTTCTAGCAAGGAAAAACTTTGACTGAAGCTTATCGGATCAATATCAGACAAAATTCTCAATATTTTTTTAATAATTTCTAAAAGTATAAAAATTTAAAAGGGTTTCGAGATGATTGTATCTGTATTGATATGTATGAATGTATGTATATCCATACATCAGTTACAAAAAAAAATATTCATAAAAAATTTTAAAATATTTTATAAACAACGCCTAAATATCTTACAAGCCGGATCGGAACACTCAATTTATTTTGTACACAAATAGCCTTTTTTTGCAAAGTTTTCGTTGAATGTTCCGGCTTGTAAGTAAGGCTTGTTGTAAGTAAAGGCGTTGTTATAAATATCGTGCATTCAAATAAATTTTTGTTGTGCATGTAATTGTTTATTCTTAATTTAATTTTTTTTTTGTAAAGATATGATAAGTCGTTTAACCCCTTTGTGCCGACTGTTTTTTCTTTTAAAAAATACCTTCTTCATTTTTAAAATTTTTAATATGACTAACTATATGTAGCTACCTTATTCAGTATCAAAAAATACTTTTAAGTAAGCTGCTATCTAGAAAGAATTACATATCTATCTATAGTCATAAAGGCTAATTTTCATGAGAAAATTCATGGATATTATTGCAACTTTAAAAAGAGAAAAATATAGTGCACTACCAGTGGGAAAGAGGGAGAAAAAAAATTATATTATTAAAAATATTACAGCAACACTTTGACATTTAAAATTGTACATAACCTAATTTATTAATGTTTATATTCATATTTAGTTAAAAATTTAAAATTTTTTATTTATAAAGTTGTTAAAAATAATATACATTATAGTTTATTAATAATATTTTTATACCGATAATATAGTCATTTTATAATATACAATATAGTTTCTCACTAAAAATTAAAATTTGAACATATATTTATTTTTTTGACACTTCAAAATTTAAATGCCATGGTAGTAGAAATTTTTTTGTAAGTATGTTTTTTAAGTTTAATTTTTGCATTTTTGCAAGTTTTGTTTGAGAGTTTAATTTTTGCATACATATGTAATTCGTAGATATTTATGGTTACTTTCTTGAATATTTTCAAATGTTTCATGGATATTTTTTTAACTAATCTCTTTCAAACACATATCATTTTTGTATGTTCTGCCTATACTCTAACATTTTAATGGATATATCGGTCTAAAGAAAACCAGCCTTAATATATGTAATTATACATTCAGTAAATTTGATCTTAACTTGCTATACCTTTGTGGGTCCACAAAGGTTAATACCAATATTTTAGAAAATTTCAATATTCCATCCAAAAATATTTATTAATTTTTAGAAAAAATATTCTTCTAAACAAAAAAGAAAAAAAATAAAAACAAATAGATCTCCGTTACAATTTACATCTCACTTGCAATATTATAATAAAATTTTGTTGGCCTTCAAATAATATTATCTATGTATGTGTTGGGTAGAGTTATTCTTTATGAGATCTATAAAATTTCATTTTAAAATTATAAGAATATTTTGTTTGTGATGCATAGATATAGATATGTATGTATTGCATGTATGTTTCCATGTTAACAATATAAAATCAATTTTTAGAGAAAAAAAAAATCAGTTCGAAAAAAATGAATTATGAACTGAATGAATGAAAAAATATTTTTTTTTATTTTTCTTATGTT
This sequence comes from Poecilobothrus nobilitatus, assembly GCA_947095535.1. Lineage (NCBI taxonomy): Eukaryota > Metazoa > Arthropoda > Insecta > Diptera > Dolichopodidae > Poecilobothrus > Poecilobothrus nobilitatus. Next base: position 120,006,237 of record OX352772.1, read on the forward strand.
CTTTGATGGTATACCAAAAATACGGTAAACTTTTTACTAAAAAACCCCCAAATACGATCTTGGGGTGATTTCAAATCAATGAAATTGACTACGATTTTTTCTTCTACGTGAGTTCTCATGTATATAGTTACTTTATGCTAATAGGTAAATTTGCTATTGTAAATATGTTCATATGTATGTATGTTTAAATTAAATGAAACTATTAAACAAATAGAACAAAAACAAATATATAAAAACTATGCATATATTCGAAAATTAATAAAAATATACTCGAATGTTATAAAACTGAATAAAATTATAAAATTTCAAAACATATTGATAGAACTGACTTACTAAGTAATAACTTCCATCCTGAATTAAACTAGGCTAAGTAGTATAATTAAATAGTCTTAAGTTTTGGTAATAACAAAATTTTCATATAAGTTTCATTACCATTTTTTTTATAAATAGATAAAAGTAATATATTATGTAAAAATGTAAATAACTCAATTGAAAAGACAAATCCAAAAATGTCTAAACTCTGTATAATTTTAGTAGTAGGTTAAATAAGCTAAGCCCAAAACAGAAATTGTACATATGTACATACATACATACATATGTATATAGATAAAGCAAGTAGAACAAAAAATCTATCACTTATTGAGAAATCCATTGCCCCAAGAAAGAGTAAAAACATATTCTTTTGTCATCCTACACATTGTTTTAAATTATTTTTATTTTCTTAAACAAAAAAGAAAAAAAATAAATAAAAAAAATTTAAAAAAAAACAGCTTTTTTGAACTAAAAAGTAGAAATTAAATTTTTAATAGCAAATTTTTCTGTAATTTTCTAAACTGTATTATTACAATCGAGATTTCTTTGAAAAAGTTTATTTCAATATGTCAAATATATATATAAATATAAGTATATATAAGTTTTAAAGTCTGTGAAATTAATGTAAAAGCTGGAGGCAAAATTTAAAAATATAAGTTTATAGTTATGTGTTTGTTGCCTCCAGCTTTTATTTTAATTTCACAGACTTTAAAAGTTATATATACTTATATTTATATATATATTTGACATATTGAAATAAACTTTTTCAAAGAAATCTCGATTGTAACAATATAGTTTAGAAAATTACAGAAAAATTTGCTATTAAAAATTTAATTTCTACTTTTTAGTTCAAAAAAGCTGTTTTTTTTTTAAATTTTTTTATTTATTTTATTTTATTCTTTTTAGTAACGACAAATATAAGTATTCAAAATTTAAATAAAAATATTGCAATTTTATAATGTTCTTTATATCCACTTAAAAATGCGACCCTTTAAAAACTTTGATTTATATACTACCTTGTTTTTTCTTTCTTTTATAGCATGACATTTTAATATTTCTTTTTTTCTATCTGTTATGTGTGTAAATATCAGATGTGCACATATATATAAGAAATAGACTTTAAAAATATTTAAAAACAATCAAAGTAACATTTTTTGTTCTCTTTTTTTTCTGTTCGTTTTTATTTTTCTTCCAGTATTACATTTTCCTTTTTTTTTTTTTAAGTATTTCTTTTTTTTTTAAATGTTTAATTTATACATGCATTCTATTTAAAAAATATAAATTATAACCTATAGAACATTCTGAATTTTTTTTTGTTCGTTTATATTTACCGTCCATTCATATGCATACACAAAATTTTTTTTGTTCGTTTATGTTTACCGTCCATTCATATACATACATAAAATTTTTTTTTGTTCGTTTATGTTTGCCGTCCATTCATATGCATACATAAAATTTTTTTTTGTTCGTTTATGTTTACCGTCCATTCATATAAATATAACTATTGCCTACATATTATAAAATAATAAATCGATGAATCAACTAAATAATAATATTTGGGAATTTGGGAATTTGGTGTGACTGTGTTAGCAGATTTTTAATAGTACAGCACACATAAAAATATGCATACCATTTTTGTACATGTTTGTACCTACATATGTAGTAAAAAAATTTGGTTTTAAAAGTATGTAATCTAGACGATGTAGATATATATGTTAGTATGTACATAACATATATTTTATGATTAATTCATAGTTATTGTTATTGAAAAGAAAAATATTGTTGCTATTTACTATTTTTAAAAAAGACTGGATTTCTTATTTTTAATATATTCTTTTTGTTGTTTAATGTTTTTACATAATTGGAAATATATTCTTAGTTTTTATACTTCAGAAAAAGCATTAGTGGTGCAGATCATCATTCCCTAAAAGATCTTAATTTAAAGGTAGCTCCCAATTTAGATATTAATATTAGGGCCATAATATGCGATTTTATTATGTTAAGAGTTTCGAAAGAAAAGCCCTATTTTAATTATAATTAAGAAAGGAAAAACACATTTCTATATAAATATTATAAATAAACACATTGCTTTTATAAATAAAAATGTATACTAAAAATCAATTTATTTGATGAAAAAAAACTTAAATTTAACACTATTGCTTACTAAATTTTAAGTAAATGCATATTAAATTTTACACTGTGTTCTCAAGTGCGGCACATTAATTTATTTACACATTCATATCTTTCAAATTCATCGCTTTCAAACCAAAAATATTTTCGAAGCACATTTATTACATATTTTGAAGTATGTACCTATGTATATGTACGCATACAATGCAATGGGCTACATAAAAAACAATAGTCTTTTATAGAAAAAAAAAACATTTATGTATTACGTATACGTATTGGTATTGTATTGGTGAGTTTAGTAAATTTAGATAAAATGTTTTATTTTGGTTCTGTAATAATTCTGTTAAAAATTCTGTTATATCTTTGTATGAAAATTTAATTTTGAAATTAAGCTAATTTCTCTAATGTTTTCCGATATTATTATTTTAAAATCATGTATTGTCATCGGGATCTGATCTAATGAAGAAAATTTCAAGTCTCTACCTCAACGGGAAGTGTGTTTAAAATGGCTTCTAAGATTCCATCCTTTACCCAACCAAGTTAATAAAAAGCTGTTAAAAAAGTCATAGAGATGCTACAATTACAAAGGTTTAAAAAACAATACGATTTAAATAAAATAAATACAATGTAGTGGACCGTGCCAAAATTTTTTTCATACAAATTGTGGCGAAATTGCGGACGAGCTCTTTCAAGCTGTTAAAAATGGTAGTGCTACATGGAAATGTCCAGAATGTCCCACCAATAACGAACTTGTTGAAGAAACATACGAATCTGAGGCAGAAGATAAAAGTGATGAAGTTTTTGATCAACTTACTACATTCGTATGAATTGTAAAAAAAAAAAAACTTATAATAAATTTTTTTTTTTGTCCTTAATTAATCTTTTGCACCAATTTTTTGATTTTACTTATCTTTTTTAATAAACGGTATTAAATAAAAAAACAAATGAAATAAAAATCTTTTAAATATCATTCATCAAAATTGTTTATTAAATTGCAGAATGCATTTCGACATCAAAACATGTCATCCTCAGCTACTGACTAAAACTAAAAGTTTAATTAAAATGCTTAGTTTAGTAATGCTTAATTAGTGTTACATATGTACCAAATTTCAATATAGTTATAACATTTAACAGATAAAATTTAGCGATTAACATTTAAAAAAACTATTTTTGAATTTAACATTTTTGAATAAACTTTACATTAAGAATTTCTTTTTAATAAATAACATTTAACAGAAAACAAAAAAGATTATCGAGTAAGAGAAAAAAAGGAAAAACGAGTATAATAACTGATTAAAAAATTTTATATAATTAATAATTAAAATAAATTTCAATGTGTTCCAAAGGCAGTTTTAATTAATTGAATTATTTATTGTTACATATTGAGCGGTGAGTTTATTGGCTCTGGGTCGTTATTCATTAAGTTGAATCTTTTCTTTTTTTATACTTAATTATGTAGAAACTCTCCCAAGCGTCCAGTTCATGTCCAAAATGTTCTTTAAATCTAATTAAAATATTGCGTTTTGTTTATCCTATGTATTTCGCATTACAATCAGGACACGTAATTTCATAAATACCAGATTTTTTTATCATCATTTATTTTATCTTTAGTGTTGCTTAAAATATTTTTATACCCGTATGAACTATGTTCAAGGGTATAATAAATTTGCCATTACGTTTGTGACACCTTAAAGGAGTCGAGCTAGATATAGTGTCAAAGGTATGGATCGGCTCAGAATCGAATTCTGAGTCGATTAAGCCATGTACGTCCGTCCGTCCGTCCGCACGATAACTCAAAAAATAAAGGAGCTAAGAGGCTGAAATTTTTTTTTACGTCACTTTTGCAAAATTGTTAGTTTTGCTATTTAACTCCAGCATTTTTGGCCGCCGGATTCGAGTAGCTGCCATACAACTTCTTTCTTTAAATGGAAATAACCCAAATTTTTATTCAATCTAGGTATCTGAAATTTTGCGAATGATGGTCAAGTTTTATGGCAACAACTTCTGCAAAATTTGGTTGTGGTGGTGCGACGGGTTCGGGTAGCTGCCATACAACTTCTCTTTTTAAATGAAAATAACTCAGTGTCCGTCCGCACGATAACTCAAGAAATAAAAGGGCTAGGAGGCTGACATTTTTTTACGTCACTTTTGCAAAATTGTTAGTTTTGCTATTTACTCCAGCTTAATGCTATTGACTCCAGCATTTTCGGCCGCCGGGTTCGAGTAGCTGCCATACAACTTCTTTCTTTAAATGGAAATAACCCAGTGTCTATTCAATCTAGGTATCTGAAATTTTGCGAATGATGATCAAGTTTTATGGAAACTACTTCTGCAAAATTTGGTTGTGGTGGTGCGACGGGTTCGGGTAGCTGCCATACAACTTCTCTTTTGAAATGAAAATAACTCAGTGTCCGTCCGCACGATAACTCAAAAAATAAAGGAGCTAGGAGGCTGAAATTTTTTTTACGTCACTTTTACAAAATTGTTAGTTTTGCTATTTAACTCCAGCATTTTCGGCCGCTGGGTTCGAGTAGCTGCCATACAACTTCTTTCTTTAAATGGAAATAACCCAGTGTCTATTCAATCTAGGTATCTGAAATTTTGCAAATGATGATCCAGTTTTATGGCAACAACTTCTGTAAAATTTGATTGTGATGATATGACAGGTTCGGATAGTTGCCATACAACTTCACTTTTTAAATGAAAATAACTCAGTGTCTATTGAAGCTAGCTATCTGAAATTTAGTGAAAAAGTGTCGAGTTGCATTCCAAAAACTTTTGTAAAATTTGATTGTTCTAAAGCAGCCGGTTCAGGCTTCTTGCATTTCTTGGAACTTAATGAAGCTAGGCGCAATAGATTCGGGTAGGTGTCATACAACTCTACAATTTACATAAACATATATCTGTAGTTCGGTACTAAAACATATGAATGTTTTTAAAAGATGATCAAGTTTTATAGAAACAGGGTATATTACGTTCATACGGGTATCCCAGAGTTGACACAGTCTACTCTACTGCACTCTTCCTCGTTTAATTTGTTTTCATTGGAGTAAACTACGTCAATATTGTGTTTTTTGAAAATAGTTTTTACTTTATTTGTTACTTTATTTGCAAAACTGAATTTAACTCTTTCTTTACTTGGTTTATTGTTTTTAAAAAATGTGGAAAGATTATATTTTTTTATTCTTTTAGAATGTTTGAATGAATGTTTTATGTAGTTCAATTCAATATTAAATCTTTTTGCGGATAATGGTAGTCTACATAATCTATAGACCATGCTGTGAAAGGCTGCAATTTTGTGGGATTTTGAGGTGTATGAATCGTTTGTTATATATCTCGTCGTATTAGTCGGTTTTCTATAGATATCGAATTCTAATTTTTCATTATTTCGTATAACAAGAATATCCAAAAAAGGTAATTGTTTGTTATTTTCTATTTCCGTGGTAAGTTTTATAGTTGGAAATTGGTTGTTCAAAATGTTTAAAAGTTTTTCAATGTTATCTTTTTTTGTTATAGTAAACACATCATCGACATATCTTAGCCATAGCTTAGGTAATAATCCTTTATTTTTTAATTTTAACTCAAGATCAGCTATGAGTATGTTTGCAACGAAACATGATAGTGGATTACCCATGCTTGTGCCTTGTGACAATTTGTAGAATTTGCCGTTGAATATAAATTGGTTTTGATCCATACAAGTTTTAGTTGCTTCCAATAATGCATATGCTTTTTCTGTTTCTATATCAGTTTGTAATAACCACTGTTTTATACATTCCAAAGCTTTAGGAAATGGTATGTTAGGATATAATGATGTGACATCAAAAGATACCATAACATCGTCTCTTTCCAACTTGTAATCCTTCACTTTATCTACAAAATCGAAACTATTTTTTATGTATAAACCTTTTGGTTGATCTAATTTATTAAATTCAGTTAGTATCCATTTTGATATTCCATAACATGGTGCTTGAATATTAGATACTCATTTTGGTCTCATTTTTCAAGCTTTATGTATTTTTCTTAGACCATATAGTCTTGGTAATATTGGGTTTGAGACTGATAGTTTCCATTTTGGTATACTGAAAATGTTGACGATTTTAGATATACAAGTATTTGCAGCTTTTTTCATTTGTTGTATTGGGTTTTTAGAAAGTCTTACAAATTTTGCTTCTTTTATCGTTTCTTCCATATTGGTATAATATTCATTTTTATCTAAAATTACTTAAGCAGTTTCCCTTGTCTGATTTAGTGTAAAATACATCTTTTTGTTTTAAAGATTTTATAATTTCATTATAGTCATTAACTATTTTTAAGTTTGGTCTATTGATTTTAGATGATTTTAATATTGGTTTAATTTCTTTTCTTAAATTAAATTTAACAAAATCTGGCTGATATTTTATGGCTGTTTCAAATTCAATTACTGTTTTATTGAAATTTGTTGAAATAGGAGTAGGAGAAAAATTTAAGCCTTTATTTAATAAATCTATTTCTTTTTTAGTAAAATTTTTAGTAGATAAGTTTTCTTAATATAATCAGGTACAATTTGTACTATTGGTTTTTCTTGGGATATTTTATTATCTTTTTTGAGTTTATCAAGTTTTGAATTCAATTTTATAATTTTATCATTTGTGATTTTATGTACTTCTTCGGAAACTAAAGACAAGTATGTATTCTAACCATTCGTGAAATTCAAAAATTTTGTTGTTGTGATCTAATTTAACATTATTTTTGAATGGCGATTTTAATGAATTGGTTATTTTTAGATGTAAAGCATATAATTCTAATTCGATATTAACTGATTTTGACTGTAAGTATTTCCTTTCTAAATTTAACCATTATAACTGACTGTAATATTACTTTTTTAGTTCTGTCATTTATTATGGGGCATTTTAATTTTATAAAATTTGGAAAAACTTTACCTTTTTTACATTTTTTTAAAAAATATAAGTCTGCTTTCAAACATTCTAATCTAGCTTTTAATCTTTTAAATTTGTTCAAATTTAGCTTGGTTGCCATATTAAATATTTGAGTATGATTATGAACAATTATCCGTAAAATCAATATATATGAATTGTAAAAAAAAAAAAAACTTAAAAAATAAAATTTTTTAATCAATAATTGTACTCTTTTTTTCTCTTACTCGATAATCTTTTTTGTCTTCTGTTAAATGTTATTTATTAAAAAGAAATTCTTAATGTAAAGTTTATTCGAAAATGTTAAATTCAAAAATAGTTTTTTTAAATGTGAATCGCTAAATTTTATCTGTTAAATGTTATAACTATATTGAAATTTGGTACATATGTAACACTAATTAAGCATTACTAAACTAAGCATTTTAATTAAACTTTTAGTTTTAGTCAGTAGCTGAGGATGACATGTGTTGATGTCGAAATGCATTCTGCAATTTAATAAACAATTTTGATGAATGATATTTGAAAGATTTTTATTTCATTTGTTTTTTTATTTAATACCGTTTATTAAAAAAGATAAGTAAAATCAAAAAATTGGTGGAAAAGATTAATTAAGGAAAAAAAAAATAAAAATATATATTATAAGTTTTTTTTTTACAATTCATATATATTGATTTTACGGATAATTGTTCATAATCATACTCAAATATTTACTACATTCGAACCAAAAAATTGTTCGGATGAAAATATGGGAACATTTTTAAAAAATATAGGTTTGGTCATTTTAGATATAAAAAATTCACAAAATTTTCAAACTTCGCAAATCCAAGATATAATTAAACAAAATAAGGAAATTAAAAAAGAAAATGTTTTTTTAAAAAACGTATTGCGAAAACAGAAAAAAATGTCAATTAATTACATCAAAAAGTGAATAAATTGGAGGCGATACTGGATGAAAAATATAAGGAAGAAAATAAAAATGATATTATTTTGGCCGGACTCCCGTCAAAAATTGATGACCCAATTGATGTGGTTCTAAAAATTACAAACAAAATATCTGCCAATATATCTGCAACTGATATTATACAAATAAACACAATAGACCAAAAAGCGAGAGAAGGTGGAAAATTAAAAGGAAAATTGTACGTGGTTAAGCTCAAATCGCAGGCAGAAAAAAAGAACTACTTTCGAAAAAGCAAAAATATAAACATTTATTTACCATTGAAATCAGCATTAGAAACCAAGATAGCCAGTTCAACAACGAAATTTTCTTTCGTCAACATCTATCAAAGCTGCAAACAAATTTGTATTATGAAACTAAAAAAATCAAGTTGTCAAATGATTTTCAATTTCTATGGGTCAAGGATAACCAAATTCTTTTACGTAAGAATACCACAAGTAAAATACATAAAATTTCTTCCTTCAATGATATCTCATTTATTAAAAATACTTATAACATTAGTTAATTTAAATTTAATTCAACTTTATTTTGTTTTATCATTAACAATCAATTACATTTTCACATATTATTATTTAATAATCAATTTTATAATATCACTTTACAAAATAACAGGTGTTTTTAAAACAACACCTTACAAAGCACTATTATGGAAAAATGTAATCAATGATAGGCTTTATAATAGTTTATATTTACATATAACATTGTTTGAACAAAAGGCCAAAATTATAAAAAAAATTTGTAATCTTAGATTTACAACATTAAAAAACTGTAACACTATAATTACATATTACAATTACATAACAATTTTTAAAACTACGTTATATATAATCTATAATCTTAGAATTATTATAATAAAAACCTACACTATAATTTCATATAGCTATTACATTATTCTACAAATTACTTTTAAAATTATTTTGTTTTTGTTTTTTAAATGGACTTAGACTTGGATGACAATTCTGACATTTATGATGAATTAAGAGTAGATTATTTTTCAGGAGTAGATAGTAGTATGGTGAATATGAAGAGTGGTGAATATCAAACAAATTTCAATATATTATATCTAAACATACAAAGTTTGAGAAATAAACTATACAATTTAGAAACATTCATAAAAATATATGAATGTAATATTCATATTCTAGTATTAAAGAAATATGGATAAATGAACAGGAAAATCAATTTTTTAATATAGAAGGGTACAAATCATATTTTTCAAATCGCGAAATGTCGTATGGAGGTGTTGCTATTTATGTAAATGAGAACATAACAAGTAATTTAAGTTTTAGTTTAGAGTTTGAAAAATCGAATTTCTTAGTAATAAATCTTGTCGAACAAAAAATTAACATAGTAGCAATACATTGATCGCACGAAACAAATATTAACTCTTTTCTTGAAAAAATGGATGACATAATATCAAGTAATTATAAAAATTCAATGATCTTTGGAGACTTTAATATCAATTTACTAAATAAAAATAATCAAGAAGTTATGAATTATGTAAATGTATTAGTATCTAATGGTTTTATTATATATAATAAAGTTGCCAATGATTTAGCAACTAGAATAGGAAACACATCGAAAACAATCATTGACCACTTTATTACTGATATTGTCAAATACAAATATGATTTTCATATTATAAACACATTTTTGTCAGATCATAAAATGTTTTTCATAAGTTCTAATTTTAAGCCCATAGAAGAACAAATTGAAAACTTTATTACCGTCCTGAAGTATGAAAAATTAGCTGCAGACAATACTTGGAATAAGTTAGTTTCAATCGAGAACTTCGACGATTTTGTATTTGAGATAAGATAAAAATGAATGGATGACAGACGAAATTGGAAACGCGATTAAAGTTCGAGACTCTTTCTTCAAATATAAGAAAAAATATCCTAACGATGAGCATGTTAATATATTATATAAATTATATAAAAATAAAGTAAATCGGCTCATAACACATTCAAAAAAAAATTTTTATTCTCAACAAACTAAAAGAGACCCATGCAATAGTAAAAAATTATGGGATTTATATAAAAGGGTAATATTTAACAAAAAAAAAGACAGCACGAACAATCATATTAAAGGGCTAGAAATTAATGGGAAAGTATTAACTAAAAAAGAAGAAATTGGTGAATTAATGAACGAATTTTTTATCAATGTAACCAGGGAAATAAATGTTGACAATGATCCAATAGACCACGAATACCTAAATAGTTTTAGACGAAACCCTAGCTCCATATTTGATCTAACACCCACCAGTAGTGAAGAGATATCGAATGCAATTAGCAAGCTGAAAACTGCTGCAGCGACGGGTTTCGATAATATTTCCATGAAATTCATTAAAAATTTCAGGAGCGACTAATACCGCTTCTTACCAAATTTATAAATAGTTCTTTCCTTTCTAGTACTTCCCCAAACTCATTAAAAACTGCAATTGTTACTCCAATATTCAAAATAGGGAATGCCAAAGATAGGACAAACTACAGGCCCATATCCGTCCTCAGCGCTTTCTCTAAAATTTTTGAATTTATTATAAAAAGTCGATTAGATAACTTTCTTACAAATAATCAAATATTTCACGACGAACAGTATGGTTTCGAAAAAAAATCGAATACTACTGCTGCCTGTCTTAGCTTAACCGACTTTGTATCAAAAAATATGGATGAAAAATTGCACGTTGGCTGTCTATTTCTAGATCTACAAAAGGCATTTGAGTGTGTGGGCTATGAAATACTACAGTTTAAACTTTTGATGTTAAATTTCGACTCATCACAATTAAATTTTTTTGACTCATATTTAACTAATCGAGAGTAGAGAGTTAGGATAGGTGATAGTTTGAGTGAATCAAGAACCATTATAAAAGGAGTGCCACAAGGTTCAATTTTAGGGCCACTTTTATTTAAGATATATTTAGATGATATAGCTCGATTGAAACTAAAAGGGCTTATTCAATTGTATGCGGATGATGCAGTGCTAAAATATGCGGAACGCGATGAAGAATCCTTGAGAACTTCCATCATGCATGATCTTCCCATTATTGAAGAATGGCTAAAAAAACATCGTCTACTACTCAATGTGAAGAAAACTAAAATTTTATTATTCGAAAATAGACAATGTACATACTCCAATTTTACTTACAACGGTAAGATTATTGAAGTTGTAAAACATTTTAATTATAGGGTTGCTTCTAGATAGCCGGCTGAAATGGCAAGGCACATAAATCACGTGATTAAAAAGATAACACCGTATATTTTTGTCTTACGTCGTATGAGAAATTTCTTTAATAAATCAGTTCTAAAAATAATATATTCTTCATATATACTATCAAATATTATGTATCTTAACCCAATATAGAGTAACACATGTCAAGTTCCTTTAGGCAGACTTGATATAGTTCATAAAAAAGCCATAAAAGCAATTCATAACTATCCTGTTAGAATTCCTACTAATATTCTATACTCTAGCCAATATTTAAGTCTGACAATCATTTGCAAATTAGAATTATATATAATAGCATTTAAAATAATCCATAATGAAATTAAGCATAATTTTATACTGAATAGGAGGTTTGAGATTCACAGCCATAACACAAGAAATAAACGTAATTTTTATTTAACACTTTTTCGAACAAACAGAAGTAGTATAAATATGGGGGTTCTGCGTAAGTCAGATGACGTAGTAAAATTTTTGAATGAATTATGAGGCGTATTACGGAATAGAATTGTTGGAGTGGTATTATGAAATTGGGATGACGATTGAGTGTGATGGTTGAGATATGGGTGTGAGTCGGTTCTGAGGGTGAGTTGGGGGTATTGGGTCATGGTTTGTTTGGGAGTGACAGGAGATTTGTTGGGGTAGCAGGGCTGCTGGTTGATGATCTGTGGTTGTTTGGCGTTGGTAGTGGGGGTATGTCTGGCTCATGGCCGTCCGTCTAATATTATATCCCCAATATGTATAGCTGTGATGATACACGTGCATAACTAGGAAGACATGTGGGCTCGAAACCTCATAGCTTTATTGATATCAGGTACCCGAGCAGGCACCCCGTACTAAGTTACTGAAAACAAGTACAAAGTTGTAGAAGACCGAACAATTTTTTTGTTTGATAGGCCTATAGTTGGGAGAGATTAAAAAAAAAAATTTGGTCTGTTGAATTTGAAAGTAATTATGTGATAAGGAAAATAAAAAATGTGGTAATAATTTTATTAAAATGTGAATGAAAAAAAATTTTTAGTGATAAGAAATAATGTTTGCGGTTTTTTGTTTGAAATTTAGAAAAAGAATTTTTTATCTGTATTAATAATATATAATATTTAAAAATGCTCAACAAATTTTGTAAAGTTGTAAAATAAAAATATGAAATGACGTCAGGGAATTCCTATTGTTAAAATAAACTAAAAAGAAAAAAAGTCAAACATGTGTATAGATCACACTCGGGCAAAAGCCGGCCCGCCATAAGTTTTCATCCGGCCCGCAACGACAAATTAAATAATTATATCTAATTTTGAAAATAACTTACTTTCTATAATAAATATGTACATAATATTTATTTTCAAAATAATTATACATTCATATCTATTTTTTTAGAAATAGTAGGCTGTCAAAGTGAAGATGTAGTCATAGCAATTTGCAAAAAAAAGTAAATCGATTTTTTTCTAATGTTAATTTACCAGACGATTTTTAGTTAAGTTCTAATTTTTATCAGATGAGTTTGTTGATTTGTGTAAATAAAAAAATATAAAAATATAGTGTAAAGAAAAAGTTTATTATTACTCAAAATTTTGTTTTTAGTAGAAGGATTTGGTAAGAAACTTTTGTTATTTTTAAAAAAAATCATAAATTATTTTATACTACATCACAACTGTATTCGTATAACTAACGTAAACATTACAGGGTTTTAAACAGAAATGGAAAAGAAGAGGAAAGTTGATGCTGAATGCAGAATTTTTAAAGAACAGTGGACTTCGCAATATTTTTTTATTAAAATTGGCTGCAAGGCTGTTTGTTTGGTCTGCAAAGAAACTGTGTCAGTTTTTAAAGAGTATAATTTGAGTAGACATTTTGCAACAAAACATGCAGAAAAATATAATAAATTATCAACCAGTGCTAAAATTGCCAAATCTATTGAATTAACCAATCAATTAGAAACCCAACAACAATGTTTTACTCGTCAATCGGAATCAGATATTGCAATAACCAAGACCAGTTATGTAATTGCACATAAAATTTATATTTTGCAATTTAAACCGTAAAACCGTGTAAACCGTTTCAAGACGGTGAGTTTTTAAAAGACTGTATGGTGGAAACTGCAAGTATTCTGTGTCCAGATAAGTAAAAACTTTTTGAAAATATTTCGTTGTCACGCAGAACTGTCGTAAGGCGTATTACGAATATTTCTGAAAGTGTGTTATACCAGTTAAAATCAAAAGCTTCATCTTTTACATATTTTTCATTAGCACTAGATAACAGTTGTGATACCAAAGGCACTGCACAGTTAGCGATATTTGTTCGCGGTATTAATAATCAATTTGAAATTATAGAGGAGCTTGCAAGCTTACAACCAATGAAAGGAACTGTGACTGGTGGGGATTTGATTGCGGAAGTTAACAACTGCCTTAATAAAATAGGTTTAAATCAGGGAAAAGCTGTCAGTGTTACCAAAGATGGATGTCCAAGCTTAACTGGAAAAAACGTTGGTTTATTGAGAAGGATAAATGACCAAGTTAAAATTGAAAATCCGAATTTAGAAATATATTTTTTGCATTGTATTCTCCATCAGGAAGTTCTCTGTAAAGGTGTGCTAAAACTTAATAACGTTATTAGTGTTGTAACTAAAATTGTTAATTTTATTCGTGGTCGTGCTTTGAATCACCGTGAATTCGTATCGCTAATGGAAGATATAGAATCTGAGCACACCGATATTCTTTACCACACACCTGTAAGATGGCTGAGTTTAGCTAAAGTATTACGGAGAGTATGGGTATTAAAAGATGAAATAATTCTTTATTTAGAAATGAAAAATAATGAAAATTTCCCCGAATTAAAAAATGAGCAATGGTTAAATGATTTCACCTTTGCTGTTGATATAATGGAACATTTGAACGACCTTAATGTAAAACTTGAAGGGAAAAATTTGCTTATACATGAAATGTATAATAATGTAAAATCATTCACGACAAAATTATTACTTTTTTCCCAACATTTACAATCTGAAAATTTAATTCATTTCCCAACTATGAAAGGAAGAAGTCAAATTACAACTAATTACGATTTTCAAAAATATAATACCTCAATATGTGATTTACAAGCTGAGTTTTCACGTCGTTTTCAAGATTTTAAAAAAATGGAAAATATAATGTCTCTGGTTTCTTGTCCATTTTCATTTGCAGTTGAAGAAGCACCTGCAGAAGTGCAATTGCAGTTGATTGATTTTAGAAAATTTTAGAACAATGCATTTGGAAGATTTTTATGCCTGGTTGGGAAATGAAAAATTTGCAGAATTAAATAATCTAGCAAAAAAAGTTTTTGTAATATTTGGTTCCACATATGTTTGCGAAACGATGTTTTCGAGAATGAGATTTAACAAATCACAGCACAGATCTGTAATAATAGACAAAAATCTTCAGCTGTTTTAAGAATTGCTACAAGCGAATTAAGTCCAGATTTTGATAAACTGGTAAGTTTCCATCAGAGATTCCATACATCTCATTAATATAAAAAAATATTTTTCTTTTTACTATTTTTATTTTTTATTTACGCTCTGAATTTTTGTTAATAAATTTATATTATTTTTTTAATAAACTTTAGTGTTTTTTCATTTCATATATTCTATACGGCCCCCGCAAAATTATTTTAACCTAAACTGGCCCTTTTTCAAAAGTGTTTGTCCACATATGGTATAGATACTACAAAGTTTATTCATTTATTTTTAGTTTTTTTCGATATTCACATTTTTTCTTGAAATTTCTTTACAATTTTACCTAATCGTAATAAGCATATCTTAGGAAATTTGATTGAACTCTGATTAAGTAAGTTCGTCCATTTGTCATCTTTACCTTCTCTCAATGTATTGAATTGGATCAATGTTGGCTCAGCATAATTTCTCAAAAAATTTATATGATATTGAATTTTACATCTATATTTTCTTCTAAAATTGTTTTTATTTTTAAGAAAAAATTTATTAAATATGATAAGTGTTCTTGCAAACTCCATTGTATGTTTAAAACTAAAGAAAACTAATTAAGCCGTTAATTTAGAAATAAAATATGAAAATGCTGAGAATTAACTAAATCTTCTTAAGGTGTAGATAAAAATCTATTAAGTAAGGTATACGACACTTGATAAGTTTATGAATCTATTATGTTAAGGTTCGATCCCAGAGAAGATTTTTTTTTTCCTAAAGAATTTAGTCAATCGAAAACATTCATGAATTCATCATCATCATATAACACAAACCAAGGGCATATTGGTTCAACTGTTTTTGTACATCAAACATTTAAAACATCATTTGGACCTTATCCTCAAGTAGCAGTATGTTTGAATTGCGGTGAAAGAAATGTAACGAAAGTTGAATATGAAAATGCTAGCAAAACTCATATTACAGTTTTATTAATGTGTTTCATGGGATTATGGTGTTGTTGTTTTATTCCATATTGTGCTGATAACATGAAAAATATAAATCATTATTGTTCAAAATGTAACAATTTTTTAGGTGTTTATGATAAATAAATCATTTAAATTAACAGATTTCTTTTTTAATAATTTTACATCTAAAATTTTATAAAAGGCTAATCTTAACATAAAATAAAATATGACATAATTCGATTAAACTATTAAGTAGAGACACCAAAATGTTTTGGGCTGATAACATTTTACATGGTTATAAATATTGTATTTGTGGGCGGAAATGGGCTTCAATTAAAATAATTAATTGGAGAATATTTCATGATTTTTTAGAGGTATATATAACTCCAGAAGGCGGGGAAAAGATTTGTTTATTTAAAATTAGAAATGGTGAGTCATTAACTAACAAATTTGATTTATCTCCTTTGAGTTGGCAACATCTAAAAATTGAAGTATATGGTGGTGATATTTCCATTATTGGCAAAATAAGAGATTCAACAAATAAAAAAAAACAAATACCTAATCAAAACGAATGAATATGAAGAAAATCAAAATGAGTTGAAAAAGTCAATGATAAGGAAACGAATTGATGATGGAATAATATTTATAGCATCAAAAGAGAATATGTATAATGAAACAATTGGTGAAGTGTTAACTAATTTTAGAAAATTACTTGAAGATTTAAAAGAAGAATATTTAGATTACATGGAAGCTTATTCAGATGGAAGAGATCGCTTTTTACCACTTTTTATGTATGTGTGTTCTATTGTAAGCCAAGTCAAGTTTATGCGTAATAAGGAAATTTCTAGAACATAAAGAGCACAAATTATATATTTTTTTTTTAATTTCTAATAAAACATTACTTTGTTAACCTTTAAAAGAAGATACATCATAATTCTTTTTGATTAACTATGAAAGCATTTATATTTTTCATATTCTGTTTGTTAACCATTCAAGCAAATTCTGCTCCAGTTTCGAATATTAGATTGGATGAATCAGCTTTTGGGAGCACATATTTTAATATATTGCTTCCAAATAATGAGACAGTTAAAGTAAATTTATCAGTACAGTTTTTAAAGCATGTAATTTCCTCAGAATCAAAATACTAGTGAAATTGGAACAACAACAATAAAACCATTAAATACTTTGCAAGCAGATGATCAATTGTTGGGGGATAATGCTGATTCAGTGCCACAATATGCGACTATAGATAATGCTATTAAAGCTTTTAGAAATGAGTTGGCTTTAAAAGAACAGAACATTGGCGGAATAATAAATAGTGAACATATATTTTATAGACATTTTGTATTGAATGTTGGTGAGAATCAAAAACTCACTGTGAGGTGTGAATATGAAAGCATTTTTATTAAAAAGTATCTTAAAATTCAGTGCCATGAATATCGAGAAATATTAGCTGAAAGAATTACAGGTGATGGAGAAGTAGAAAAAATTATAATGGTAGATACAGAATATAAATCTGATTTCACTGTAATTGATTTACGAACAATCAAACAGGATCCATCATATCAAATGGAAATTCATTAAAAATTAAAAAAATGTAATTAAAATAATATGAAATAAAAAATTTTTTTCTCTATATTAAATCAGTTTTATTAATCCATGAATTGTGAGTGGATGAGAATCCAAGCCACTTTATAAAAACCATATTATCTTTACTTTTAACAACTTTTTCAACGAAATAAATATTATTATGTTTAGATTTAAGCAACTCATGCTCATAGAAGCTTCCTTGTATGGGTTGACCTTGATAATCTTCTAGTAAATATGTGACAGGGTTAGTGATTTGAACTTTTCTTATCTTAAATAATTCAGTTGTCCAATTTGGGGTCTAACCTTTTTCAAAAACATATTTATACTTGCTTATCCGAACTGAATCATTAATTTTATATTTTGTAGCTAAAGCTATTTTTATATGATTATATACAGTTTTAAGTAAATTTTCATCATTATCTTTATTGACATCAGACGGTCGTTTCTGAATTGTTCGATGTTTAATGTTGTTATATTGTTTAACTTGTTCTGCAATTAGATTAATCCATTTATAATTTCCATTAAAACTAAATTCTTTCCACATCTTTTCTTTTAAAGTTCTATTAAAACGTTCTACAATAGAGGCTTTTAATATGCTAAATGTTGAATAATGTTTATCCATTAAATATGCTAAATGTTTATATGATATTTATCCATTAAATTTTTGAATATTTTATTAAAAAATTCTTTCCCATCATCGGTTTGCAAGTTTTGCGGATATCTTTTAGAATTTGCAAAAATATTTTGCATTGCTTGTGTAACGTTCTCTGAAGTTTTTGTTTTTATAAGGATTGCCCATGCATACTTAGAAAAAGTGTCAATTACAGTTAATAAAAATTTAAAACCTTTGTTTTCTTTAGCGTATGAACCCATTTCTACTAAATCAGCTTGCAATAGGTCGTCAAATCCTTTAATTATAACTCTACGACGTTTAAAATTTCTCCGTGCAGGCTTATGCAACTCTTCAACAACCTCTCCACAGTATTCCACTTGTATAAAATATGTATTTGGGGCTTTAACATAAATCTGACTTTCTTTCTTACTTTCTTTTCATCGCCATCATAATCATCTCCCCTCTCGTTCTCTTCAGAAGAATCTGATATATTATCTTCCTTCTCATCACTATTTTTAGAAGAATCTAAAACATCAAGCCATGTGAATAAGTCTACAACATCATCCTTACTTATCTACTAAATAACTAAAGCACATAAATAAAATTAAATAAAATAAAATAAAAAGCAAACAATAAATGTTCAATGTATTTTATATTCTTTATTTGTATAATAGTTTAAAAGTATGTATACTTTTATTATAACTTATTTTCTATTCTTTTATATGATTCCATTAGTTTGGAACAGTTTAACATACATTGTTCTGCTGAATAACATGGACAAGTATCTGGAAGACTTGTAATATTATCTGATGTATAGGGACATATATCCCAATGATATCCATACTCTTTCGTTTCAATTTGTAGAGAATTTTTAAATAATTTTAAAAATTTAAAATGATCTTTTAACTGTTCGTAATGTTCCTCCAATAAAATATCTTCATATTTATTTAAAAAAATATTTAAAGAATATCCTATTTGATGTATATCCATTTTGAAAACTCAAACTAATCCCAATTACTTTTTAAGTATTAAATTATTAATTATATCTAATGCCGACTGAGCTTTGGCTTCAGCTTTTTGTAGTGTCTGATTAATAAATCCAATTGGTTTTTTAACTTGAAATTCAATAAAATCATTCATTTTTGAAAATTTTTCATTTAACATAGCAGAAAATTTGATTTTGTGGATTTTAATTTTGTGGATTTGCTCTAAACTATCTTGCATTTTTCTTTTAATATTCTTAATTTTTCTTCTGCTAATTTTAGTTCTATAGACATTGCAGTCTCTGAATGAACAAACATTTCTCTCATCTCGTTTTGTAATAGTTCTTTGTGGAAAAAAATTTGGTTATTCACAAATGTTTGTGTTGCTGCATCATTTCCGTTAACTGGATCTTGAACATTTGATAAAATTTTGTTATCTAAATCATAATTTCCTTCAGAAGTTAATTTGAAACCTATACCTGGAGGATCTGGAGTATGAGGTTTTCTAGAAGAAGAAGCTGTACTACGTCCAAACTTATCAAGTGGCATTATGATTTTTACTGGTTGTTAATTTAAAATATTATTGAATTATATTTGCTTCTCTCAATTCTTCAATTATAGATACAATTGTGATGATTATTGTTACCAGCTGATTGTGAACTAATTAAAAGTCTTAATCTGTCAACTAACTCATTAGGATCATCTCAATAAACAAACTGATTTGATTGATTTGTGTAATTTAAATGCGTTTCTGGCATAGAAGATTTATGTGAAAACGTTCTAAAAAAATTTTTTTTTGAATAACCTGAACCAGATTTTTTATACCTAGTGTTGTAATCATGTTCATAAAATTTTCTTAATATGTTCTTGTATTTATAACCTTTGTTTCTTTTATTTGCCCTAAACTATCATAATTTCTTCTATGTGCATTCATTTTGTTAAGTATTTGATAATACATACTTAAATCACTTTCAGTATAGTTTAAAGGTTTTTTTTTAAATATTAATTCATATAGGCCATCAGTTCCCTTAAATTCTTCAGCATCAATCACTGTATTTTTAGTATTTTCATCTATTTTAAAATTAGCATTACCAAGTTTTCAAATATTTAATGATTTATCAAAACGTGGTCCATATGTTCTATCAAGTTCTGATTTGGTGAGAGCAGGAAATTTTGAAATTGATGATTCATCACTATTACAGAATTTTAAAGTATTTGGCGTTGAAGTTTTTGAAATTGATGATTCATCATTATAGAATTTTACAGTATTCGGCGTTGAAGTTTTAAATTTATTGTATGTACTAGCCTTGTTGCTAGGTGTTTTAACTTCCGATGTAAATGATGGCATTGATTTAACCCTGTTATCATCATCCGCAGCCCATTTAATTTCCGGTTTGATAACATTATCTGAAAATTGTTGTTGTTTGACAACATTTGTTAATTCTTTCAATTGTTTTATAATTGGAGTAAAAGCTTCTTCTCGATTACAGCCTTCCAATAACTTTTGAACTTTTAAAGATTGAAATTCGCTTTTTAAATTTTTACGAGTTTTAATTAAATCTTTCATGAGTTGTTCATCCATTTTTTAAATGAGGATTAGTTCAAGTATTAACTGTAAATTATCGACTGCACTGTTCTTCCGCTAACTGCTAATTGATAATCGCAAACTGCTAACTGGTAACTGCTATCTGCTAATAGCCAACATCTAACTGCAAATTGCTAACTGCTAAATAACACCGTTCAGTTAGTAACTGTTGAAGGATTCGTTCAGCTAATAACTGCCTACTGTGGCAGATCTCTTGTTAACTAAAATTTAGCAAATGCATCAAAATTTTTTCTATAACGTCCATTACTTAAACTGTCATCTTTATTGATTAATAGAAAACCATAATCATTCCAGCAGCATGCACTCAATTTTTTAAAATCGTTATAAGACATATCAGAATTTACATGATCATTATATATATGTTTTAAATTTAAATCATCTTGCTTGAATATAATCAAAAAATTAGCATTATCTCTAACTAAGTGCTTTGGAATTCTTGTATAAGACTGGCATAAATAAAAACTATCTACTTCTTGATGACGTCCCATGCAAAAATAGGCCCTTATGCTATCTTGCTTATCGCAAGCTACATCATCAAAATTAAATATTGAGTTTGGCTGTGAAGTCGAAGGTTCAATTACATCAGTGTTATTTGAAAATTCGTTATATCCCATTCCTTTGATTAGTTTTATTAATTTTTTTAAATATTCATATTTAGGTTGGTACAATGATTTTGAGTAAATATATATGTTTTGAAATTTCAGCCCTTTAGGATCTACAAGTATACTTATCATAACATTAGTTTTACCGCAATTTGAAGGTCCAACTACTAATCCTCTTATACTATCTGGAAACAACTCACCATGTTTTTTAATTTTGTTTTTTGAATTTTGATCGAAATTTTTAACTTTAACTGCATTATCTACTTTTATAAATTTCATTTCATAAAAGGTAATTAGTGTTTGAATGACTTTTTTAAACTAAACAATATATTATGCCTCTTAGAAATAAATATTAAAACAGTAATAAAAAAAACTGCCAATGGAAAAGGTGTTGTTAATTCTTTAATTAATAAACTGCCATTTGAAGCACATTTACCCGGTTATAATTATTATGGGCCTGGAACAAACTTATCAAAACGATTAGCTCGTGGGGATAAAGGAATTAATGGTTTAGATGAAGCTTGTCGCGAGCATGATATAGCTTATTCTCAAAATATTGATCAAAGTCAACGTCATATAGCCGATAAAATACTAGCAGAGAAAGCTTGGCAAAGGGTTAAAGCTAAAGACTCAAATTTTGGTGAACAGTTAAATTCATATCTAGTTACAAACGCAATAAAAGCGAAAGTTAAACTAGGTATGGGTTTAAAAAAGAAAACAAAGAAAACAAAGAAAACTAAAAGACAAAAAAAACTTTTGAAAAATGTCATAAAAGAAGCTAGAACAGCAGTTAAAACTATAAAAAAACCTGTGAATGATAAAAATACTATAAGAATAGCTTTGTAAGCAGCTCGAAAATTTTCTAGGGGGCAGAAAAAATAATAGATATTCCTAGAATAATTCCAGTACCAAAAATTGGTGGAGTTCTACCTTTAATTTCAATTTTTGCGGGTCTTTCAGCTATTGGAGCATTATCAGGTGGTGCTGCTGCGATAACTAAGGCTGTAAGCGATGCTAAAAATGCGCACAAACAATTATATAAAAGTGAACGTCATAATAAAATGATGGAAGCTGTTGCATTAAAAGGAGGAAAGGCATTACACTTAAAACCGTATAAGAAAGGATTAGGTCTTTATTTAAATCCAAAAAACCATTAAATGAGCTACCCAAAAGAGCACTTACTAATTATGATTTAGGAGAATTTGGAAAAAAATACTTAAAACATTCCCGTGGAGTTTTTATGCGAGATAATTTACCAACACCCAAATCTTTGAAATACGAATGTAGTATAATAAATTTAGATAATTCTATTGGAAATGGAACGCATTGGGTAGCTTATTACAAAAATTCTCAAATCATACAATATTTTGACAGCTTTGGAAATGGGTAATATTCCAAAATATTTTGCATTGCTTGTGTAACGTTCTCTGAAGTTTTTGTTTTTATAAGGATTGCCCATGCATACTTAGAAAAAGTGTCAATTACAGTTAATAAAAATTTAAAACATTTGTTTTCTTTAGCGTATGAACCCATTTCTACTAAATCAGCTTGCAATAGGTCGTCAAATCCTTTAATTATAACTCTACGACGTTTAAAATTTCTCCGTGCAGGCTTATGCAACTCTTCAACAACCTCTCTTTTACTCATTTTTAAATAAAATGTATGTAATTATTATATAACTAATTAGAAAATCTTTCACTGAAAATGTTTTTCCGATTATTACTATCAAGAATCTTGGAAATAATTTCGTCAGTATTTTGAATTCTTCGATTAAATCTGTTGCGATCCAGTGCTATAATTTCCCAATATTTGCATCGAGCTAACTTATATGCAGTATTCCACTTGTATAATATATGTATTTGGGGCTTTAACATAAATCTGACTTTCTTTCTTACTTTCTTTTCATCGCCATCATAATCATCTCCCCTCTCGTTCTCTTCAGAAGAATCTGATATATTATCTTCCTTCTCATCACTATTTTTAGAAGAATCTAAAACATCAAGCCATGTGAATAAGTCTACAACATCATCCTTACTTATCTACTAAATAACTAAAGCACATAAATAAAATTAAATAAAATAAAATAAAAAGCAAACAATAAATGTTCAATGTATTTTATATTCTTTATTTGTATAATAGTTTAAAAGTATGTATACTTTTATTATAACTTATTTTCTATTCTTTTATATAATTCCATTAGTTTGGAACAGTTTAACATACATTGTTCTGCTGAATAACATGGACAAGTATCTGGAAGACTTGTAATATTATCTGATGTATAGGGACATATATCCCAATGATATCCATACTCTTTCGTTTCAATTTGTAGAGAATTTTTAAATAATTTTAAAAATTTGAAATGATCTTTTAACTGTTCGTAATGTTCCTCCAATAAAATATCTTCATATTTATTTAAAAAAATATTTAAAGAATATCCTATTTGATGTATATCCATTTTGAAAACTCAAACTAATCCCAATTACTTTTTAAGTATTAAATTATTAATTATATCTAATGCCGACTGAGCTTTGGCTTCAGCTTTTTGTAGTATCTCATTAATAAATCCAATTGGTTTTTTAACTTGAAATTCAATAAAATCATTCATTTTTGAAAATTTTTCATTTAACATAGCAGAAAATTTGATTTTGTGGATTTTAATTTTGTGGATTTGCTCTAAACTATCTTGCATTTTTCTTTTAATATTCTTAATTTTTCTTCTGCTAATTTTAGTTCTATAGACATTGCAGTCTCTGAATGAACAAACATTTCTCTCATCTCGTTTTGTAATAGTTCTTTGTGGAAAAAAATTTGGTTATTCACAAATGTTTGTGTTGCTGCATCATTTCCGTTAACTGGATCTTGAACATTTGATAAAATTTTGTTATCTAAATCATAATTTCCTTCAGAAGTTAATTTGAAACCTATAAGAGAAACCTTTAGAAGAATCTAAAACATCAAGCCATGTGAATAAGTCTACAACATCATCCTTACTTATCTACTAAATAACTAAAGCACATAAATAAAATTAAATAAAATAAAATAAAAAGCAAACAATAAATGTTCAATGTATTTTATATTCTTTATTTGTATAATAGTTTAAAAGTATGTATACTTTTATTATAACTTATTTTCTATTCTTTTATATAATTCCATTAGTTTGGAACAGTTTAACATACATTGTTCTGCTGAATAACATGGACAAGTATCTGGAAGACTTGTAATATTATCTGATGTATAGGGACATATATCCCAATGATATCCATACTCTTTCGTTTCAATTTGTAGAGAATTTTTAAATAATTTTAAAAATTTGAAATGATCTTTTAACTGTTCGTAATGTTCCTCCAATAAAATATCTTCATATTTATTTAAAAAAATATTTAAAGAATATCCTATTTGATGTATATCCATTTTGAAAACTCAAACTAATCCCAATTACTTTTTAAGTATTAAATTATTAATTATATCTAATGCCGACTGAGCTTTGGCTTCAGCTTTTTGTAGTATCTCATTAATAAATCCAATTGGTTTTTTAACTTGAAATTCAATAAAATCATTAATTTTTGAAAATTTTTCATTTAACATAGCAGAAAATTTGATTTTGTGGATTTTAATTTTGTGGATTTGCTCTAAACTATCTTGCATTTTTCTTTTAATATTCTTAATTTTTCTTCTGCTAATTTTAGTTCTATAGACATTGCAATCTCTGAATGAACAAACATTTCTCTCATCTCGTTTTGTAATAGTTCTTTGTGGAAAAAAATTTGGTTATTCACAAATGTTTGTGTTGCTGCATCATTTCCGTTAACTGGATCTTGAACATTTGATAAAATTTTGTTATCTAAATCATAATTTCCTTCAGAAGTTAATTTGAAACCTATACCTGGAGGATCTGGAGTATGAGGTTTTCTAGAAGAAGAAGCTGTACTACGTCCAAACTTATCAAGTGGCATTATGATTTTTACTGGTTGTTAATTTAAAATATTATTGAATTATATTTGCTTCTCTCAATTCTTCAATTATAGATACAATTGTGATGATTATTGTTACCAGCTGATTGTGAACTAATTAAAAGTCTTAATCTGTCAACTAACTCATTAGGATCATCTCAATAAACAAACTGATTTGATTGATTTGTGTAATTTAAATGCGTTTCTGGCATAGAAGATTTATGTGAAAACGTTCTAAAAAAATTTTTTTTTGAATAACCTGAACCAGATTTTTTATACCTAGTGTTGTAATCATATTCATAAAATTTTCTTAATATGTTCTTGTATTTATAACCTTTGTTTCTTTTATTTGCCCTAAACTATCATAATTTCTTCTATGTGCATTCATTTTGTTAAGTATTTGATAATACATACTTAAATCACTTTCAGTATAGTTTAAAGGTTTTTTTTAAAATATTAATTCATATAGGCCATCAGTTCCCTTAAATTCTTCAGCATCAATCACTGTATTTTTAGTATTTTCATCTATTTTAAAATTAGCATTACCAAGTTTTCAAATATTTAATGATTTATCAAAACGTGGTCCATATGTTCTATCAAGTTCTGATTTGGTGAGAGCAAGAAATTTTGAAATTGATGATTCATCACTATTACAGAGTATTTGGCGTTGAAGTTTTTGAAATTGATGATTCATCATTATAGAATTTTACAGTATTCGGCGTTGAAGTTTTAAATTTATTGTATGTACTAGCCTTGTTGCTAGGTGTTTTAACTTCCGATGTAAATGATGGCATTGATTTAACCCTGTTATCATCATCCGCAGCCCATTTAATTTCCGGTTTGATAACATTATCTGAAAATTGTTGTTGTTTGACAACATTTGTTAATTCTTTCAATTGTTTTATAATTGGAGTAAAAGCTTCTTCTCGATTACGGCCTTCCAATAACTTTTAAACTTTTAAAGATTGAAATTTGCTTTTTAAATTTTTACGAGTTTTAATTAAATCTTTCATGAGTTGTTCATCCATTTTTTAAATGAGGATTAGTTCAAGTATTAACTGTAAATTATCGACTGCACTGTTCTCCCACTAACTGCTAATTGATAATCGCAAACTGCTAACTGGTAACTGCTATCTGCTAATAGCCAACATCTAACTGCAAATTGCTAACTGCTAAATAACACCGTTCAGTTAGTAACTGTTGAAGGATTCGTTCAGCTAATAACTGCCTACTGTGGCAGATCTCTTGTTAACTAAAATTTAGCAAATGCATCAAAATTTTTTCTATAACGTCCATTACTTAAACTGTCATCTTCATTCATTTCATTCATTTTGTTAAGTATTTGATAATACATACTTAAATCACTTTCAGTATAGTTTAAAGGTTTTTTTTAAAATATTAATTCATATAGGCCATCAGTTCCCTTAAATTCTTCAGCATCAATCACTGTATTTTTAGTATTTTCATCTATTTTAAAATTAGCATTACCAAGTTTTCAAATATTTAATGATTTATCAAAACGTGGTCCATATGTTCTATCAAGTTCTGATTTGGTGAGAGCAAGAAATTTTGAAATTGATGATTCATCACTATTACAGAGTATTTGGCGTTGAAGTTTTTGAAATTGATGATTCATCATTATAGAATTTTACAGTATTCGGCGTTGAAGTTTTAAATTTATTGTATGTACTAGCCTTGTTGCTAGGTGTTTTAACTTCCGATGTAAATGATGGCATTGATTTAACCCTGTTATCATCATCCGCAGCCCATTTAATTTCCGGTTTGATAACATTATCTGAAAATTGTTGTTGTTTGACAACATTTGTTAATTCTTTCAATTGTTTTATAATTGGAGTAAAAGCTTCTTCTCGATTACGGCCTTCCAATAACTTTTAAACTTTTAAAGATTGAAATTTGCTTTTTAAATTTTTACGAGTTTTAATTAAATCTTTCATGAGTTGTTCATCCATTTTTTAAATGAGGATTAGTTCAAGTATTAACTGTAAATTATCGACTGCACTGTTCTCCCACTAACTGCTAATTGATAATCGCAAACTGCTAACTGGTAACTGCTATCTGCTAATAGCCAACATCTAACTGCAAATTGCTAACTGCTAAATAACACCGTTCAGTTAGTAACTGTTGAAGGATTCGTTCAGCTAATAACTGCCTACTGTGGCAGATCTCTTGTTAACTAAAATTTAGCAAATGCATCAAAATTTTTTCTATAACGTCCATTACTTAAACTGTCATCTTTATTGATTAATAGAAAACCATAATCATTCCAGCAGCATGCACCCAATTTTTTAAAATCGTTATAAGACATATCAGAATTTACATGATCATTATATATATGTTTTAAATTTAAATCATCTTGCTTGAATATAATCAAAAAATTAGCATTATCTCTAACTAAGTGCTTTGGAATTCTTGTATAAGACTGGCATAAATAAAAACTATCTACATCTTGATGACGTCCCATGCAAAAATAGGCCCTTATGCTATCTTGCTTATCGCAAGCTACATCATCAAAATTAAATATTGAGTTTGGCTGTGAAGTCGAAGGTTCAATTACATCAGTGTTATTTGAAAATTCGTTATATCCCATTCCTTTGATTAGTTTTATTAATTTTTTTAAATATTCATATTTAGGTTGGTACAATGATTTTGAGTAAATATATATGTTTTGAAATTTCAGCCCTTTAGGATCTACAAGTATACTTATCATAACATTAGTTTTACCGCAATTTGAAGGTCCAACTACTAATCCTCTTATACTATCTGGAAACAACTCACCATGTTTTTTAATTTTGTTTTTTGAATTTTGATCGAAATTTTTAACTTTAACTGCATTATCTACTTTTATAAATTTCATTTCATAAAAGGTAATTAGTGTTTGAATGACTTTTTTAAACTAAACAATATATTATGCCTCTTAGAAATAAATATTGAAACAGTAATAAAAAAACTGCCAATGGAAAAGGTGTTGTTAATTCTTTAATTAATAAACTGCCATTTGAAGCACATTTACCCGGTTATAATTATTATGGGCCTGGAACAAACTTATCAAAACGATTAGCTCGTGGGGATAAAGGAATTAATGGTTTAGATGAAGCTTGTCGCGAGCATGATATAGCTTATTCTCAAAATATTGATCAAAGTCAACGTCATATAGCCGATAAAATACTAGCAGAGAAAGCTTGGCAAAGGGTTAAAGCTAAAGACTCAAATTTTGGTGAACAGTTAAATTCATATCTAGTTACAAACGCAATAAAAGCGAAAGTTAATCTAGGTATGGGTTTAAAAAAGAAAACAAAGAAAACTAAAAGACAAAAAAAACTTTTGAAAAATGTCATAAAAGAAGCTAGAACCGCAGTTAAAACTATAAAAAAACCTGTGAATGATAAAAATACTATAAGAATAGCTTTGCAAGCAGCTCGAAAATTTTCTAGGGGGCAGAAAAAATAATAGATATTCCTAGAATAATTCCAGTACCAAAAATTGGTGGAGTTCTACCTTTAATTTCAATTTTTGCGGGTCTTTCAGCTATTGGAGCATTATCAGGTGGTGCTGCTGGGATAACTAAGGCTGTAAGCGATGCTAAAAATGCGCACAAACAATTATATGAAAGTGAACGTCATAATAAAATGATGGAAGCTGTTGCATTAAAAGGAGGAAAGGCATTACACTTAAAACCGTATAAGAAAGGATTAGGTCTTTATTTAAATCCAAAAAACCATTAAATGAGCTACCCAAAAGAGCACTTACTAATTATGATTTAGGAGAATTTGGAAAAAAATACTTAAAACATTCCCGTGGAGTTTTTATGCGAGATAATTTACCAACACCCAAATCTTTGAAATACGAATGTAGTATAATAAATTTAGATAATTCTATTGGAAATGGAACGCATTGGGTAGCTTATTACAAAAATTCTCAAATCATACAATATTTTGACAGCTTTGGAAATTTGCAACCTCCATTAGAAGTAATTAAATATTTAGGAGATAAGCTTGTATATAACTACAATAAATATCAAAACTTTAATTCATATAATTGTGGTCATTTATGTGTCGAATTTTTATTTCATATTGCTAACAAAAAAAATTATCAGTGAATAAAAACATAACATATAACAAAAACAAAAATATTGCTTTTTTATTATTAGTATAGTTTTATTAAACATAACCTACTTTAATAATTTTGTTCAAGTTCAAGGTTATTCTCTCTATTAAAAGAACCGAAAAAATTAACTGATAAAGAATAATTTGAATTTAGTTGTAAAGAAATTAAAAGAACGAAAAAATAGAATTAGAATATATTATGATATATGCATTATTTTTCATTATGTTAATGATTAAGATGGATTAACCTTGAAAATCTATAAAAGCAGAATACTCTTCTGAAATATCTCATTATTATTTGAGTAAAAGATATGTCAATAACATTAACTTTAAACTGAAACTCTTCCATATTAACAAATAATTATTTTCCTCCTATAGTTCTAAAGGGAAGAGAATATACGTGTGGTTTAGTAGATTTCCAAACATATAATTCAATACCAAATATAGATAAGAAAAATAATAAATTGATTATTGATGATAAAACCTACAAAATTCCCACAGGTTCATACGAAATTGAAGATATTGAAAAATTTCTTAGAAAAACATTGAATGTAGCTAAAACAGATAAGGAAAAATTGATTATAAGAGCAAATAATAACACATTAATGTGCGAAATTTTTGCCGATAAAGAAATTAATTTTGAAAGAGAAGATACTATCGGTGAATTATTAGGTTTTAGTAGAAAAAGGTTATTACCAAACAAATGGCATACTTCAGATCTTTTTGTTGACATTAATAAAATAAACATAGTAAGAGTAGAATGTAATATTATTTCTGCAACTTATATTAATGGAAAAGAAGCTCACATTTTACACGAATGCTCTATAAACGTCAGTCCAGGATATAAAATAGTTGAAGTTCCTACGAATGTAATTTATTTACCTATAACTATTAATCAGATAAGTTCTATTACTATAAAACTACTTGATCAGAACGATAATTTAATTAATTTTCGTGGAGAAACAATAACAATTAGATTGAATTTAAAGCCTCAAAATGATAGTATTTAATCAAAATCATCAATCTAATATAAATTTGCAGAATGATATACACCTTCTTAATTCATGAAAGCTAGTCAAAGGAGAAGGATCTCAGCATTTAAAATATAAAAAACGTTTATCATTTAAAAATAAGGAATATTTAAAATCTCTTGGCTATTTACTAAACACAAATTTAAATGGAACTTTTTAATGACCCCATTTTTGATGAAAGTATAATTAGCCATATTCACCATTTCTAAATTCGTTTGGATTAAGTGATATTATTCGAATACAAATAGAAAATCAGAATTTAAATATATTACCATCTGCAAGTCAAATTTATATAGAAGGATATGTAACAAAACATGATGGAACACAAAATGATAATTCATTATTATGTAGTATTGTTAATGCTAGTGAAAAACCGAAAATTACTATCACAAAAATACATTGGAAGGTTCAACATATTAACTTAAACGATAGGCTTAAATTAAATTTATTCGGTTATAATTCAAAATGGTTCGGTTATAAAAATTCCTTTTAGAAATTGGGAATTGCACGAGTATCCTACATTACCTACAATTAACTCTAATAATGAATGAATGAATTATAAAAGAATTAAGAAAAATTTTTAATTAATAAATAAAAACTATGTTTCAAATTATAAGGCACACTTTATTTTATTTTATTCAATTTATTCCATAGAAATATTCAATAATTATAAATTATTTATCGAAAAGTGCCCCCAAGGTAGAGTATGCACATTATCATTTTTTATAAATCTCTTATCGTCTAAATAACTTAAAGATACTTTATTTAAGCTTTGTGTATATAATGTATGAGACTTACTTCTAAAATTTAACATTTGTCTAACTAATATTTTTCTTTTGTATAAACAATCCCTATAATTATTTATTGTAAAATTTTTAACAATACATTTTTTTACGCCTTTCGCTTTACATATAGTTCTCCTATTTTCAATATCGATTGAATACATTTTTGCTCTTAAACCTATGAATTCTTTTATGATGCGCCCATTGCATTCATCTTTCATCATACCTAATACTTTTTTATTTTTTCTGCGAATATTACATGGGTTTTTATACCCGTACGATAGGATCGGGTATAATAAAATTACTCCTCCGTTTGTAACACCTCGAAATAAGCGAGCTAGTTATACCTTCAAAGGTATGGATCGGAACAGAAAAAAATTCTAAGACTTTTGAGCCATGTCCGTCCGTCCGTCCGTCCGTCCGTCAGCACGCTAACTCAAAAACTAAGAAAGCTAGAATCTTGAAATTTACACAAAATATTTTAGGAGTAATTTGTAGGTTCCCTATTTTTTTTTGGTTGAGTTTAGACCAAACCTTAGGCTAGCTCTCGAACACCTAACTTTTAGATCCCCACATTTTTTTTGAAATAGAGCTATGAAATTTTAACTGCTGATAGATCTCACAAAAATATTAATTTTATTTTTAATAACTTTTTTTTGTAGCCCCACCCGTTATGGAGCTACAGCTCCCCAAAGGCTCAAAAAAGCTCTATATTTAAATTATTATAGCATAAGTTGTATAAGGTATATCTTCATTTTGAAAACGCCAAACGATTACTACTTTTATTAGCTTTAAAAGTATATATACAATAAATATATATTTGTGACATACGGGGTCTTAATTTACCGTTATGCGAAACTCAAATTTTGAAAAATCCTTTAACCCTTCTATCTTCTAAACGGTTTAAGTTGGAAACTTGAAATTTTTACAGAAGTTAGATCTTTAAAAATAAGTA
Organism: Poecilobothrus nobilitatus; assembly: GCA_947095535.1. Classification (NCBI taxonomy): domain Eukaryota; kingdom Metazoa; phylum Arthropoda; class Insecta; order Diptera; family Dolichopodidae; genus Poecilobothrus; species Poecilobothrus nobilitatus. The sequence goes on from OX352772.1 coordinate 120,038,376, forward strand.
TGAGTTATTTCAGAAATTTTTTTTGTGTCACCCCCCGTTTAGGAGCTGTAAGGGGTCAAAAACTGAAAATTTCCTATTTTTAAACACCTGTAACTTGAACACCTGTTAAAATTTTTTTGAAATAATACACAAAAATTAAAGCTTTAATATTATACTCTTATTTCTGTTAATAACTTTTTTTAATAATATAGGGTTACTTTATAATTGACGAAAGTGTTACTTGATTTTTTCAAATTTTCTAACAAATTTCTTCAACAAATTTTTTGCATTTTGTTTTACTCGATAATTTGAAATTGTTGAGGATATAATGCGTAGTACATAAAAATGTAAATAAATAAACAACATAACGGTTGCTTGAAGAATTTTTATTTATATGATATTGTTATACATACATATTTATATAATATCATGTTCGCTAGTGAATGAATGATAAGAGTATATATGTATATTATATAGCGACGTATTTACATACATATATGTATTTTATTGTACTTATAAGAAATTATTCTGTCAATGGAATATTTAAATATAATATAATATAATATTTAAAATTATATTTACTGTTTTGTACTTAGTAAATTTAATATACATTTACCGCTTAGTATTAAATGGTACTATAGAATATTTGAAAAAGTTTTGGAATGATAATCGTTATGTGGAAGGTTAGAATCTGCTTTTGAAGAATGTACATATAAACATATAGTTTGAATATATGTACAACCCATAGTACTAAAAATTATAAAATTCACCCAAATTATTTTAAAATACTAAAATATTAAAAAATAATATTGTAAGCAGAGTGACAGGCTGTGAACATACTAACGGTTCGTACGGGTCTCTAAGAGTTGACAAAGTCAACTGTATTCTTCCTCGTTTGAATCATAATCGGAAGTATCATATCTAGCATCGATATCAGGCAACATATCTTTATAAAAGTCATCTGTTTTTATAGTATAAATGAATGAATCTGTATCCATATAATTTAATCTAATATCCTCTTCATATTTTAATTTAATATAGTCATAATGAAACCTATGCATTGTATCTTTCGATAATTCTAGAATTGTAAAACCTAGGTATATAGTCTTACTATAATATACACGCATTCTATTCATCTGAATAGCAGCCATTTTATCGGTAAAATCGCGCTGTGAAAATTTGGTCTTGAAATTATAGCGCGAGCTCCTAGACGACGCCAATTATTTTCACAATTTTTACATCCTTTCTTTTATCTACGTTCTTCATGGTTTTTTCATAATTCGCATTATTTTACTTTTTGAAGAAGTTTTTCTTAAAATCATTCGTTGCTTGAGTTCTATGAAAATTATTCAAATCTATAGAACACTTTAGCCAAGGAGATTGATTGAATTTTAATATTCTATGGATTTTTTTCAAAATTAAACATGCTTTAAGCAATGTTTCAAATTTCTATAATGGATAACAAAATTATTTTTATTTTCCAAATCGGCTACTAATTTTTTTTGCTTCATATTTGAGTTTTTTTTGCTTTCTGCGCAGAATGGTAAATCGTTATGTGCATCATGCAAAGAAGATGGGTATTCTAAATCCACCTCCAAAATATAACCTATATCTGAATTATCTGATATACTTGTATTTAAAACATCAATATTGATATTTTTACACCACTTAAAATTTGAATGTGGGAGAAATTCTGATTGAGCAAACCCGTAGAGATTATTTACATCTAAATATATAATATATTGCGATGGTTTTGTCGGATCATAGTTTTCTACATATTTATTATTAGCAACAGAATGCCTTAAACTACATTGAGTTAAACCTCCTCTTATACCTGTTTTGATAAAATTATGCATATTAATATCGGTTAACAATTCAAGCTCAATTTTTGTAGTTTTTAACATAGAGTCCCAAGCCAATGCGGGTGCTGTATAATATTGACAAGTATCTAAGGAGTATATTTTTTGACATACTTCACGGAAATTTCAAATTATCTGCCAATAACAACACATCTGTTTTTAAATAAATTTCTAAATAATCCCGCAGATTCTGACATTCAAATTTTTCCCACACAGTTTTCGCGTGAGCTCTTCTTCTAAACAAACGCTATTCATTAAACTATTACTGAAATGTTCTTTTGATGGTAATGTAGTTTCGTTTAATTTCTCTCACGAATTTAGGTATTCATAAGGAAATACACCTTTACGTCTGATTAAAGAAAAACTTGCATCATCTACAAACATTTTCCTCACAGTAAATAAATCGTCATCAGATAAATAAGAAGCTAATAATTCTAAACTAGAATCCATAAACCTAAACGAATCTAAAAACCTTATTTCCACAAAATTGCTTTCTTCAAATTCAATCCACTTAGAAAGAGAAATATAGTTTTCTTTATTAATTGGTAGTACATTAATATTCCCAGCATAATTTGCTAATGCTTTAACAATTAAATGACAATCATAGCCACTAAAATTATGGAAAAAAACCGGAATAAAATTTGGTTTTTCAAATTGCAAATTGCAAATATTATGAGCTGGACCTCTATAATTACCAGTAAAATGGCAATGATCCATTACTCTCTCTTCTGTTAAATCTTTTTCACAAATATGACAAAACTTACTTTCTAATTGAACTTTTAATTCTAATTCTGTTAATTTTTTAATTGGAACTATTTTTTTTAAATACTTACAAGCAATATTTTTTACATCTGCAATCAAATTCTTCACAAAATTTTCCTCACATCCAGGATTAGTCTGCATTCGGAATATATTTAAGCCATCATCATATGAACATTTGATATAATAAGCGAAAGAACAAGGGACATGTTCTTGAATATCTGTCGTTGAAGAGATGTGTGGATCCGGTGAACACGCATCAATATTTTGAAGAATACATTCAAAATCTGCATAAATCGCGAAAGAGACCACCATTTTTTTATTAAAGTTTTTGAATTTTAGTATTTTATTTTCATCTTTCGGCATTGTTGTAACAATTTTGTTTCATTCAGGCTCGTGTTGTTTTAAATCAGTTTCATTATAGAAATGGATCAAGCAATTATTGCATAAACAAATTGTTCCTTTATGTTTGCTTATTTGCGAACGAATTAATCTGGATATATTTTTTATATAAACATAGTGGGTTTTCTCTTTGTTTTCTATCAGCAATAGATTGATATGATGCATGTTTTCTCCTTTTGTGCAATAATATGGCCCATTAATTTGAAAGAAGGTATTGTTATTTATTTCCACTTTTTTGTATCCGAAAACATTTATGCTGATCGATGGATAAATTTCTTCAAATATTGCGATATCAACAACTTTAAGTGGAAATGTTGATCCATCGAATTTTAAAACCATCTTATTCTGTAAAGTAATTCTTTCTGCTCGTATATCGGGAGTTCTATACGTTGATACCTGCTCAGGACGTTTTCCGGTGTGAAATGCTGCTGCTACACTCCATTTGAAGCAATATTCATAACGTTAGCACAGACTTTTTTATTTTTTATAAACGATGGTAATGGTAGATATTGTGAACCACGCAAAGGTTTATGTAGGTTGATGTTAATTTCTAAATGAATAATTTTAATTAATGTCCATCCATTATCTCGTTCTTGAAATTCGTCAGTCTTTTTCATAATACTCTGCGACAGCCGGTCATAGTTTTCAGTTATTTCTGGATTGTGTAATATACGCACCATCTTACTGTTAAATGATTTTATTGATGTTATAAGTTCATCATCAAACTCATCTTCAGCATTTCCTCTTTTCTGAATTTTCATATATTCAGCAAATAGCTCTAAATTAAATTAATACGCTTTATGTTTTGTTAACATCGTACTTAATAATTTGATAATCCTTTCTTTAGAATTTTGCAAAAACAATTCGGGTAGTATATTGCTCTCATCATTATTTTCAACATGAAAGTCTCTACCCGTTCGCTAAAATTGCTTTTCACACGTTTCAAATAACCTTCCACAAGTTCTTTTACATCTTTCTTATGCAAAAAAGTTCTAGTATGATGCAGTCAATCTTTACATAATACTTTTACATTGCAATCTAAACAAGTTTTAAAATTATCAATATTTTTAACTGAACGTTTCATTTTTTTTTAATGCTTTGCTAATAAATAACCTTTAAAGTATTTTATTTAAATTTTTATTATCTCTTAGAATTTTAATTCATTAATCTTTTTAAATTTTTCTATTAGCACTTAGAGCTAACAATTAAAATTTTTAATAAAATAGAAACGGAAAAATTTGATTGTACTGTGTTAATATAATAAATAATGTAGATAAGAAATTCTATTATTCTACCACATTATTCTTATATGACACACATTATTCACATATGGCATAATTAATTCCAAATTCATCAAACCATATTTTTTTAATCTCTCACAACTAGGGTAGGCGTATCAAAAAATAGGCGTATCAAAAAAACTGGCAAGAATTTTTTTTTTTTAGCCTCCAATAACTTTATACTTGTTTTCAGCAACTTAGTGCCAGCACCTGCTATAAATAACTTCGACAAATACCTACTAACCTTCATTATTTTCATTTTCATTACCATCACAGCTATACATATTGGGGATATAATATTAGACGGACGGCCATGAGCCAAACATACCCCCAATACCAACGCCAAACAATCACACATCAGCAACCAGCAGCCCTGCTACCCCCAACAAATCTCCTGTCACTCCCAAACAAACCATGACCCAATACCCCCAACTCACCCTCAGAACCGACTCACACCCATATCTCAACCAGCACACTCAATCGTCATCCCAATTTCATAATACCACTCCAACAATTCTATTCCGTAATACGCCTCATCATTCACAGCTGTCAAAAATTTTACTACGTCATCTGACTTACGCAGAACCCCCATATTTATACTACTAACAGACAAAAAAATAACTGTCTCTACAATAGTTTAAAATTATATAACGAGCTTTCAAACGAAATAAAGGAAATAACTCACTTTTGTACCTTTAAAAGAAAAATTAAAGAAATTATATTAAATTAATAATTAAACAGATTTTTTGGCTTTTGGTTCTGCAATTGGATTTTTTTTTTTTTTTCTTAATTTTTTTTTTTATGTTTTTAATTACTAGTTATAGTTATAGTGCTATATCAAAATGAAATTTTATCATAAAATTGTTGCAAAATATTTCTAACTAAATTTATAAGACCACACAGCTAAAAAGCAAGGTCACAGAAATTTTTATTTTTCAATAATTTTTACATTAAATTTATAAATCAATATATTCTTTTTTTTTTTTTCTTAGAATAAGATTATACCATAAAACACCGATATTTAATTTGAATTATTACATTGTTTTTTTTTTTTTTTTTTTGTGTTTTTTGTTTTGTTTTGTTTTTTTTGTTTTTAATATATATTAAGAATGTTACCACGTTATTGTATTATTATGAACAATAAATTACATGATGAAAAAAATAAAAATATACGAAATGTCACACAAAATTAAATGTCATTTAATTTTGCTGCAAATCGTTCAGTGTTCTTTTCATGAACTATTCGAGTTGACGTTCTGCGTTTGTAGCCAAATAGATTTTTAATAGCTTTATTTTGTGCTATTTGCAGTAACTTGTATGGAACGCTAACATACATCAATGAGTATCTGAATATGCCAGCAATTTTCCTCGCTTTTGATATCTGTTCATAAATTTGATTTTCGAAATACCACTTCTAATCAATTATTACCGCCAAATATTTTATATTGGTAGCCTTTTCCAGTTGGTAATTATTAAGGTTAATTCGTAGCTTGTCAAAAAAATGTTGCAGGTTTGATGAAAATGATAAATGCTATGAATACAAAATAAAATTTTTGGATCTATTGATTTGATTGTCGTTTTGTTAAAAAAGTAAGTGGTTAAATAAAAAATTGTTATCTACTAATAATGAAAATAAAAAAGCATAAGAAATTAATGAAAAATTATTCAATCATAATAATTTCCCAACAAATTTTTAGTGGATTAGATTTTCAATACTTATATAAGACATAAAAATTAAAGTTTTACTCTAATTTATCTTTTATTTACATATTTAAAATTTTGAAAAATTTCTAATTTAGACTTTTTTGTTTTCTAAAAATATAAAATAAAAATTGAATTTTTAAATTGATTGTTTTTTTATTATACCCGTATGAACTATGTTCAAGGGTATAATAAATTTGTCATTACGTTTGTGACACCTTAAAGGAGTCGAGCTAGATATAGTGTCAAAGGTATGGATCGGCTCAGAATCGAATTCTGAGTCGATTAAGCCATGTACGTCCGTCCGTCCGTCCGCACGATAACTCAAAAAATAAAGGAGCTAGGGGGCTGAAACTTTTTTTACATCACTTTTGCAGAATTGTTAGTTTTGCTATTTAAATCCAACATTTTCGGTCGGCGGGTTCGAGTAGCTGCCATACAACTTCTATCTTTATATAGAAATAACTCAGTATCTATTCAAGCTAGGTTTCTGAAATTTTGCAAATAATGATCAAGTTTTATGGCAACAACTTCTGTAAAATTTGGTTGTGATGATATCACAGGTTCGGATAGTTACCATACAACTTCTCCGTTTAAATGAGAATAACTCAGTGTTTATTGAAGCTAGGAATCTGAAATTTAGTAAAGAGGTGCCGAGTTACGTGCCAACAACTTTTGTAAAATTTGGTTGGTCTAGAGCAGCCAGTTCAGACTTCTTGCACCTCTTGGAACCTAATGAAGCTAGGCGTCTGAAATCTTGCAAATGATGATCAAGTTTTATGGCAACAACTTCTGCAAAATTTGGTTGTGGGGTTGCGACGGGTTCGGATAGCTGCCATACAACTTCTTTTTTTAAATGAAAATAACTCAGTGTCCGTCCGCACGATAACTCAAAAAATAGAGGAGCTAGGAGGCTGAAATTTTTTTTACGTCACTTTTGCAAAATTGTTAGTTTTGCTATTTAAATCCAACATTTTCGGTCGGCGGATTCGAGTAGCTGCCATACAACTTCTATCTTTATATAGAAATAACTCAGTATCTATTCAATCTAGGTATCTGAAATTTTGCAAATGATGATCGAGTTTTATGGCAACAACTTCTGTAAAATTTGGTTGTGATGATATCACAGGTTCGGATAGTTGCCATACAACTTCTCTTTTTAAATAAAAATAACTCAGTGTCTATTGAAGCTAGCTATCTGAAATTTAGTGAAAAAGTGTCGAGTTGCATGCCAAAAACTTTTGTAAAATTTGATTGGTCTAAAGCAGCCAGTTCAGGCTTCTTGCATTTCTTGAAACTTAATGAAGCTAGGCGTAATAGATTCGGGCAGCTATCATACAACTCCACAATTTACAAAAATATATCTCTGTAGTTCGGTACAAAACATCTGAATGTTTTTAAAAGATGATCAAGTTTTATAGAAACAGGATATATTACGTTCATACGGGTATCCCAGAGTTGACACAGTCTACTCTACTGCACTCTTCCTCGTTTTTTAATTAAATCAAATTTTTATTAAATATTATTTTACTTTTCTCATCAAGTAGATACTTATTTAACTTTATTTCTCAACAATTATTCAATTTTATATACGATGTACGGCATTTCAATTGTACGCACTAAATATCTATTTTTCTTGTTATAAAATTCCTAAATTTAGTCTATTCTTAAAATTCATTTGATTGACAAAAAAATACTCGTTTGTCTGTATCTTCGCTATGACCTACATTATTTTCAATACCCAAAGAGATAAAATGCATATTTATTTCAAAGTATAGGTGTTGGCTGCTTACTTTGCTTTACTTCCTTCGAAAACTTTGACAGCAAAAATGAATTACATTATTTTTTATGGTATTTGACCACATACACGAACTATTCAAAGTAAGCAAACGAAGCAAAGTAACAAATTGACGAATTTTCCATTCCGTGCTTTGTGTTACATGTTTTGTGTACATTTGACATTTAATATTTGAATTTTTTTACATAAACAAGGGTATTCACGAGTTGGTGCAAATTTTTTTTGCACCGTTCCACATATCTGCACCAACACGTGAACAACCCTAGCATGAATTTTTATTGAACTGTCAAATATCGTTGATGTGCTTGTTTTGTTTACATAAAAATTTAATATGCTTACCAAAAATTTCAGATATTTGTATATCTTCATATGCTTGACTTAATAAATAATCAGAAATAAATTTTTTTCCATTTTTTTAGGCATTTTTTAAATTTTTATCTAATATAGCGCTGACAAAAATATATAAACAAACTTTGCAATGGTCTTGCACAATAATGCAATAGGGTTTAGGTCTTGCATAGTCTTGCAAAATTTTGCAATTTTTTATACATGAAAACAACAACAAATTGTGCAAAATTTTGCACTTGTGCAAAACCACTTTTCACCAACTTGTGAATACCCTTATTAAAAAAATTTCAATAGGTGAAAAAAATTTTAAATAGGTGGGAATGTCATTTCGTACAATCCATGAATTTGACGATTTCAATAAATATCCCGAAACCAAAATCTTCTACATTTCATATAAAATAAATATTATATATAAAAATTTATAAAATTTGAAAAATAAATTCAACAAAAATCAAATCAAAAAATGCAAAGTAATCATTGGGCTAGTACTTACTTTGTTAACTTTGCTTCGTTTTGATACTTTGAAAAAGTATTCAAAATAAAGGAAGCAAAGTAAGAATTGGGCCATCAATTACAAAAATTTATTGGATATTAGAAAAAGGGTTTGTACGCACACAGTACAAACATTTACACATCATAATTAAGAATACCAAACCAATGCTATAATTTATATTAAACAGAACAATTAGAATTCTACAACTTATAAGTTACAAGTATAACAACGTATAAAAATTCCATTAAAAAAATATTTATACATAAACATACATATATTGCTCGCGTTCAGGGGAATCTAGCGCTATACTGAATTGCAGCGGAGTAGCATGGTTGTTAACAAAATATTACCAATAAATATTTTGATAAATACCATGCTTGCAACACATGTATACCTAATATGTCACAATAACTTAAATACAAATATTAAGCCGGTTTTTAACAGTAAAATTCATTCTTATGGAACAAGAAGTGCTAAGAACATTCGTATTGTTTCAGCCAGGATGAGATTTAATAATCAAAATGCTATGCATAATAAAGCCTACAAAATTTACAACGCGCTACCTTCAGAAATAAAAAATATACCTGATGTAAATAAATTCAAGAAAAGCTCAGTGAACATCTCTTTTTCAAGTTTACATAATTTGTTATAGTCTTATATGTCATATTTCATTTTATTGTATTGAATTTTTTTAATTGTTTTTTGTTTTATATTAATGCTTTAAAATCATCAGCTGCTTTAAATGTTATGTAAAATTCCAGAATTTAATTACTTAAATTTAAATATTTTGTTTTTATCTTTCTAGTGTGTATTTGGTTCATTATTGGCTACTAATTCTTATTTTGTTTTTTTTTTTATGGTTACTTTTGAATTTGAATTTTTTTATTGCTATCATGTTGGCAATTGATAGTTATTTAAGTAAGTATTATTAAATTTAGTTACACTCTGTACGAGCTGAATAAGTTCAGTTTAGTATTAATAACTTAAATGCCGCTCAAAGTTTTAAAAGACTTTATTTTGAAATCTCAAAACGCCAAACTTCTTGATTTTTTTTTGTCGTTTTATAAACTAATAAACTAAAATCAATTTTTAGAGAAAAATAAAAAATCAGTTCAAAGAAAATGAACTATGAACAGAATGGATGAAAAATATTTTTTTTTTGTTTTGTTTTTGTTATGATTTTTTTCTTTCCTTTTATCGCCGCCCATAACTATTATAGAATGAAAAAATAAAAATATTTCCAATACGACTTCTTTATATGTTATATGTTCTTTGGTAAAGCAAAGTCAGCTGTTTTGATTTTTTTACGTTTGATTTATGCGTTAAAGCATATAGAACAGTTTCTTTCTTTTAAAATCAAATACATCTCAAGTAAGTAGTAACAGAAGCAAAAATAAAAGTAATGATAATAAAAAACATAAAAATAACAGGGTAGATCAAAATAATAAATATATAATAGAAAAATAATAGGTAAGAGAAATAATTTAAAAAAATAATTATGCATGATTGAAAATAAATATTTCAGCATTTTCACAAGAAAATTGTCGAACGAAACAAATTCAACAAGATATCAAATATTGTACGTCGCGTACGTTCATTACCACCGAATATAAGACCAAATAACAAAGCATATTTAATATGATATTTAAAAAACAGAAGATAAAAAGACTGGATTAGAGAGTTTTTAAAAAAGTATTCAATTTTATTGTGATATAAATATAGAAATTTACGCTTTATTAATTTTCAAATTAAAAATGTTTGATTTAAATTAAATATTAATTGAATTATTGAAAAATAAATATTTTTGATTTCTGTAAAAAAAAATATATTCAAAAAAAAGTGCAAATATTTCTTTTTTAGGGAATAATTGTGGGAGAAACTAAATAATGCAAAAACAGCTGTTACTCAAAAAGTGGCTTAAATTTTTTTTGTTATGTTACCTATCTAGTTAATATTATATCTATGCTTCATTCCAATAATGACATGCGGCGCATCAGTGTGGGGACATTATCCAAATTGCCACATAAATATACTTCAAATCGCACAAATTAAACTACTAAAATTAATGTATAATTTACCATTTTATTTCTCAACTAAAAAACTTCACGACAAAGATGGCATGAAAATTAATAATACAATAGAAAAATTTTCTAATGAATTATGTTTTTCAGACAATGTTTTAATTAGAAATCTTCATGCTTAAAATTAAAGTTATGTTATAATTAAAGAGTTAATATGTACATATGTATGTCTAAATTAAATGAGATTATTCAAATAGAACAAAAACAAATATATGAAAACTATATATTTGAAAATTAATAAAAATATACTCGAATGTTATAAAACTGAATAAACTTATAAAATTTCAAAACATATTGATAGAACTAACTTACTAAGTAATAACTTCCATCTTGAATTAAACTAGGCTAAGTATTATAATTAAATAGTCTTAAGTTTTGTTAATAAATTTTCATATAAGTTTCATTTCCATTTTTCTTGAAATTTATAAATAGATAAATGTAATATATTATGTAAAAATGTAAATAACTCAATTGAAAAGACAAATACAAAAATTTTTAAACTCTTCTGTATAATTTTAGTAGTAGGTTAATAATCTAAGCCCAAAACAGAAATTGTGCATATGTACATACATATATGTATGTATAGATAAAGCAAGTAGAACAAAAAATCTATCACTAATTGAGAAATCCATTGCCCCAAGAAAGAGTAAAAACATATTTTTTTGTCATCCTACACATTGTTTTAAATTATTTTTATTTTCTTAAAAAAACAGAATAAAAAATTATAGAGATGCCATAATCTACCAAGGGTTAAAAAAAAATATGATTTAAATAAAATAAAAATATACGAAATGTCACACAAAATTAAATGTTATTTAATTTTGCTGCAAATCGTTTAGTACAACCATGCAGCGCTAAAATTCATTCATTCCGCTGCAATTCAGTATAGCGCTAGATTCTCCTAAACGCGAGCAATATATGTATGTTTATGTATAAATATTTTTTTAATGGAATTTTTATACGTTGTTATACTTGTAACTTGTAAGTTGTAGAATTCTAATTTCTAATTGTTCTGTTTAATATAAATTATGGTATTGGTTTGGCATGCTTAATTATGTGTAAATGTTTGTACTGTGTGTGTACCCTTTTTCTAATATTCAATACATTTTTGTAATTGATGGTCCAATTCTTACTTTGCTTCCTTTACTTTGAATACTTTTTCAAAGTATCAAAACGAAGCAAAGTTAACAAAATAAGTACTATGTAGCCCAATGCATTTTTTGATTTGATTTTTGTTGAATTTATTTTTAAAATGGATTTAAAAAAATTTTAGAAATTTTATATATATAATATTAATTTTATATGAAATGTAGAAGATTTTGGGTTAGGGACATTTATAGAAATTGTCAAATTCATGGATTGTACCAGAATTCTATTATAACAATTTGAGTCCTCCTCATCTTATACAAAAAAGCTTCTTTGTCTACGCTCGTCGGAAAGTATGCAAAAAAAATGTTATGAGTAAATAAGCTTGATTCTTGCTGATATTTTAAATTTATAAAAAAAATTTAAAATTTAATTAAAAGTTATTGAATATTCTAAATTAAACTTAGTGGTTAGTATATCAATTATGTTTTAATTTAAAATTTAAAAAGCTTAAGCTATAGTGCTGAATATTGGTAAAGATATGAAAAGTTTTTAAAGTTTGCTTTAAATACAAAATTTAAAAAAGTTTTAAAACTTGATTTGAATACATTTAAGTTTTATGTTGAACGGTTGTAATTAAATAAAATATTATAACTAAACATTCCATTTAAAAATTATTTTGTATACATTTAATAAAAGCGGTTTAAATAAAACGGTAAAAATTATATTGTCAATAATATAAGCCGTGCTCATGAAATACAAATTTAAAACTTGATCAAGTTCAAGTTAAAAGTAAAAAAAAATTAATAAAACCTGGGTTTAAAAAGTTGTTTTTTAATATTAAATAACAGCATTGCATTTCTTACTAAAAGTTTATAAATTATTATTTCATTAAATAATATCTTGTTTATTTATCCATGAATCATGTTTTTTATCAAAGCCAAGCTACCCAACCTATTATTTTTTCTACAAGGTAAACATTAGGAAGTTTAACAGATGTAAGTTCAGGTTCATAAAAACTGCCTTTTATTGGTTTTTTTGTGTAATCAAGTAAATTGTATGTTATTGGATCAGTTCTTTTTATTTCCGCTAGTGTATAAATTTCTGTTGACCAATTAGGTTGATAACCTTTTGCAAATATTACTTATACGAACAAAAACTCCAACTTTGTATTTTGCTTTTCGGAATACTTTTAATTTTTTGTAGACAGTTTTTAATAATAATTTCTCATTTTTCTTTCTAACCTTTTTAGGTGGAAGTTTAATTGTATGATGATATGTTCAGTTATATTTTTCTATTAGCGATGGCAGAATTGTTAACCATTTGCCTTGCCTTGCCTTGCCTTCTATTAGCGATGTGCCTTGTAAAATAAATTGTTTCCACATCGTGTTTTTTAGGGTACGATTAAAACGTTCTATAATTGATGCTTTTAGTTCTAAATATGTATGATAATGGTGAATTTTATTTTTCCTCATTAGATTTTGAAATTTTTGTTGAAAAATTCCGTACCTTGATCAGATTGTAAATTTTTTGGTTTTTCACCAGCATGCTTAAAAATATTTTTCATTGCGGTTAAAACATTATCAGCGCTTTTATTTGTAACCGGTTCAGCATACGCAAATTTGGAAAATGTATCAATAACTGTTAATAAATATTTATATCCCTTATTGAATTTTGCATATGGAATCATTTCAACCAAATCAATTTGCCAAGTATCATTTAAACCCTTTTGAATAAATTTTCTTCGTGTAAATTTTCTTCTAGCACCTCTATGAATTTCTGATACAACTTGCCACCTTGACATTATTCTCGTACCATTTAATTAAATTCTCTAAAGTGATTCTATAATTTTCTATTGTATGACATTCACATGTGTCTGGTCCAGAAGAAGAATTATCATATGCCCATGGACAAAGGGCAAAATGAGTACCATAAATTGAACTGCATTTATTTACTCCAGAACAATTTTTAATGTGTTTAAATAGATGTAAATTTAGTTTCTTATGATCATCTAATAAGACGGAGGAATATATATTTAAGAACTCCTCTACTTCCATAATTCAAAATGAATGTACCAAGAATATGTTCGCTACTTTTATATTATCTTTCAATTTGTATTTTAAATTCAGTTTCTTATCAGACACAGATCAAAAATGATTAATTTTATTCATCCATTTACAATGATGATAGCAGGACCATCTGGATGTGGAAAAGCAACATTTGTGTGTAATTTAATTGAAAATATTAACAGATTGATTTACCCGAAAATTGAAACAATAAAATGGTGTAACCCAGAAATTTCTGCTATTCCAAACAATATGGATTTTTCTGATATAGACTTTTATACCAGTATTCCGAAAGAGTTTAGTGGGAATAAAAATAGACCTACTTTAATTGTTTCAGATGATTTATTGCTAGTTTCTGAAAATAAACAGGTTTGTGAACTATTTACTATAGGTTCGCACCATCGTAATTTATCTATTGTATTGTTAACGCAAAACGTTTTTCATCAGGGGAAATTCTCAAGAGATATTTCATTAAATTGTAAATATTTAGGACTGTTGAAAAACCCTCGAGACAAATCACAGATTTTTCCTCTTGCTAGACAACTATATCCAGAAAATATAAAGGATTTCTTGAGAGTATATAATGAGTCAACATCAAAACCACATGGTTATATTGTGTTGGATTTAACACAAGACATTAACGATTTATTTCGTATTGGAACTAATATTTTTTCAAAAGAATATTGTATATGCTTCTGTGATACGGGTGATTTGAACAGCAGCTGTCAAAAATATGAAACAATTAAAGAAAAACCAACATATATTACATGTACTAAGAAAGTGCAACAAGAAGAAATTTCGTGAAAATATTCTCAAATATTGTGCTGATAATATTATAAAAACTATTGCTGAAACTGCAATCAATATATTAAATGGAAATAATAAAATAGCACCAGCACAAAAAGCAAAATTAAAAAAACATGAAAACATAACATAAACATAAAAACAATTAAGATTCCTAGCCTGTGCAAAGAAGAGTATAAAAGCCAAACGAAAAATTTTAGTTCAACATGGTGGATTTTTACCAACTTTAATCGGAACTATATTATCTGGTGTAATAGGAAAATTGCTCAGTAAGACATAATGCAGCGAATGATTGTTATGTCACCAGAAATATTTTCAAAATTTAGCAAATTATTTCAAGATGATAAAAATTTGGATATATTAGATCAAAAAATGAAAAAAGTTTTATATGATAAAAAATTAAAACCATTGCAAAAATGGTACTTATATCGTCAAAACCTCCTCAAATATGGAATTAACAAAAGACAAGCAAAAAGATTACCAGACAAGGTTAATAATCTTACATTTGATACAGGTACTCAAACAAAATTCTTTACTAAACGAAATGCATATACAGAAACTGAATTACCTAAACACAAATCAATATCAACACAGACCAATTTTGTACCTTGAGTTACTGATGATGTGTTTGAATATGACCCTAAAAAAGAACATTCAGATATGGATATCGATTTAACACATTACGATTTGGATGATGAAAATTCATTTAAAAAATTAGCTCAAACTGAAATGTTGAAAGTTTAGTTTAGCAATGATAATCTAAAACTATTTCCAGACAACACTTTAGCTTCATTCGAAAATAAATTACCTATTCACTTTGATTTAAGAAATGGAAATTGGAAAGTTGGTCTTTAAGAAATATATCTGAAGGATTTCCTACAAACAGAAAAATTTAACAAAGAGCAATGTGCTTCTATCAATATTGGGCAATACAATGTTTATATAAGAAACATTGAAAAATCTCTTGAAAAAATCAAAGCAACCAAATCTATAGGTTACACATATTATTCATATAACGATTCGGAATTACATTTGGATGATTGGAAATTTAATTTTTTACCAACGCTTATTAAAAATATAACTCCAAATTCCGGATTTACTCGAAATCAAGTTTTCAAAGAATTTTTTAATGAAGTTTTGACATATATCTCTACTCCTAAAAATTATGATGATGTAACATTTAAGAAAGTGTCAAAATCTAACAGACGCGATTTAATACGAATATCGCAGACGTTTGATGAAGATAGTTTCTATATAAAAGTTAATCAGAGTTATAATATCAAACATTATTAACTGAATTATTTCAACAGAAAAAAAATATAAAAAATTTCAAAACAAAATTACCTGAACTATTCAAATTAGCTGTTGCTAATAATAAAGATGAATTGAATGGAATGGAGAAGATTTATTCAGATATAGTTGAATCATCTGTTTTTGGAAGTAGTAAAGTGCGTGCATTGAGAGCTATCAACATAGAAAATTGTAGAATACCTACAAATATTGAATTTGAAAATGTCCATTACATACCTATAGAAAAAAATTGTTTTGAAACGATAGCGATTAAAATTTGCAATCACAACGCTGATGGAATAAATTTTGTTTCCAGTTACTATCCAACACAAATTGTATTACATTTTAAAAAGGAATGATTGGTCCCCAATTGAAACAATATAAATACTACTACTTTTCAAATATGATATCCTGTCAAACATGGAAAGAGCTTACGTGAGATATTATTCCTCTCAAGTAGGTGAAGGAATCAACAATATTGGGCCTTTATTACAATTTTATTCAGCTATACAAAAAGATAGTGGTTTTGGAAATATATTCGGAAGTTGAATTCGTTACTTAAAGCCAGTTTTTACATCAGGTTGGGACTTAATTAAAAAAGAGGCTGTCAACACAAGTCAAAATATTTTTAATGATATATCATCTGGTGCAAACATAAAAGAAGCTGTAATTGATCAAAGCAAAGGCGGCATAAAAAAAATTACGAAAATCAGTAGTTAACCAACTGCATTCGATGTATGGTGGAAGACGAAGAGCTATAAAAAGACAAAGAACTATAAAAAGACGAGCAATTTCTAAAAAGACACATTTGAAGACGAAAAAGCGACGAAAAAAGCATAGTAAACCTCTGATATTTTCAATTAAAAAATGGAATTTATGAAATCTGAACTTGACCTTTTTGCATCATTACCCGTACAAACAAGTATCTTGCGTTCAGAAGAGGTAGTATACAATCCTTTAGCTTCTTTAGAGGCATCACCGTCAACTATTGAATTTGTTTCACTTGGAAATGGAGATACATATCGGGATTTATCCTCAACCTACATCAAATTTAAAGTTCAAATATTAAAAAAAGATGGATCAGTTGGGAGTGGAAACGATAAAATAGCAACCGGAAATGAAGCAAGGGCAGTTCCGCAGCCGAGTGTTGTAAATAATTTATTACACTCTTTAATTAAACAATATAATGTAACTCTAAATGGAAAAAACATCACTCCTTCAGACTCCTTATACCATTGAGACCATTGATACCATTATAAATCATACTTAACTACTTTACTAAATTATGGTATAGATTCCAGTCAAACACATCTGGAAGCATCTGGTTGGGAATTGGATAAACCAAATGTAAATGATTTTAACAATTCTGGTTCTAAATCAAGACAAAAATCATACAATAATTCTGCAATAGTAGAATTAATGGGAAAATTACATGTAGATTTCTTCAATACTTCTAAATTACTTTTAAATAATGTTGACGTTCGAATTGCTTTAGCATTAGAGAAACAAGATTTTTTTATTTTCTTTAACGATGAAAGCGACGAAAGCTAAAAATTCTCGAAGCTACGTTATACACGAAACATTTAACAATTAATCCTAGCATATTAATAGCACATAATACTGTATTGGAAAAGGCTAACGTGAAATATTTTTATACGAGAAGTGATATAAAAACATTTACAATTCCAGCTAACACTTCCAACATATCATTGGATAATATATTTATAGGGCAAACACCAAAAGCTCTAGTATTTTGTATGGTTAATAATGAAAATTTCAATGGTAAAAGATCAAAAAATCCATACCATTTCGATCATCAAAATATCACACAATTTCAATTATATGTGAATGGAATGCCAAACTCTGCAATTGAAACAAATTTTACATTGAATCTTTGCAATTCTCGTGCATATTTAACATTATTTAGCGGAACAGATATACATCATTCTGATAGAAGACATCAAATTTCAAAAGAACTATTTTCAAACGGTTATACAATACTGGCTTTTGATTTATCAGCAGACGGATCGGGAACACATACATGTCAAAGTTTATTAAACCAGGGAGTAGTAAAGATTGAAGCAAGACTGGGTTCTCCATTAACCACAACATTAACATGTATTGTGTTTGCAGAATTCGATGCTAATATCGAAATTGATAAAAATCGTAACGTTTACGTAAACATATAAAAAGGAAGTTCAGGCGACCCATTCAACTCACTTGAAAATGGCATGTGCTCTAGTAGATTTATCGTTCTGTATGGACAATAACAATACAATATTTGTAAAAAATCTTGTGGTTGGAATAAAAGAAAAATGTAAAACTATTTCAAAAGAATTAAAGTATAAATTCCCAACCAGAGATTTAAAAAAAAACAGACATCAAGAATTTTTCTTTTGGGCATATGGACAACGACAAAACAACTAACAATTTAATAAATTTAATGTAAAAATTCGATATAGTGTTAACAAATGGAAAACTTCAAGTTGCATTTTTAACAGCATACATAAATGGAAATACTCGACTAATTGATATTTCTCATTTACAAAACAATAATGAATACACTTCTGATAGAGAAAGTGTTGAAATGTAATAGTGGAACCAGAAAACTATTTAAAGGTGTTTTTGCTGTTGATCAAATACCGAAAAATATTTCAAAACCTGGAATTTTACTGACACTGAAACCCTGGAATAAATACTGACACTTCTGCTAAAAAAGGAACACAATTTTTGTATCAGTTCAAGGTTGTGTAGAATATTTTGATTCATTTGGAAATCCACCATTCAACAGTGAGATTGTGAAATTTCAAAAAAATCAATCAAAATGTTTTATTTTCAACAATAAACGTTTACAAAGTGACTTTACATCAGTATGTGGCACATATTGTTGTGTAAAATTACGAAAATCAGTAGTTAACCAACTGCATTCGATGTATGGTGGAAGACGAAGAGCTATAAAAAGACAAAGAACTATAAAAAGACGAGCAATTTCTAAAAAGACACATTTGAAGACGAAAAAGCGACGAAAAAAGCATAGTAAACCTCTGATATTTTCAATTAAAAAATGGAATTTATGAAATCTGAACTTGACCTTTTTAAAAATTTCAGAATCGTTATAATTTTTTTGATATAAAAATTTTTCAAAATCTAGTGATAGTATATCATCAAACTTTTTTTAGAATGAGGCATTACAGATATATTGCAAGAAATCTTTTTAATTAATTTAAATTAGATTTATTACATATTCCCATATATATCTTTCAGCATTGCTTGTAAAAATATTTTTTGGGTAAAGTCAAATTTACGACTGTGTTGAAATTAAAGGACTTCGTGGTGCGGAACCCCCAAAATAGAACGAAATTCAACTTTAATAAACCGTTATACAATTATACTCACTTATATTAAAAACGTAAAATTATTAACTCATAGAAAATTTGAAATTTCCTCTTTTTGAATTCGGCAAGTAACCGCATACGGCAAGAATCAATTTGATACTTTTTTTTGTTTGTATTAATTCAAGAAAAATAAATGTTAACTCTTTTACATGAAAATTTAAATTTTGTATAATTGTGGGCTGCCGCCCCAAACTCCCGCTAACAATGTAACAAATCCTCTTTTTGAATTCGGCAAATAAACGCATACGGCAATAATCAATTTGACACTTCTTTTTGCTTGTATAAAATCAAAAAAAAATAAATGTTTTTAATCTAACTCTAAAACAAAAATTTTTAGTATGTCAATTCCGCATACCTATTACATACAAAAAAAATTAAAATTCCAATTCTAGTTTATAAAAAAAATTATTATGTTAATAATTTTCATAAATTTGTTATTTTATGCAATGACAAAGTTTTTTGCATCCTCTATAGAAGCATACAAGATGCAAATTTGTTTTAACGTCAAAAAATACGTGAAATCAAATGTCAAAAATTTTAAACGTTAAATATTTTGAAATATTTTGAAGATGGATATAATAAAAAGGGAAAAAATTGCAATGGTTGCTATTGGTTTGCAGATAACATTAAATTTAAATAAATAAGTATAAGTTAATAAATTATATTTAGTTTATGTCATAAAGTAACTATATACATAGAGAACTCACGTAGAAGAAAAAATAGTAGTCAATTTCATTGATTTGAAATCACCCCAAGATCGTATTTGGGGTTATTTCGTAAAAAGATTACCGTATTTTTGGTATACCATCAAAGAACATAAGAAAAACAAAACAAAAAAATATTTTTTCATTCATTCAGTTCATAATTCATTTTCTACGAACTGATTTTTTTTTTCTCTAAAAATTGATTTTATATTGTTTCATACATACATACATACATATTTATCTATGCATCACAAACAAATGTTCTTATAATTTTAAAATGTAATTTTTTAGATCTCAAAGAATAACTCTACACAACCCATAGATAATATTTGAAGGCCAACAAAATTTTATTATAATATTGCAAGTGTGATGTAAATTGTAACGGAGATCTATTTGTTTTTATTTTTTTCTTTTTTGTTTAGAAGAATATTTTTTCTAAATTATATATTATATATTGAAATTTTCTAAAATATTGGTATTAACCTTTGTGGACCCACAAAGGTATAGTAAGTTAAGATCAAATTTACTGAATGTATAATTACATAATATATGAAGGCTGGTTTTTATTAGACCGATACATTCACGAACATTTTAGAGCATAGGGAGAACATACAAAAATGTTACGTGTTTGAAAGAGATTAAGCTAAAAAAATATCCATGAAACATTAGAAAATATCCAAGAAAGTAACCATAAATATCCACGAATTGCATTGTATATCTTACAAAAAAATTTCACTACCATGGCATTTAAATTTTGAAGTGTCAAAAAAATAAACAAATGTTCAAATTTTATTTTTTAGTGAGAAACTATATTAAAATGACTATATTATCGGTATAAAACTATTAATAAACTATGTATATTATTTTTGACAACTTTATAAATAAAAATTTTAAATTTTTAACTAAATATCAATATAAACATTAATAAATTAGGTTATGTACAATTTTAACTGTCAAAGTGTTACTGTAATATTTTTTAATAATATATTTTTTTTTCTCCCTCTTTCCCACTGGTAGTGCACTATATTTTTCTCTTTCTAAAGTTGCGATAATATCCATGAAATTTCTCATGAAAACCATCCTTTATGACTATAGATAGATATGTAATTCTTTCTAGATAGCAAAATTCTTAAAAGTATTTTTTGATATTGAATATGTAGCTACCTTACATATAGTTAGTCATAATAAAAAACAGAATTTAAAAATTTTAAAAATGAAGAAGGTATTTTTTAAAAGAAAAAACAATCGGCACAAAGGGGTTAAACAACTTACCACATCTTTACAAAAAAAAATTAAATTATAAAGAAACAACTACATGCACAACAAAAATTTATTTTAATGTACGATATTTATAACAATGTCTTTACACTTACAAGCCGGAACATTCAACGAAAACTTTGCAAAAAAAGGCTATTTGTGTACAAAATAAATTGAGTGTTCCGATCCGGCTTGTAAGATATTTAGGCGTTGTTTATAAAATATTTTAAAATTTTTTATGAATATTTTTTTGTAACTGATGTATGGATATACGTACATACATATCTATACAGATATTCATCTCGTAACACTTTTAAATTTTATTTTTAGAATATAGGTAAAATATAGAATACAGATATTCGTCTTGTAAGAGTTTTAGAAATTATTTGAGAAGTTTGTTCGATATTTGTATTATAATACGGGCAATTACTTGTGACCAAGCTTTAGTTAAAGTTTTTTCGGTGCTAGAAATAACACCTGATAAACCATTTTGTAATTATGTACATATGTACATATAATAATAAAATAAATAAATTGAAAAACTAAGATGTGTACTAAATTAACTAGATAAGATATTAATCCGCATAGTTTTGAAAAAATTAGAGTTAAATTAGAAACACAAATATTTAGTAGAACAGTGAGTGCCGCTATTAGAACAATAATTGAAACGTCTGGTTTTAAAAGTGGTTCTAAAGAAGTTGCAAAAATTTTGTACATTAGTGTTTGATAAACTTTTTGATTGTCTCAACAGTGGATCATTATGTTCTTATAATAATATAATAAATATCGATCAGATATTACTAAATAGCTTGTAGTTTGCATTTTTAAAATATTGCAAGATTGACTAAAAAGAAAAAATATATATTTTTAGAGGGAATGAAAATAACTTTAAATTTATATTAAATATACACATTTTTTCGTATTTTATACTTTTACAATAATAATTCTTGTACCTATGGTTGGGATATGAAAACACTTAAAATTGATTGATATAAAATCGAGGTAGAATCGAGGTTTTTTTTTTTAAGAAGTCGAAAAAGTTATATGAAGAAATATATACAAATGTACATACATCAATTGACATGCAAACAAAAAAAAAAGAAAAACTAAAATAAAAATAAACTAAATTACGATCAAGTTGATTTTACGAAATTAAAAAAACTGTCTAACTTTTTTCTTCTATGTGAATACTCTATGTATATTGTTACATCATGTTTATATTAATCAAACATTTTTCTTACATAAAATAACAATTTTCACTGATTTACCATTTTGTATTTTATAAATAAAAAATTTTTCCTTAAATGCCAAAATAATATACACATAACATAACTAGTAGGCTAGGTACTTTTAAATAAAGGCTGATTTTCATTACAGCGATTTATCCACGAAACTGTTAGAGCATAGATAGCAGATACAAAAATGATATCTGTGAAGAGAAAATTCTATAATAAAATCGTCCAGCGATATTTTTATATTCCGAAATATCGGCCATAAAATTAGATTTGGAGTTGAATTTATACACAAGAACAAAATTTGAATGTCATATAAAAAAATCCGCACACTACTTTATATTTTTATTGAAGGTTGATATTTCAGTTTTGAAGTGTCAAACTAAAAAAAAAGTAAATATGGTAATATTGTTTACATTTTTATTTTTTACAATTTGCACGGGAAAGTAGAAGTTTTGTGTTACGCTTCATAAAGTTTAAATTTTTAAGAATAATAATTATTGGTAATATTTAATTATTATATTAATAAAATAACTATTTACTATGTTGAATTCCAAATTCGAAATAAAATTTCAATATTGTGTATTGATAAATATAAGCATAGAAATAGGTTATGTAAAAATAGGTAACTTTAGCTGTCAAAATTTTGTCAGAAAAGTGCTGAATACCTTAATATTTTTTCTCGCTCTTTCTTATTAATAGTGTACTATATTTTGCTCTTTCTTTAACGACGATAAATCGCCGATAATTTTTGTATGAAAATCCTTATTATCCTGAAATTATCCGCCGATCATTTTTGCCTTAAAACTTTCAAAAAAAAATGTGGCCGTTTTGCATCTCGTGAACGAGTGGATACATATTGGATGCAAAATATTTGTTAATATTACCGAAGAGTACACGAAATGTAACCGCAAAAATTTTTGCATTTGCATGCATGCATCCCATGTGAACTTACCCTTACTGAACTGACTTGATTATAATTAATACGATTACTGAACATTTTTCAACAGGTTAATAGTTGTGTAATGTTATGAAATCGCTAACTTTGCGTCTGTCTAATTCGTGAAAACGAAAGTTTAATTATGAAATATGATATATAAGAGAATTTTTTATGAAATATGATATTTAAGAGAATTTGGGAATTAGAGAACATTTATGTAATTATTTTCGAATGAAATGAAATCATTTGAAAGAATTTTAGTGAAAAAAAAATGTAATATGATTTTCGCGACACGAGTAATAATTTAATTTAGATTTTTTTTTTATTGTTAAGAATTTTATGTGAAAGTTAATTTATTTGAAATTTGATGTTTAAGGGAATTTGGAATTAATAATTATTTTCTAAAAAAATTATTGGAAAGAATTTTAGTAAAAAAGATAGAATATGGTATTCGCGATTCGAGCATTTTGTACAGTCCTTTTGTAAACATGTATCTTCAACCAAAACAGTTTCCTTTACTTGTTTTGCTGATTCTTTGCATTTTTTTTTTGACAAATTTCATCTATTTCACCTTAATTAAAAAAAAAGTTTATTTTATCTATCAAATGAATTTTAATAGACTAAATTTAGGAATTTTATAAAAAGAAAAAATGATATTTAGTGCGTACCATTCAAATGACGTGCATCGTATATAAAATTGAATAATTCTTGATAAATAAAGTTAAATAAGTATCTACTTGATGAGAAAAGTAAAATAATATCTGAAAAATTTGGTTTAATTAAAATGTAAAAAATATAATCAATTTAAAAATTCTATTTTTATTTTATATTTTTAGAAAACGAAAAAACCCGAAACTAGAAATTTTTCAATATTTTAAATATGTAAATAAAAAGATAAATTAGAGTAAAACTTTAATTTTTATGTCTTATATAAGTATTGAAAATCTAATCTACTAAATTTGTTAGGAAATTATTATGATTGAATAATTTTTTATTAACTTTTTATGCTTTTTTATTTTCATTATTATTAGATAACAATTTTTGATTTAACCACTTACTTTTTTAACAAAAGGACAATCAAATTAATATATCTAAAAATTTCATTTTATGTTCATAGCATTTATTATTTTCATCAAACTATCTGCAATATTTTTTTGACTTTTATAACATCCAAACTTAATAACATAAGTCAATTTTCAATCAAATAATTGTCAAATATTTTTTGAGAAGTCGTGTGATTTCAAATGTTATTTCTGTTGGAACTTTCAAGTAAAAAATTTCAGAATCGTTATAATTTTTTTGATATAAAAATTTTTCAGAATCTAGTGATAGTATATCATTAAACTTTTTTTAGAATGGGGCATTACAGATATATTGCAAGAAATCTTTTTAATTAATTTAAATTAAATTTATTACATTTTCCCATATATATCTTTCAGCATTGCTTGTAAAAATATTTTTTGGGTCAAGTCAAATTTACGACTGTGTTGAAATTAAAGGGCTTCGTGGTCCGGAACCCCCAAAATAGAACGATATTCTACTTTAATAAACCGTTATACCATTATACTCACTTATATTAAAATCGTAAAATTATTAACTCATATACAAAATTTGAAATTTCCTCTTTTTAAATTCGGCAAGTAACCGCATACGGAAAGAATCAATTTGATACTTTTTTTTGTTTGTATTAATTCAACAAAAATAAATGTTAACTCTTTTATATGAAAATTTAAATTTTGTATAATTGTGGGCTGCCACCCCAAAATCCCGCTAACAATGTAAGAAATCCTCTTTTTGAATTCGGCAAGTAAACGCATACGGCAATAATCAATTTGACACTTCTTTTTGCTTGTATAAAATCAAAAAAAATAAATGTTTTTAATCTAACTCTAAAACAAAAATTTTTAGTATGTCAATTCCGCATACCTATTTACATACAAAAAAAATTAAAATTCCAATTCTAGTTTATAAAAAAAATTATGTTAATAATTTTCATAAATTTGTTATTTTATGTAAATTTCTTGTACAACCCTTTTGAATTATCATTTAAAGAAAATTTTGTTAATTATTTTAAATAATTGCATTATGGCAGCACCTTTCGAAAATGCAGGTGATGACTCATGATTCATGCATGCATCCGGATGCAAACATAGTTTTTTGTATCCTTTATAGAAGCATACAAGATGCAAATTTGTTTTGTCAAAAAATACGTGAAATCAAACATCAAAAATTTTAAACGTTAAATATTTTGAAGATGGATATAATAAAAAGGAAAAAAATTGCAATGGTTGCTATTGGTTTGCAGATAACATTAAATTTAAATAAATAAGTATAAGTTAATAAATTATATTTAGTTTATATCATAAAGTAACTATATACATAGAGAACTCACGTAGAAGAAGAAATAGTAGTCAATTTCATTGATTTGAAATCACCCCAAGATCGTATTTGGGGTTATTTCGTAAAAAGATTACCGTATTTTTGGTATACCATCAAAGAACATAAGAAAAACAAAACAAAAAAATATTTTTTCATTCATTCAGTTCATAATTCATTTTCTTCGAACTGATTTTTTTTTTCTCTAAAAATTGATTTTATATTGTTTCATACATACATACATACATACATATTTATCTATGCATCACAAACAAATGTTCTTATAATTTTAAAATGTAATTTTTTAGATCTCAAGGAATAACTCTACACAACACATAGATAATATTTGAAGGCCAACAAAATTTTATTATAATATTGCAAGTGTGATGTAAATTGTAACGGAGATCTATTTGTTTTTATTTTTTTCTTTTTTGTTTAGAAATATATTTTTTCTAAAAATTAAAAAATATTTTTGGATAGAATATTGAAATTTTCTAAAATATTGGTATTAACCTTTGTGGACCCACAAAGGTATAAAAAGTTAAGATCAAATTTACTGAATGTATAATTACATAATATATTAAGGCTGGTTTTCATTAGACCGATATATTCACGAAACTTTTAGAGCATAGGGAGAACATACAAAAATGTTATGTGTTTGAAAGAGATTAAGCAAAAAAAATATCCATGAAACATTTCAAAATATCCAAGAAAGTAACCATAAATATCTACGAATTACATTGTATATCTTACAAAAAAATTTCACTACCATGGCATTTAAATTTTGAAGTGTCAAAAAAATAAGCAAATGTTCAAATTTTATTTTTTTAGTGAGAAACTATATTAAAATGACTATATTAACGGTATAAAAATATTAATAAACTATGTATATTATTTTTAACAGCTTTATAAATAAAAAATTTTAAATTTTTAACTAAATATCAATATAAACATTAATAAATTAGGTTATGTACAATTTTAACTGTCAAAGTGTTACTGTAATATTTTTTAATAATATATTTTTTTTTCTCCCTCTTTCCCACTGGTAGTGCACTACATTTTTCTATTTCCAAAGTTGCGATAATATCCATGAAATTTCTCATCAAAACCATCCTTTATGACTATAGACAGATATGTAATTCTTTCTAGATAGCAAAATTCTTAAAAGTATTTTTTGATATTGAATAAGGTAGCTACATATAGTTAGTCATATTAAAAAACAGAATTTAAAAATTTTAAAAATGAAGAAGGTATTTTTTAAAAGAAAAAACATTCGGCACAAAGGGGTTAAAAAACTTACTATATCTTTACAAAAAAAAAAAATTAAATTAAGAATAAACAACTACATGCACAACAAAAATTTATTTTAATGCACGATATTTATAACAACGCCTTTACACTTACAAGCCGGAACATTCAACGAAAACTTTGCAAAAAAAGGCTATTTGTGTACAAAATAAATTGAGTGTTCCGATCCAGCTTGTAAAATATTTAGGCGTTGTTTATAAAATATTTTAAAATTTTTTATGAATATTTTTTTGTAACTGATATATGGATATACGTACATACATATCTACACAGATATTCATCTCGTAACACTTTTAAATTTTATTTTTAGAATATAAAATATAGAATACAGATATTCGTCTTGTAAGAGTTTTAGAAATTATTAAAAAAATTTGAGAAGTTTGTTCGATATTGGTACTATAATACGGGCAATTACTTGTCACCAAGCTTTAGCTAAAGTTTTTTCGTTGCTAGAAATAACACCTGATAAACCATTTTGTAATTATGTACATATGTACATATAATAATAAAACATAACAAATAAATTGAAAAACTAAGATGTGTACTAAATTAACTAGATCCGCATACTTTTGAAAAACTTAGAGTTAAATTAGAAACACAAATAATTAGTTGAACAGTGAGTGGCGCTATTAGAACAATAATTGAAACGTGTTACTAAAGAAGTTGGAAAAATTTTGTACATTAGTGTTTGATAAACTTTTTGATTGTCTCAACAGTGGATCATTGTTCTTATAATAATATAATAAATATCGATCAGATATTAAACTAAATAACTCGTAGTTTGAATTTTTAAAATATTGTAAGATTGACTAAAAAGAAAAAATATATTTTTAGAGGGAATGAAAATAACTTTAAATTTATATTAAATATACACATTTTTTCATATTTTATACTTTTACAATAATAATTCTTGTACCTATGGTTGGGATATGAAAACACTTAAAATTGATTGATATAAAATCGAGGTAGAATCGAGGTTTTTTTTTTAAGAAGTCGAAAAAGTTATATGAAGAAATATATACAAATGTACATACATCAATTGACATACAAACAAAAAAAAAAGAAAAACTAAAATAAAAATAAACTAAAATACGATCAAGTTGATTTTACGAAATTAAAAAAACTGTCTAACTTTTTTGTTCCATGGGAAAACTCTATGTATAATGTTACATCATGTTTATATTAATCAAACATTTTTCTTACATAAAATAACAATTTTCACTGGTTTAACGATTTTGTATTTTGTAAATAAAAATTTTTTTCATCAAATGCCAAAATAATATACACAAAACATAACTAGTAGGCTAGGTACTTTCAAATAAAGGCTGATTTTCATTACAGCGATTTATCCACGAAACTGTTAGAGCATAGATAGCAGATACAAAAATGATATCTGTGAAGAGAAAACTCTATAATAAAATCGTCCAGCGATATTTTTATATTCCGAAATATCGGCCATAAAATTAGATTTGGAGTTGAATTTTTCGCTGAATTTTATCGGCGATTTTTCTGAATAAACTAAACTAAACACAAGAACAAAATTTGAATGTTATATAAAAAAATCCGCACACTACTTTATATTTTTATTGAAGGTTGATATTACGTTGGTAATAAGGTTGTCAAACTAAAAAAAAAAGTAAATATGTTAATATTGTTTACATTTTGCACGGGAAAGTAGAAGTTTTGTGTGCGTTTCATAAAGTTTAAATTTTTAAGAATAATAATTATTGGTAATATTTAATTATTATATTAATAAAATAACTATTTACTATGTTGAATTCCAAATTCGAAATAAAATTTCAATATTGTGTATTGATAAATATAAGCATAGAAATAGGTTATGTAAAAATATGTAGGTATGTAAAAATAAACTGAACTGACTGACTTGATTATAATTAATACGATTACTGAACATTTTCCAATAGGTTAATAGGTGTATTATGTTATGAAATCGGTGACTTTGCGTCTGTCTAATTCGTGAAAACGAAAGTTGAATTATGAAATATGATATATAAGAGAATTTTTTATGAAATATGATATTTAAGAGAATTTGGGAATTAGAGAACATTTATATGTAATTATTTTCGAATGAAATGAAATCATTAGAAAGAATTTTAGTGAAAAAAAAATATAATATGATTTTCGCGACACGAGTAATAATTTAATTTAGATTTTTTTTTTATTGTTAAGAATTTTATGTGAAAGTTAATTTATTTGAAATTTGATGTTTAAGGGAATTTGGAAATAATAATTATTTTAAAAAAAATGATTGGAAAGAATTTTAGTAAAAAAGATAGAATATGGTATTCGCGATTCGAGCATTTTGTACAGTCCTTTTGTAAACATGTATCTTCAACCAAAACAGTTTCCTTTACTTGTTTTGCTGCTTCTTTACATTTTTTTGACAAATTTCATCTATCTCACCTTAATTAAAAAAAAAGTTTACTTTATCTATCAAATGAATTTTAAGAATAGACTAAATTTAGGAATTTTATAAAAAGAAAAAATGATATTTAGTGCGTACAATTCAAATGACGTACATCGTATATAAAATTGAATAATTCTTGAGAAATAAAGTTAAATAACTATCTACTTGCTGAGAAAAGTAAAATAATATCTGAAAAATTTAAATTCAATATTAAAATATAAAAAATTTAATCAATTTAAAAATTCTATTTTTATTTTACATTTTTAGAAAACGAAAAAACCCGAAACTAGAAATTTTTCAATATTTTAAATATGTAAATAAAAAGATAAATTAGAGTAAAACTTTAATTTTTATGTCTTATATAAGTATTGAAAATCTAATCTACTAAATTTGTTGGGAAATTATTATGATTGAATAATTTTTTATTAACTTTTTATGCTTCTTAATTTTCATTATTATTAGATAACAATTTTTGATTTAACCACTTACTTTTTTAACAAAAGGACAATCAAATTAATATATCTAAAAATTTCATTTTATGTTCATAGCATTTATTTTCATCAAACTATCTGCAATATTTTTTTGACTTTTATAACATCCATTTGGAAATAAGGGTCGGCAAAAATCCCCAATCCAAACCCTCCTCGTGGGTGCCGACCGGAAATAATCACCAGCTAGGTAGTTAGGTACTAAGGGAAAAGTAAACTGAGTCTGTCTTTATGTATCGTATTACTGACACCTCGGTTTTTTACCGGAACCATCGGATTGGGGTAAACCTGGGCCGGCTTCAAGGTGTTATACGACCCGTGCCGATGATCAGCCTGGCTGGGGCCCAGTCTTAAAAATAGTCCAGTCGCGAACGGAGTATTCGGAGTACCTGGCGACCCTCCGAATTAATTAACCTTATCCTATGTATACGAATCTCTGCATATCTGAGGCACAAAAGAATTCCTTAGCCTGGGCCAAAACAGTAGTAGGCCAGGTGAAGCCCCAAGAGGGACAAATCCCAGGTACATCGAAGGGCCTCATGTCCAAGAAACTGAGGTCACAAGATGAGGTACAGGGTAGTTCCAAAAGCAAACAGGGAGCATCCTCTTCGGCTCCAAAGAGAGTGAATGATGTCATCAAGGCTGACGATGAAGAAGATCTACTTAGATCTGATTCCGACAGTTTTGATGATGCTAAAAGCTTCTCAATGGACTTCGAGGATGAAGCTAACGCGACGGTAGTGGAGATTAAGGATGGCTCAGGTAATGCAGCTACTCCAAATTAATCTCCATCACTCCAAAGCGGCTTCCGCCGCGCTTGAAATCCGCCTCAGGAAAACGGGCGAGGATATTATATTGATACAAGAGCCATGGGTGATAAAAAAACAGGTTCATGGACTCAAGATACCAGGGTACACGTTGTTGTACAATAAAGAGGTATGCTGACCTAGAGCGTGCATACTTGCTAAAAATACATCAAATCTAACTTTTATGTATAATTACAGTGATGCTGATCTGGTCGCGGCGAGCCTAAAGCTAAAAAACTTAAGGCTCTGGGTTGTTGCAGCGTATCTTCCTCACGACTCGCAGGATCCACTCCCTCCATCCAATCTGGCAGGGTTGATAGCGGATGCTAGGAGGATGAACATTGGGGTCATCATAAGCTACGACGCCAATGCTCACCATGACATCTGGGGTAGTTCGGATACCAACGAAAGAGGTGAGTCACTTTTTGATTACATTTTAAGTACTAACCTTCTAATCTGTAACATTGGCAGGGAACCTACCTTTGTTACTAGTAATAGGCAAGAAGTCCTAGACATAACCTTAGTCTCGGACTTCATTTATTCTAAAATAAACTCATGGAAAGTTTCTGATGAGCATTCCTTTTCAGATCACAGATACCTTGAGTTCAGTCTGGACGAAAGTCCTCCAACAAAGTCAATCTATAGAAATCCTAAGAGAACTGACTGGAACAAATATAGGGAGCACTTAAAGTCAACGCTTCCCTCCTTAACACCTGGAATTCCTAAAAATATCAAGGATCTAAATAGCCTAGTAAACGTTTTTACTAAGGCCTGCAATAAGTCCTTAGAGCATTCATGTCCCATCAGTAAACCTAGGGGAAAACCTAAACCACCTTGGTGGAATGATGAAATCAAAGCTCTAAGGAAAGATAGTAGGAGGGCTTTTAATAATGCCAAAAAAACGAATGAGATACAGGACTGGAGCTCTTATAAAACAGCTCTTAGTCAGTACAAAAAAGCACTTAAAAAGGCGAAAAGAGATACCTGGAGACTATTCTGCGGAGGTATAGAGAACGTCTCCGAGGCACCTAGACTTAGGAAAATTCTATCGACAAACCCCATGGTACCCAGTCTTCTTAAAAAAGAGGATGGCAGCTGGGCTACCTCAAGCGAGGAGTCGTTGGAATTACTTTTAAAAACCCACTTTCCTGGGTGCTCAAATAACAGCTCAGAGGTGGCTTGTCTTCTGAATCCTCTCCCTACTATTTCAGAGGTGGTGGTTACAGGGGACAAACTACAATGGGCTATAGATAGTTTCAAACCATTCAAGTCAAGCGGACCGGATGGAATTATATCCGCTGAGATCCAGCAAAATGCATCCACTACCCTGGCTTGGTTAAAAAGTATTTTCTGTGGTTGTCTTATTTTGGGGCTTATCCCGGATAAATGGAAACAGTTCAGAGTAATGTTCATACCCAAGGCCGGCAAAAGTAGTCACGTCTATGCGAAGGACTTTCGGCCTATAAGCCTGTGATCCTTCTTTCTAAAAACCTTAGAAAGATTGATCGACATCCATACCCGCTGCAACTTAGATAAAAATCTGTTGTCAGCCTCTCAACATGCTTACTGTAAAGGGAAGTCAGTGGATACTGCCCTTCACACTTTGACAAGCTCGATTGAAAGATCTTTAAATTGCAAAGAGTATACTCTTGCAGCTTTTATAGACATTGAGGGAGCGTTTAATAACGTCAATCAGGCAGCAATTGTGGACGCACTCATAAGCCTAGGAGTTGAACCGGAACTAAGAGCACTGATAGCTAATATGCTAAATAGCAGGGCCATCAGTGCCAACTTTGGCAACGCTTCAGCAAAAAGGTTTGTGAAAAGTGGGACTCCGCAAGGAGGGGTGCTATCTCCCCTTCTTTGCAATATGGGAGTAAATAAACTGCTTAAAATCCTGGAAGAGGTGGGCTGCACAACTATCGTTTATGCGGACGATATTGCTGTCGTGGTCAGTGGCAAGTTTCCAGACAGTCTCAGGGACGTTTTGCAATTTGCACTAAACAAAATCACAACATGGGCTACAAACTGTGGACTGTCAGTAAATCCACAGAAAACAGAACTGGTCCCTTTTACAAGGAAATATAAAATTCCTAAAATAAAACCGCCTTCGTTAAATGGCTGCACTCTTGCCTTTAGCGAAATGGCGAAATTTCTGGGTCAACTCTAGACAGGAAGTTAAGCTGGAAGGCTAACATCTTAGAAAGAGTAAAGAAGGCCTCAATAGCACTCTACTCGTGTAAAAAAGCCATTGGTAGGAAATGGGGGCTTCAGCCATACATGACTTACTGGCTTTACACATCCGTAGTAAGACCCATTCTTATGTACGGAGTCCTAGTATGGTGGAAGGCTATCGATAAAGAGATCAACCGCAAAGCAATCGCTAGGGTCCAAAGAACTGCCACACTATGTATTAGTGGCTCTTTAATAACAACCCCTTCTGCGGCATTAGACATCATGCTTAATCTGATACCTGTAGAATATTATAGTAAATTTGCAGCCGCAAACACAGCTGTGAGATTAAAAGCTACATTCCAGTTGATCAATTCACGAGAAGGTCACTCGGATATCATAAACCAATTCAAGTCCACTCCCGCCTTGGTGGACTACACGTCCCCCACTTACTTCTTCGGGAAATCTCATGTGACGAGCATACCAAGCTGTGAGAGTTGGAGCTCGAACACAGTGATGACCTTCGAAGGAGTACAATTCTACACGGATGGTTCAAAAATGAATAGCAGTGTAGGATGCGGGGTCTTCTCAGATAATCTGAATATCAGTCATAATTTCCGATTACCAGACCATTGTAGCGTCTTCCAAGCGGAAATTATGGCAATTCAAGAAGCCTTGATTCTACTGAATAGAAGCGTTTTGACTGTGAAGCAAGTACGTATTCTGTCAGACAGTCAGGCTGCGTTAAAATCTCTGGAATCAACATGCACAACCTCGAAGACTGTAATAAACTGCCGAAAACTTCTTAACGAGATGGCCAGGCAGTTTACCATTCAGCTTTGCTGGGTACCAGGTCATCGAGGTATTCCGAGAAATGAAAAAGCTGATGAACTCGCAAGAATTGGTACAACCTTACAAGTTCTGCCGGATAGGGCAGGACTAGGGGTACCTCTATCCACAAGCAAAACGTTATTTCGTAAGGAAATAACGGATATGGTAAATTACAAATGGTCAAACTTAACCTCGTGTAATATCACAAGATTGATATGGCCCAAAACCGATATAAGACGATCCAATGATCTGCTTTCTCTCAAAAGGGCAGACATTAGAATGACAATAGGTATAATCACCGGTCACTGTCTAATAGGGAAGCATGCCAGAAGACTTGGCTTATGCGCAAACGACTATTGTAGAGCCTGCAAGGATGAAGAAGAGGAGGAAACTACTCTTCATCTCCTTTGCACATGCCCGGCCTTGTCGGCAAGAAGGAATACCCATTTGGGGCAATATCTCTTCGACAGCCTTAGCGATCTGTCAGGTAAAAATGTGAAGAGTATTCTTCGCTTTGCTAAAAGCTCAAATTGGTTTCAACGAGTGGGATAGAAAGCTTCTATGTGGTATCACAATGGGCCAAATACGGTCTAAGTGTGCCTTTTTGGCAGCCACCTTAACCTAACCTAACATCCAAACATAATAACATAAGTCAATTTTCAATCAAATAATTGTCAAATATTCTTTTTTTGAGAAATCGTGTGATTTCAAATGTTATTTCTGTTGGAACTTTCAAATAAAAAATTTCAGAATCGTTATAATTTTTTTGATATAAAAATTTTTCAGAATCTAGTAATAATATATCATCAAACTTTTTTTAGAATGGGGCATTACAGATATATTGCAAGCAATCTTTTTAATTAATTTAAATATTACATATTCCTATATATATCTTTCAGCATTGCTTGTAAAAATATTTTTTGGGTAAAGTCAAATATACGACTGTGTTGAAATTAAAGGGCTTCGTGGTCCGGAAGCCCCAAAATAGAACGAAATTAAACTTTAATAAACCGTTATACCTTATACTCACTTATATTAAAAACGTAAAATTATTAACTCTTATAGAAAATTTTAAATTTCCTCTTTTTAAATTCGGCAAGTAACCGCATACGGCAAGAATCAATTTGATACTTTTTTTTTGTTTGTATTAATTCAAGAAAAATAAATGTCAACTCTTTTACATGAAAATTTAAATTTTGTATAATTGTGGGTTGCCGCCCCAAACTCCCTGTTGGGAAATTATTATGATTGAATAATTTTTTATTAACTTTTTATGCTTTTTTATTTTCATTATTATTAGATAACAATTTTTGATTTAACCACTTACTTTTAAACAAAAGGACAATAAAATTAATATATCTAAAAATTTCATTTTATGTTCATAGCATTTATTATTTTAATCAAAGTATCTGCAATATTTTTTTGACTTTTATAACATCCAAACATAATAACATAAGTCAATTTTCAATCAAATAATTGTCAAATATTTTTTGAGAAGTCGTGTGATTTCAAATGTTATTTCTGTTGGAACTTTCAAATAAAAAATTTCAGAATCGTTATAATTTTTTTGATATAAAAATTTTTGAATTTTCGAAATTTTTGAAATTTCCTCTTTTTAAATTCGGCAAGTAACCGCATACGGCAAGAATCAATTTGATACTTTTTTTTGTTTGTATTAATTCAAGAAAAATAAATGTCAACTCTTTTACATGAAAATTTAAATTTTGTATAACTGTAGGCTGCCGCCCCAAACTCCCGCTAATAATTTAAAAAATCCTCTTTTTGAATTCGGTAAGTAAACGCATACGGCAATAATCACTTTGACACTTCTTTTTGCTTGTATAAAATCAAAAAAAAATAAATGTTTTTAATCTAACTCTAAAACAAAAATTTTTAGTATGTTAATTCGGCATACCTGTTACATACAAAAAAAATTAAAATTCCAATTCTAGTTTATAAAAAAAATTATTATGTTAATAATTTTCATAAATTTGTTATTTTATGTAAATTTCTTGTACAACCCTTTTGAATTATCATTTAAAGAAAATTTTGTTAATTATTTTAAAGAATTGCACTATGGCAGAACCTCTCAAAAATGCAGGTGATGACTCATAATTCATGCATGCATCCGGATGCAAACAAAGTTTTTTGCATCCTCTATAGAAGCATACAAGATGCAAATTTCTTTTAACATCGAAAAAACGTGAAATCAAACTTCAAAAATTTTAAACGTTAAATATTTTGAAATATTTTGAAGATGGATATAATAAAAAGGAAAAAATTTAAATAAATAAGTATAAGTTAATAAATTATATTTAGTTTATATCATAAAGTAACTATATACATAGAGAACTCACGTAGAAGAAAAAATAGTAGTCAATTTCATTGATTTGAAATCACCCCAAGATCGTATTTGGGGTTATTTTGTAAAAAGATTACCGTATTTTTGGTATACCATCAAAGAACATAAGAAAAACAAAACAAAAAAATATTTTTTCATTCATTCAGTTCATAATTCATTTTCTTCGAACTGATTTTTTTTTTCTCTAAAAATTGATTTTATATTGTTTCATACATACATACATACATATTTATCTATATTATCTATATATTTATTTATCTCAAACAAATGTTCTTATAATTTTAAAATGTAATTTTTTAGATCTCAAAGAATAACTCTACACAACACATAGATAATATTTGAAGGCCAACAAAATTTTATTATAATATTGCAAGTGTGATGTAAATTGTAACGGAGATCTATTTGTTTTTATTTTTTTCTTTTTTGTTTAGAAATATATTTTTTCTAAAAATTAAAAAATATTTTTGGATAGAATATTGAAATTTTCTAAACTATTGGTATTAACCTTTGTGGACCCACAAAGGTATAGTAAGTTAATATCAAATTTACTGAATGTATAATTACATAATATATTAAGGCTGGTTTTCATTAGACCGATATATTCACGAAAATTTTAGAGCATAGGAGAACATACAAAAATGTTATGTGTTTGAAAGAGATTAAGCAAAAAAAATATCCATGAAACATTTCAAAATATCCAAGAAAGTAACCATAAATATCCACGAATTACATTGTATATCTTACAAAAAAATTTCACTATCATGGCATTTAAATTTTGAAGTGTCAAAAAAATAAGCAAATGTTCAAATTTTATTTTTTAGTGAGAAACTATATTAAAATGACTATATTAACGGTATAAAAATATTAATAAACTATGTATATTATTTTTAACAGCTTTATAAATAAAAAATTTTAAATTTTTAACTAAATATCAATATAAACATTAATAAATTAGGTTATGTACAATTTTAACTGTCAAAGTGTTACTGTAATATTTTTTAATAATATATATTTTTTTCTCCCTCTTTCCCACTGGTAGTGCACTACATTTTTCTATTTCCAAAGTTGCGATAATATCCATGAAATTTCTCATCAAAACCATCCTTTATGACTATAGACAGATATGTAATTCTTTCTAGATAGCAAAATTCTTAAAAGTATTTTTTGATATTGAATAAGGTAGCTACATATAGTTAGTCATATTAAAAAACTAAATTAAGAATAAACAACTACATCCACAATAAAAATTTATTTTAATGTACGATATTTATAACAATGCCTTTACACTTACAAGCCGGAACATTCAACGAAAACTTTGCAAAAAAGACTATTTGTGTACAAAAAAAATTGAGTGTTCCGATCCAGCTTGTAAGATATTTAGGCGTTGTTTATAAAATATTTTAAAATTTTTTATGAATACTTTTTTTGTAACTGATATATGGATATACGTACATACATATCTATACAGATATTCATCTCGTAATACTTTTAAATTTTATTTTTAGAATATAAAATATAGAATACAGATATTCGTCTTGTAAGAGTTTTAGAAATTATTAAAAAAATTTGAGAAGTTTGTTCGATATTGGTACTATAATACGGGCAATTACTTGTCACCAAGCTTTAGCTAAAGTTTTTTCGTTGCTAGAAATAACACCTGATAAACCATTTTGTAATTATGTACATATGTGCATATAATAATAAAACATAACAAATAAATTGAAAAACTAAGATGTGTACTAAATTAACTAGATCCGCATACTTTTGAAAAAATTAGAGTTAAATTAGAAACACAAATAATTAGTAGAACAGTGAGTGGCGCTATTAGAACAATAATTGAAACGTCTGGTTTTAAAAGTGTTACTAAAGAAGTTGCAAAAATTTTGTACATTAGTGTTTGATAAACTTTTTGATTGTCTCAACAGTGGATCATTATGTTCTTATAATAATATAATAAATATCGATCAGATATTAAACTAAATAACTCGTAGTTTGAATTTTTAAAATATTGTAAGATTGACTAAAAAGAAAAAATATATTTTTAGAGGGAATGAAAATAACTTTAAATTTA
Organism: Poecilobothrus nobilitatus; assembly: GCA_947095535.1. Lineage (NCBI taxonomy): Eukaryota > Metazoa > Arthropoda > Insecta > Diptera > Dolichopodidae > Poecilobothrus > Poecilobothrus nobilitatus. Next base: position 120,076,692 of record OX352772.1, read on the forward strand.
TATTAAATATACACATTTTTTCATATTTTATACTTTTACAATAATAATTCTTGTACCTATGGTTGGGATATGAAAACACTTAAAATTGATTGATATAAAATCGAGGTAGAATCGAGGTTTTTTTTTAAGAAGTCGAAAAAGTTATATGAAGAAATATATACAAATGTACATACATCAATTGACATACAAACAAAAAAAAAAGAAAAACAAAAACTAAAATAAAAATAAACTAAAATACGATCAAGTTGATTTTACGAAATTAAAAAAACTGTATAACTTTTTTGTTCCATGGGAAAACTCTATGTATAATGTTACATCATGTTTATATTAATCAAACATTTTTCTTACATAAAATAACAATTTTCACTGGTTTAACCATTTTGTATTTTGTAAATAAAAATTTTTTTCATCAAATGCCAAAATAATATACACATAACATAACTAGTAGGCTAGGTACTTTCAAATAAAGGCTGATTTTCATTACAGCGATTTATTCACGAAACTGTTAGAGCATAGATAACAGATACAAAAATGACATCTGTGAAGAGAAAACTCTATAATAAAATCGTCCAGCGATATTTTTATATTCCGAAATATCGGCCATAAAATTAGATTTGGAGTTGAATTTTTCGCTGAATTTTATCGGCGATTTTTCTGAATAAACTAATACACAAGAACAAAATTTGAATGTCATATAAAAAAATCCGCACACTACTTTATATTTTTATTGAAGGTTGATATTACGTTGGTAATAAGGTTGTCAAACTAAAAAAAAAATAAATATGGTAATATTGTTTACATTTTGCACGGGAAAGTAGAAGTTTTGTGTGCGTTTCATAAAGTTTAAATTTTTAAGAATAATAATTATTGGTAATATTTAATTATTATATTAATAAAATAACTATTTACTATGTTGAATTCCAAATTCGAAATAAAATTTCAATATTGTGTATTGATAAATATAAGCATAGAAATAGGTTATGTAAAAATATGTAGGTATGTAAAAATAAACTGAATTGACTGACTTGATTATAATTAATACGATTACTGAACATTTTCCAATAGGTTAATAGGTGTATTATGTTATGAAATCGGTGACTTTGCGTCTCTAATTCGTGAAAACGAAAGTTGAATTATGAAATATGATATATAAGAGAATTTTTTATGAAATATGATATTTAAGAGAATTTGGGAATTAGAGAACATTTATATGTAATTATTTTCGAATTAAATGAAATCATTAGAAAGAATTTTAGTGAAAAAAAAATATAATATGATTTTCGCGGCACGAGTAATAATTTAATTTAGATTTTTTTTTTATTGTTAAGAATTTTATGTGAAAGTTAATTTATTTGAAATTTGATGTTTAAGGGAATTTGGAAATAATAATTATTTTCAAAAAAAATGATTGGAAAGAATTTTAGTAAAAAAGATAGAATATGGTATTCGCGATTCGAGCATTTTGTACAGTCCTTTTGTAAACATGTATCTTCAACCAAAACAGTTTCCTTTACTTGTTTTGCTGCTTCTTTACATTTTTTTGACAAATTTCATCTATCTCACCTTAATTAAAAAAAAAGTTTACTTTATCTATCAAATGAATTTTAAGAATAGACTAAATTTAGGAATTTTATAAAAAGAAAAAATGATATTTAGTGCGTACAATTCAAATGACGTACATCGTATATAAAATTGAATAATTCTTGAGAAATAAAGTTAAATAACTATCTACTTGCTGAGAAAAGTAAAATAATATCTGAAAAATTTAAAATCAATATTAAAATATAAAAAATTTAATCAATTTAAAAATTCTATTTTTATTTTATATTTTTAGAAAACGAAAAAACCCGAAACTAGAAATTTTTCAATATTTTAAATATGTAAATAAAAAGATAAATTAGAGTAAAACTTTAATTTTTATGTCTTATATAAGTATTAAAAATCTAATCTACTAAATTTGTTGGGAAATTATTATGATTGAATAATTTTTTATTAACTTTTTATGCTTCTTTATTTTCATTATATTAGATAACAATTTTTGATTTAACCACTTACTTTTTTAACAAAAGGACAATCAAATTAATATATCTAAAGATTTCATTTTATGTTCATAGCATTTATTTTCATCAAACTATCTGCAATATTTTTTTGACTTTTATAACATTCATTTGGAAATAAGGGTCGGCAAAAATCCCCAATCCAAACCCTCCTCGTGGGTGCCGACCGGAAATAATCACCAGCTAGGTAGTTAGGTACTAAGGGAAAGGTAAACTGAGTCTGTCTGTAAACCTGGGCCGGATTCAAGGTGTTATACGACCCGTGCCGATGATCAGCCTGGCTGGAGGCCCAGTCTTAAAAATAGTCCAGTCGCGAACGGAGTATTCGGAGTACCTGGCGACCCTCCGAATTAATTAACCTTATCCTATGTATACGAATCTCTGCATAGGGTGGACCTTCCTTTTCTTCGTACTCGTGGGTTCAAATATGGAACAAAATATAAAAAAAGATTCGAAAAAAGAGTTAGCCGGCACTTCCCAAAATTCGGCAATTAAAGCGACCAAACCGGGCACTGACAGTGCTAAGGAAAGTCGCGAACAACCAAAGGCGGTACGCAAAGTGCGCCCGTCGAAACAAGCCTTCTTTGACAAACTATAAAATTATTGAGAGGTTAAGCTCTCTCAATAATGTTCAGTTATCTGAGGCACAAAAGAATTCCTAAGCCTGGGCCAAAACAGTAGTAGGCCAGGTGAAGCCCCAAGAGGGACAAATCCCAGGTACATCGAAGGGCCTTATGTCCAAGAGACAGAGGTCACAAGATGAGCTACAGGGTAGTTCCAAAAAGGCTAGTTTGCTAGGGAGCAACCAGGTAACCAGGCCATTCAATGAAATTGCAAAGGATAGTTTAATTCTGGCAATCATTGATGAGGGGTTAGAGGATGGGGGTATTTCTCCCAGTAACTGGAAGAAAGTTGTTGTTGCTTTAAACACAACTTTCTTCCAGGTACTGGAAGAAAACTCGGGACCACCACCCTCCTGTAGAGACGCTGGCTGGCATCAGGGTCACGTCAAATTGACTGCTTGTGCTGATCAGAGATCGGCAGATCTCTACAACCAGGCGATAGGTAAGGTGGGAAGTCTGTGGCCAGGGGCCAAGCTCAAAGCCGTAAGCAGGGATGAAATCCCTAGCAGGCCAAGAGCTAGGGTATGGCTGCCGAGGGAACCTGCCGAAGCAGACACGATCATCAAAATGATGAAAGTGTCAAACCCCCAACTTTCAACTCACAATTGGAAGATTGCCAAACTAGGAGAAGTAGTAGGAGAATCCCGACAGGCGTTAGTCATTGTCAATAGGACTCCCTACAACCCCTAGCGAAAGCCAAAAGGGTCATAAATTACGGCTTCACAGCGGTTACATTGAAGGTGTATAAAAAAGATGAGGTGGAGGCCTCAAGGAGCATCGGTGAAGGCCCAAGTCAAGTCCAAGAGGCAGACTCTGATCGATCCGATGTCGTTGACGGAGCATCCTCTTCGGCTCCAAAGAGAGTGAATGATGTCATCAAGGCTGACGATGAAGAAGATCTACTTAGATCTGATTCCGACAGCTTTGATGATGCCAAAAGCTTCTCAATGGACTTCGAGGATGAAGCTAACGCGACGGTGGTGGAGATTAAGGATGGCTCAGGTAATGAAGCTACTCCAAATTAATCTCCATCACTCCAAAGCGGCTTCCGCCGCGCTTGAAATCCGCCTCAGGAAAACGGGCGAGGATATTATCTTTATACAAGAGCCATGGGTGATAAAAAAACAGGTTCATGGACTCAAGATACCAGGGTACACGTTGTTGTACAATAAAGAGGTATGTTGACCTAGAGCGTGCATACTTGCTAAAAATACATTAAATCTAACTTTTATGTATAATTACAGTGATGCTGATCTGGTCGCGGCGAGTCTAAAGCTAAAAAACTTAAGGCTCTGGGTTGTTGCAGCGTATCTTCCTCACGACTCGCAGGATCCACTCCCTCCATCCAATCTGGCAGGGTTGATAGCGGATGCTAGGAGGATGAACATTGGGGTCATCATAAGCTACGACGCCAATGCTCACCATGACATATGGGGTAGTTCGGATACCAACGAAAGAGGTGAGTCACTTTTTGATTACATTTTAAGTACTAACCTGCTAATCTGTAACATTGGCAGGGAACCTACCTTTGTTACTGGTAATAGGCAAGAAGTCCTAGACATAACCTTAGTCCCGGACTTCATTTATTCTAAAATAAACTCATGGAAAGTTTCTGATGAGCATTCCTTTTCAGATCACAGATACCTTGAGTTCAGTTTGGACGAAAGTCCTCCAACAAAGTCAATCTATAGAAATCCTAAGAGAACTGACTGGAACAAATATAGGGAGCACTTAAAGTCAACGCTTCCCTCCTTAACACCTGGAATTCCTAAAAATATCCAGGATCTAAATAGCCTAGTAAACGTTTTCACTAAGGCCTGCAATAAGTCCTTAGAGCATTCACGTCCCATCAGTAAACCTAGGGGAAAACCTAAACCACCTTGGTGGAATGATGAAATCAAAGCTCTAAGGAAAGATAGTAGGAGGACTTTTAATAATACCAAAAAAACGAATGAGATACAGGACTGGAGCTCTTATAAAACAGCTCTTAGTCAGTACAAAAAAGCACTTAAAAAGGCGAAAAGAGATACCTGGAGACTATTCTGCGGAGGTATAGAGAACGTCTCCGAGGCACCTAGACTTAGGAAAATTCTATCGACAAACCCCATGGTACCCAGTCTTCTTAAAAAAGAGGATGGCAGCTGGGCTACCTCAAGCGAGGAGTCGTTGGAATTGCTTTTAAAAACCGACTTTCCTGGGTGCTCAAATAACAGCTCAGAGGTGGCTTGTCTTCTGAATCCTCTCCCTACTATTTCAGAGGTGGTGGTTACAGGGGACAACCTACAATGGGCTATAGATAGTTTCAAACCATTCAAGTCAAGCGGACCGGATGGAATTATACCCGCTGAGATCCAGCAAAATGCATCCACTACCCTGGCTTGGTTAAAAAGTATTTTCTGTGGTGGTCTTAATTTGGGGCTTATCCCGGATAAATGGAAACAGTTCAGAGTAATGTTCATACCCAAGGCCGGCAAAAGTAGTCACGTCTATGCGAAGGACTTTCGGCCTATAAGCCTGTGATCCTTCTTTCTAAAAACCTTAGAAAGATTGATCGACATCCATACCCGCTGCAACTTAGATAAAAATCTGTTGTCAGCCTCTCAACATGCTTACTTTAAAGGGAAGTTAGTGGATACTGCCCTTCACACTTTGACAAGCTCGATTGAAAGATGTTTAAATTGCAAAGAGTATACTCTTGCAGCTTTTATAGACATTGAGGGAGCGTTTAATAACGTCAATCAGGCAACAATTGTGGACGCACTCATAAGCCTAGGAGTTGAACCGGAACTAAGAGCACTGATAGCTAATATGCTAAATAGCAGGGCCATCAGTGCCAACTTTGGCAACGCTTCAACAAAAAGGTTTGTGAAAAGAGGGACTCCGCAAGGAGGGGTGCTATCTCCCCTTCTTTGCAATATGGTAGTAAATAAACTGCTTAAAATCCTGGAAGAGGTGGGCTGCACAACTATCGCCTATGCGGACGATATTGCTGTCGTGGTCAGTGGCAAGTTTCCAGACAGTCTAAGGGACGTTTTGCAATTTGCACTAAACAAAATCACAACATGGGCTACAGACTGTGGACTATCAGTAAATCCACAGAAAACAGAACTGGTCCCTTTTACAAGGAAATATAAAATTCCTAAAATAAAACCGCCTTCGTTAAATGGCTGCACTCTTGCCTTTAGCGAAATGGCGAAATTTCTGGGTCTAACTCTAGACAGGAAGTTAAGCTGGAAGGCTAACATCTTAGAAAGAGTAAAGAAGGCACTCTACTCGTGTAAAAAAGCCATTGGTAGGAAATGGGGGCTTCAGCCATACATGACTTACTGGCTTTACACATCCGTAGTAAGACCCATTCTTATGTACGGAGTCCTAGTATGGTGGAAGGCTATCGATAAAGAGGTCAACCGCAAAGCAATCGCTAGGGTCCAAAGAACTGCCACACTATGTATTAGTGGCTCTTTAATAACAACCCCTTCTGCGGCATTAGACATCATGCTTAATCTGATACCTGTAGAATATTATAGTAAATTTGCAGCCGCAAACACAGCTGTAAAACCAATATAAGTCCACTCCCGCCTTGGTGGACTACACGTCCCCCACTTACTTCTTCGGGAAATCTCATGTGACGAGCATACCAAGCCGTGAGAGTTGGAGCTCGAACACAGTGATGACCTTCGAAGGAGTACAATTCTACACGGATGGTTCAAAAATGAATAGCAGTGTAGGATGCGGGGTCTTCTCAGATAATCTGAATATCAGTCATAATTTCCGATTACCAGACCATTGTAGCGTCTTCCAAGCGGAAATTATGGCAATTCAAGAAGCCTTGATTCTACTGAATAGAAGCGTTTTGACTGTGAAGCAAGTACGTATTCTGTCAGACAGTCAGGCTGCATTAAAATCTCTGGAATCAACATGCACAACCTCGAAGACTGTAATAAACTGCCGAAAACTTCTTAACGAGATGGCCAGGCAGTTTAGCATTCAGCTTTGCTGGGTACCAGGTCATCGAGGTATTCCGGGAAATGAAAAAGCTGATGAACTCGCAAGAATTGGTACAACCTTACAAGTTCTGCCTCTATCCACAAGCAAAACGTTATTTCGTAAGGAAATAACGGATATGGTAAATTACAAATGGTCAAACTTAACCTCGTGTAATATCACAAGATTGATATGGCCCAAAACCGATATAAGACGATCCAATGATCTGCTTTCTCTCAAAAGGGCAGACATTAGAATGACAATAGGTATAATCACCGGTCACTGTCTAATAGGGAAGCATGCCAGAAGACTTGGCTTATGCGCAAACGACTATTGTAGAGCCTGCAAGGATGAAGAAGAGGAGGAAACTACTCTTCATCTCCTTTGCACATGCTCGGCCCTGTCGGCAAGAAGGAATACCCATTTGGGGCAATATCTCTTCGACAGCCTTAGCGATCTGTCAGGTAAAAATGTGAAGAGTATTCTTCGCTTTGCTAAAAGCTCAAATTGGTTTCAACGAGTGGGATAGAAAGCTTTTATGTGGTATCACAATGGGCCAAATACAATCAAATAAGTCAATTTTCAATCAAATAATTGTCAAATATTCTTTTTTTGAGAAATCGTGTGATTTCAAATGTTATTTCTGTTGGAACTTTCAAATAAAAAATTTCAGAATCGTTATAATTTTTTTGATATAAAAATTTTTCAGAATCTAGTAATAGTATATCATCAAACTTTTTTTAGAATGGGACATTACAGATATATTGCAAGAAATCTTTTTAATTAATTTAAATATTACATATTCCTATATATATCTTTCAGCATTGCTTGTAAAAATATTTTTTGGGTAAAGTCAAATTTACGACTGTGTTGAAATTAAAGGGCTTGGTGGTCCGGAACCCCCAAAATAGAACGAAATTCAACTTTAATACCATTATACCGTTATACCATTATACTCACTTATATTAAAAACGTAAAATTATTAACTCTTATAGAAAATTTGAACTTTCCTCTTTTCAAATTCGGCAAGTAACCGCATACGGCAAGAATCAATTTGATACTTTTTTTTTGTTTGTATTAATTCAAGAAAAATAAATGTCAACTCTTTTACATGAAAATTTAAATTTTGTATAATTGTGGGTTGCCGCCCCAAACTCCCTGTTGGGAAATTATTATGATTGAATAATTTTTTATTAACTTTTTATGCTTTTTTATTTTCATTATTATTAGATAACAATTTTTGATTTAACCACTTACTTTTAAACAAAAGGACAATCAAATTAATATATCTAAAAATTTCATTTTATGTTCATAGCATTTATTATTTTAATCAAACTATCTGCAATATTTTTTTGACTTTTATAACATCCAAACATAATAACATAAGTCAATTTTCAATCAAATAATTGTCAAATATTTTTTGAGAAGTCGTGTGATTTCAAATGTTATTTCTGTTGGAACTTTCAAATAAAAAATTTCAGAATCGTTATAATTTTTTTGATATAAAAATTTTTCAGAATCTAGTAATAGTATATCATCAAACTTTTTTTTGAATGGGACATAACAGATATATTGCAAGAAATCTTTTTAATTAATTTAAATATTACATATTCCTATATATATCTTTCAGCATTGCTTGTAAAAATATTTTTTGGGTAAAGTCAAATTTACGACTGTGTTGAAATTAAAGGGCTTCGTGGTCCGGAACCCCCAAAATAGAACGAAATTCAACTTTAATACCATTATACCGTTATACCATTATACTCACTTATATTAAAAACGTAAAATTATCTCTTATAGAAAATTTGAACTTTCCTCTTTTTAAATTCGGCAAGTAACCGCATACGGCAAGAATCAATTTGATACTTTTTTTTTGTTTGTATTAATTCAAGAAAAATAAATGTCAACTCTTTTACATGAAAATTTAAATTTTGTATAATTGTAGGCTGCCGCCCCAAACTCCCGCTAATAATTTAAAAAATCCTCTTTTTGAATTCGGTAAGTAAACGCATACGGCAATAATCACTTTGACACTTCTTTTTGCTTGTATAAAATCAAAAAAAAAATAAATGTTTTTAACTAACTTTAAAACAAAAATTTTTAGTATGTCAATTCGGCATACCTGTTACATACAAAAAAAATTAAAATTCCAATTCTAGTTTATAAAAAAAATTATTATGTTAATAATTTTCATAAATTTGTTATTTTATGTAAATTTCTTGTACAACCCTTTTGAATTATCATTTAAAGAAAATTTTGTTAATTATTTTAAAAAATTGCACCATGGCAGCACCTCTCAAAAATGCAGGTGATGACTCATAATTCATGCATGCATCCGGATGCAAACAAAGTTTTTTGCATCCTCTATAGAAGCATACAAGAAACGTAAAATATTTTGAAATATTTTGAAGATGGATATAATAAAAAGGAAAAAATTTAAATAAATAAGTATAAGTTAATAAATTATATTTAGTTTATATCATAAAGTAACTATATACATAGAGAACTCACGTAGAAGAAGAAATAGTAGTCAATTTCATTGATTTGATTTCCCCAAGATCGTATTTGGGGTTATTTCGTAAAAAGATTACCGTATTTTTGGTATAGCATCAAAGAACATAAGAAAAACAAAACAAAAAAATATTTTTTCATTCATTCAGTTCATAATTCATTTTCTTCGAACTGATTTTTTTTTTCTCTAAAAATTGATTTTATATTGTTTCATACATACATACATACATATTTATCTATATTATCTATATATTTATTTATCTCAAACAAATGTTCTTATAATTTTAAAATGTAATTTTTTAGATCTCAAAGAATAACTCTACACAACACAAAGATAATATTTGAAGGCCAACAAAATTTTTTTATAATATTGCAAGTGTGATGTAAATTGTACCGGAGATCTATTTGTTTTTATTTTTTTCTTTTTTGTTTAGAAGAATATTTTTTCTAAAACTTAAAAAATATTTTTGGATAGAATATTGAAATTTTCTAAAATATTGGTATTAACCTTTGTGGACCCACAAAGGTATAGTAAGTTAAGATCAAATTTACTGAATGTATAATTACATAATATATTAAGGCTGGTTTTCATTAGACCGATATATTCACGAAAATTTTAGAGCATAGGGAGAACATACAAAAATGTTATGTGTTTGAAAGAGATTAAGCTAAAAAAATCCATGAAACATTTGAAAATATCCAAGAAAGTAACCATAAATATCCACGAATTACATTGTGTATCTTACAAAAAAATTTCACTAACATTTAAATTTTGAAGTGTCAAAAAAATAAAAAAATGTTCTAATTTTATTTTTTTGTGAGAAACTATATTAAAATGACTATATTATCGGTATAAAAATATTAATAAACTATGTATATTATTTTTAACAGCTTTATAAATAAAAAATTTTAAATTTTTAACTAAATATCAATATAAACATTAATAAATTAGGTTATGTACAATTTTAACTGTCAAAGTGTTACTGTAATATTTTTTAAAAATATATTTTTTTTTCTCCATCTTTCCCACTGGTAGTGCACTATATTTTTCTCTTTCTAAGGTTGCGATAATATCCATGAAATTTCTCATGAAAACCATCCTTTATGACTATAGATAGATATGTAATTCTTTCTAGATTGCAAAATTATTAAAAGTATTTTTTGATATTGAATAAGATAGCTACATATAGTTAGTCATATTAAAAAACAAAAATATATTTTTTTTTCTCCATCTTTCCCACTGGTAGTGCACTATATTTTTCTCTTTCTAAGGTTGCGATAATATCCATGAAATTTCTCATGAAAACCATCCTTTATGACTATAGATAGATATGTAATTCTTTCTAGATTGCAAAATTATTAAAAGTATTTTTTGATATTGAATAAGATAGCTACATATAGTTAGTCATATTAAAAAACAGAATTTAAAATTTTAAAAATGAAGAAGGTATTTTTTAAAAGAAAAAACATTCGGCACAAAGGGTTTAAACAACTTACTATATCTTCACAAAAAAAAAATTAAATTAAAAAGAAACAACTACATGCACAACAAAAATTTATTTTAATGCACGATATTTATAACAACGCCTTTACACTTACAAGCCGGAACATTCAACGAAAACTTTGCAAAAAAAGGCTATTTGTGTACAAAATAAATTGAGTGTTCCGATCCAGCTTGTAAGATATTTAGGCGTTGTTTATAAAATATTTTAAAATTTTTTATGAATATTTTTTTTGTAACTGATGTATGGATATACGTACATACATATCTATACAGATATTCCTCTCGTAACACTTTTAAATTTTATTTTTAGAATATAAAATATAGAATGCAGATATTCGTCTTGTAAGAGTTTTAGAAATTATTAAAAAAATTTGAGAAGTTTGTTCGATATTGGTACTATAATACGGGCAATTACTTGTGACCAAACTTTAGTTAAAGTTTTTTCGTTGCTAGAAATAACACCTGATAAACCATTTTGTAATTATGTACATATATACATATAATAATAAAACATAACAAATAAATTGAAAAACTAAGATGTGTACTAAATTAACTAGATAAGATATTGATCCGCATACTTTTGAAAAAATTAGAGTTAAATTAGAAACACAAATATTTAGTAGAACAGTGAGTGCCGCTATTAGAACAATAATTGAAACGTCTGGTTTTAAAATTGTTACTAAAGAAGTTGGAAACATTTTGTACATTAGTGTTTGATAAACTTTTTGATTGTCTCAACAGTGGATCATTATGTTCTTATAATAATATAATAAATATCGATCAGATATTAAACTAAATAACTTGTAGTTTGAATTTTTAAAATATTGTAAGATTGACTAAAAAGAAAAATATATTTTTAGAGGGAATGAAAATAACTTTAAATTTATATTAAATATACACATTTCTTCATATTTTATACTTTTACAATAATAATTCTTGTACCTATGGTTGGGATATGAAAACACTTAAAATTGATTGATATAAAATCGAGATAGAATCGAGGTTTTTTTTTAAGAAGTCGAAAAAGTTATATAAAGAAATATATACAAATGTACATACATCAATTGACATACAAACAAAAAAAAAAGAAAAACAAAAACTAAAATAAAAATAAACTAAAATACGATCAAGTTGATTTTACGAAATTAAAAAACTGTCTAACTTTTTTGTTCCATGTGAAAACTCTATGTATATTGTTACATCATGTTTATATTAATCAAACATTTTTCTTACATAAAATAACAATTTTCACTGATTTACCATTTTGTATTTTATAAATAAAAAATTTTTCCTTAAATGCCAAAATAATATACACATAACATAACTAGTAGGCTAGGTACTTTCAAATAAAGGCTGATTTTCATTACAGCGATTTGTCCACGAAACTGTTAGAGCATAAATAGCAGATACAAAAATGATATCTGTGAAGAGAAAATTCTATAATAAAATCGTCCAGCGATATTTTTATATTCCGAAATATCGGCCATAAAATTAGATTTGGAGTTGAATTTTTTGCTGAATTTTATCGGCGATTTTTCTGAATAAACTAATACACAAGAACAAAATTTGAATGTCATATAATAAAATCCGCACATTACTTTATATTTTTATTGAAGGTTGATATTACGTTGGTAATAAGGTTGTCAAACTAAAAAAAAAAGTAAATATGGTAATATTGTTTACATTTTTATTTTTTACAATTTGCACGGGAAAGTAGAAGTTTTGTGTGCGTTTCATAAAGTTTAAATTTTTAAGAATAATAATTATTGGTAATATTTAATTATTATATTAATAAAATAACTATTTACTATGTTGAATTGCAAATTCGAAATAAAATTTCAATATTGTGTATTGATAAATATAAGCATAGAAATAGGTTATGTAAAAATATGTAGGTATGAAAAATAAACTTTAGCTGTCAAAATTTTGTCAGAAAAGTGCTGAATACCTTAATATTTTTTCTCTCTCTTTCTTATTAATAGTGTACTATATTTTTCTCTTTCTTTAACGACGATAAATCGCCGATAATTTTTGTATGAAAATCCTTATTATCCTGAAATTATCCGCCGATAATTTTTGCTTTAAAACTTTCAAAAAAAAATGTGGCTGTTTTGCATCTCGTGAACGAGTGGATACATATTGGATGCAAAATATTTTAGATAAAAGTTATTAGATATACATCCCATGTAAACTTACCCTTACTGAACTGACTTGATTATAATTAATACGATTACTGAACATTTTCCAACAGGTTAATAGGTGTATTGTGTTATGAAATCGCTGACTTTGCGTCTGTCTAATTCGTGAAAACGAAAGTTGAATTATGAAATATGATATATAAGAGAATTTTTTATGAAATATGATATTTAAGAGAATTTGGGAATTAGAGAACATTTATGTAATTATTTTCAAATGAAATCATTTGAAAGAATTTTAGTGAAAAAAAAATGTAATATGATTTTCGCGGCACGAGTAATAATTTAATTTAGATTTTTTTTTTATTGTTAAGAATTTTATGTGAAAGTTAATTTATTTGAAATTTGATGTTTAAGGGAATTTGGAAATAATAATTATTTTAAAAAAAATGATTGGAAAGAATTTTAGTAAAAAAGATAGAATATGGTATTCGCGATTCGAGCATTTTGTACAGTCCTTTTGTAAACATGTATCTTCAACCAAAACAGTTTCCTTTACTTGTTTTGCTGCTTCTTTACATTTTTTTGACAAATTTCATCTATCTCACCTTAATTAAAAAAAAAGTTTACTTTATCTATCAAATGAATTTTAAGAATAGACTAAATTTAGGAATTTTATAAAAAGAAAAAATGATATTTAGTGCGTACAATTCAAATGACGTACATCGTATATAAAATTGAATAATTCTTGAGAAATAAAGTTAAATAACTATCTACTTGCTGAGAAAAGTAAAATAATATCTGAAAAATTTAAATTCAATATTAAAATATAAAAAATTTAATCAATTTAAAAATTCTATTTTTATTTTATATTTTTAGAAAACGAAAAAACCCGAAACTAGAAATTTTTCAATATTTTAAATATGTAAATAAAAAGATAAATTAGAGTAAAACTTTAATTTTTATGTCTTATATAAGTATTGAAAATCTAATCTACTAAATTTGTTGGGAAATTATTATGATTGAATAATTTTTTATTAACTTTTTATGCTTCTTTATTTTCATTATTATTAGATAACAATTTTTGATTTAACCACTTACTTTTTTAACAAAAGGACAATCAAATTAATATATCTAAAGATTTCATTTTATGTTCATAGCATTTATTTTCATCAAACTATCTGCAATATTTTTTTGACTTTTATAACATCCATTTGGAAATAAGGGTCGGCAAAAATCCCCAATCCAAACCCTCCTCGTGGGTGCCGACCGGAAATAATCACCAGCTAGGTAGTTAGGTACTAAGGGAAAGGTAAACTGAGTCTGTCTGTAAACCTGGGCCGGATTCAAGGTGTTATACGACCCGTGCCGATGATCAGCCTGGCTGGAGGCCCAGTCTTAAAAATAGTCCAGCCGCGAACGGAGTATTCGGAGTACCTGGCGACCCTCCGAATTAATTAACCTTATCCTATGTATACGAATCTCTGCATAGGGTGGACCTTCCTTTTCTTCGTACTCGTGGGTTCAAATATGGAACAAAATATAAAAAAAGATTCGAAAAAAGAGTTAGCCGGCACTTCCCAAAATTCGGCAAGTAAAGCGACCAAACCGGGCACTGACAGTGCTAAGGAAAGTCGCGAACAACCAAAGGCGGTACGCAAAGTGCGCCCGTCGAAACAAGCCTTCTTTGACAAACTATAAAATTATTGAGAGGTTAAGCTCTCTCAATAATGTTCAGTTATCTGAGGCACAAAAGAATTCCTAAGCCTGGGCCAAAACAGTAGTAGGCCAGGTGAAGCCCCAAGAGGGACAAATCCCAGGTACATCGAAGGGCCTTATGTCCAAGAGACAGAGGTCACAAGATGAGCTACAGGGTAGTTCCAAAAAGGCTAGTTTGCTAGGGAGCAACCAGGTAACCAGGCCATTCAATGAAATTGCAAAGGATAGTTTAATTCTGGCAATCATTGATGAGGGGTTAGAGGATGGGGGTATTTCTCCCAGTAACTGGAAGAAAGTTGTTGTTGCTTTAAACACAACTTTCTTCCAGGTACTGGAAGAAAACTCGGGACCACCACCCTCCTGTAGAGACGCTGGCTGGCATCAGGGTCACGTCAAATTGACTGCTTGTGCTGATCAGAGATCGGCAGATCTCTACAACCAGGCGATAGGTAAGGTGGGAAGTCTGTGGCCAGGGGCCAAGCTCAAAGCCGTAAGCAGGGATGAAATCCCTAGCAGGCCAAGAGCTAGGGTATGGCTGCCGAGGGAACCTGCCGAAGCAGACACGATCATCAAAATGATGAAAGTGTCAAACCCCCAACTTTCAACTCACAATTGGAAGATTGCCAAACTAGGAGAAGTAGTAGGAGAATCCCGACAGGCGTTAGTCATTGTCAATAGGACTCCCTACAACCCCTAGCGAAAGCCAAAAGGGTCATAAATTACGGCTTCACAGCGGTTACATTGAAGGTGTATAAAAAAGATGAGGTGGAGGCCTCAAGGAGCATCGGTGAAGGCCCAAGTCAAGTCCAAGAGGCAGACTCTGATCGATCCGATGTCGTTGACGGAGCATCCTCTTCGGCTCCAAAGAGAGTGAATGATGTCATCAAGGCTGACGATGAAGAAGATCTACTTAGATCTGATTCCGACAGCTTTGATGATGCCAAAAGCTTCTCAATGGACTTCGAGGATGAAGCTAACGCGACGGTGGTGGAGATTAAGGATGGCTCAGGTAATGAAGCTACTCCAAATTAATCTCCATCACTCCAAAGCGGCTTCCGCCGCGCTTGAAATCCGCCTCAGGAAAACGGGCGAGGATATTATCTTTATACAAGAGCCATGGGTGATAAAAAAACAGGTTCATGGACTCAAGATACCAGGGTACACGTTGTTGTACAATAAAGAGGTATGTTGACCTAGAGCGTGCATACTTGCTAAAAATACATTAAATCTAACTTTTATGTATAATTACAGTGATGCTGATCTGGTCGCGGCGAGTCTAAAGCTAAAAAACTTAAGGCTCTGGGTTGTTGCAGCGTATCTTCCTCACGACTCGCAGGATCCACTCCCTCCATCCAATCTGGCAGGGTTGATAGCGGATGCTAGGAGGATGAACATTGGGGTCATCATAAGCTACGACGCCAATGCTCACCATGACATATGGGGTAGTTCGGATACCAACGAAAGAGGTCAGTCACTTTTTGATTACATTTTAAGTACTAACCTTCTAATCTGTAACATTGGCAGGGAACCTACCTTTGTTACTGGTAATAGGCAAGAAGTCCTAGACATAACCTTAGTCCCGGACTTCATTTATTCTAAAATAAACTCATGGAAAGTTTCTGATGAGCATTCCTTTTCAGATCACAGATACCTTGAGTTCAGTTTGGACGAAAGTCCTCCAACAAAGTCAATCTATAGAAATCCTAAGAGAACTGACTGGAACAAATATAGGGAGCACTTAAAGTCAACGCTTCCCTCCTTAACACCTGGAATTCCTAAAAATATCCAGGATCTAAATAGCCTAGTAAACGTTTTCACTAAGGCCTGCAATAAGTCCTTAGAGCATTCACGTCCCATCAGTAAACCTAGGGGAAAACCTAAACCACCTTGGTGGAATGATGAAATCAAAGCTCTAAGGAAAGATAGTAGGAGGACTTTTAATAATACCAAAAAAACGAATGAGATACAGGACTGGAGCTCTTATAAAACAGCTCTTAGTCAGTACAAAAAAGCACTTAAAAAGGCGAAAAGAGATACCTGGAGACTATTCTGCGGAGGTATAGAGAACGTCTCCGAGGCACCTAGACTTAGGAAAATTCTATCGACAAACCCCATGGTACCCAGTCTTCTTAAAAAAGAGGATGGCAGCTGGGCTACCTCAAGCGAGGAGTCGTTGGAATTGCTTTTAAAAACCGACTTTCCTGGGTGCTCAAATAACAGCTCAGAGGTGGCTTGTCTTCTGAATCCTCTCCCTACTATTTCAGAGGTGGTGGTTACAGGGGACAACCTACAATGGGCTATAGATAGTTTCAAACCATTCAAGTCAAGCGGACCGGATGGAATTATACCCGCTGAGATCCAGCAAAATGCATCCACTACCCTGGCTTGGTTAAAAAGTATTTTCTGTGGTGGTCTTAATTTGGGGCTTATCCCGGATAAATGGAAACAGTTCAGAGTAATGTTCATACCCAAGGCCGGCAAAAGTAGTCACGTCTATGCGAAGGACTTTCGGCCTATAAGCCTGTGATCCTTCTTTCTAAAAACCTTAGAAAGATTGATCGACATCCATACCCGCTGCAACTTAGATAAAAATCTGTTGTCAGCCTCTCAACATGCTTACTTTAAAGGGAAGTTAGTGGATACTGCCCTTCACACTTTGACAAGCTCGATTGAAAGATGTTTAAATTGCAAAGAGTATACTCTTGCAGCTTTTATAGACATTGAGGGAGCGTTTAATAACGTCAATCAGGCAACAATTGTGGACGCACTCATAAGCCTAGGAGTTGAACCGGAACTAAGAGCACTGATAGCTAATATGCTAAATAGCAGGGCCATCAGTGCCAACTTTGGCAACGCTTCAACAAAAAGGTTTGTGAAAAGAGGGACTCCGCAAGGAGGGGTGCTATCTCCCCTTCTTTGCAATATGGTAGTAAATAAACTGCTTAAAATCCTGGAAGAGGTGGGCTGCACAACTATCGCCTATGCGGACGATATTGCTGTCGTGGTCAGTGGCAAGTTTCCAGACAGTCTAAGGGACGTTTTGCAATTTGCACTAAACAAAATCACAACATGGGCTACAGACTGTGGACTATCAGTAAATCCACAGAAAACAGAACTGGTCCCTTTTACAAGGAAATATAAAATTCCTAAAATAAAACCGCCTTCGTTAAATGGCTGCACTCTTGCCTTTAGCGAAATGGCGAAATTTCTGGGTCTAACTCTAGACAGGAAGTTAAGCTGGAAGGCTAACATCTTAGAAAGAGTAAAGAAGGCCTCAATAGCACTCTACTCGTGTAAAAAAGCCATTGGTAGGAAATGGGGGCTTCAGCCATACATGACTTACTGGCTTTACACATCCGTAGTAAGACCCATTCTTATGTACGGAGTCCTAGTATGGTGGAAGGCTATCGATAAAGAGATCAACCGCAAAGCAATCGCTAGGGTCCAAAGAACTGCCACACTATGTATTAGTGGCTCTTTAATAACAACCCCTTCTGCGGCATTAGACATCATGCTTAATCTGATACCTGTAGAATATTATAGTAAATTTGCAGCCGCAAACACAGCTGTGAGATTAAAAGCTACATTCCAGTTGATCAATTCACGAGAAGGTCACTCGGATATCATAAACCAATTCAAGTCCACTCCCGCCTTGGTGGACTACACGTCCCCCACTTACTTCTTCGGGAAATCTCATGTGACGAGCATACCAAGCCGTGAGAGTTGGAGCTCGAACACAGTGATGACCTTCGAAGGAGTACAATTCTACACGGATGGTTCAAAAATGAATAGCAGTGTAGGATGCGGGGTCTTCTCAGATAATCTGAATATCAGTCATAATTTCCGATTACCAGACCATTGTAGCGTCTTCCAAGCGGAAATTATGGCAATTCAAGAAGCCTTGATTCTACTGAATAGAAGCGTTTTGACTGTGAAGCAAGTACGTATTCTGTCAGACAGTCAGGCTGCGTTAAAATCTCTGGAATCAACATGCACAACCTCGAAGACTGTAATAAACTGCCGAAAACTTCTTAACGAGATGGCCAGGCAGTTTAGCATTCAGCTTTGCTGGGTACCAGGTCATCGAGGTATTCCGGGAAATGAAAAAGCTGATGAACTCGCAAGAATTGGTACAACCTTACAAGTTCTGCCTCTGTCCACAAGCAAAACGTTATTTCGTAAGGAAATAACGGATATGGTAAATTACAAATGGTCAAACTTAACCTCGTGTAATATCACAAGATTGATATGGCCCAAAACCGATATAAGACGATCCAATGATCTGCTTTCTCTCAAAAGGGCAGACATTAGAATGACAATAGGTATAATCACCGGTCACTGTCTAATAGGGAAGCATGCCAGAAGACTTGGCTTATGCGCAAACGACTATTGTAGAGCCTGCAAGGATGAAGCAGAGGAGGAAACTACTCTTCATCTCCTTTGCACATGCTCGGCCTTGTCGGCAAGAAGGAATACCCATTTGGGGCAATATCTCTTCGACAGCCTTAGCGATCTGTCAGGTAAAAATGTGAAGAGTATTCTTCGCTTTGCTAAAAGCTCAAATTGGTTTCAACGAGTGGGATAGAAAGCTTCTATGTGGTATCACAATGGGCCAAATACGGTCTAAGTGTGCCTTTTTGGCAGCCACCTTAACCTAACCTAACATCCAAACATAATAACATAAGTCAATTTTCAATCAAATAATTGTCAAATATTCTTTTTTTGAGAAATCGTGTGATTTCAAATGTTATTTCTGTTGGAACTTTCAAATAAAAAATTTCAGAATCGTTATAATTTTTTTGATATAAAAATTTTTCAGAATCTAGTAATAATATATCATCAAACTTTTTTTAGAATGGGGCATTACAGATATATTGCAAGCAATCTTTTTAATTAATTTAAATATTACATATTCCTATATATATCTTTCAGCATTGCTTGTAAAAATATTTTTGGGTAAAGTCAAATATACGACTGTGTTGAAATTAAAGGGCTTCGTGGTCCGGAACCCCCAAAATAGAACGAAATTAAACTTTAATAAACCGTTATACCTTATACTCACTTATATTAAAAACGTAAAATTATTAACTCTTATAGAAAATTTGAAATTTCCTCTTTTTAAATTCGGCAAGTAACCGCATACGGCAAGAATCAATTTGATACTTTTTTTTTGTTTGTATTAATTCAAGAAAAATAAATGTCAACTCTTTTACATGAAAATTTAAATTTTGTGTAATTGTGGGTTGCCGCCACAAACTCCCTGTTGGGAAATTATTATGATTGAATAATTTTTTATTAACTTTTTATGCTTTTTTATTTTCATTATTATTAGATAACAATTTTTGATTTAACCACTTACTTTTTTAACAAAAGGACAATCAAATTAATATATCTAAAAATTTCATTTTATGTTCATAGCATTTATTATTTTCATCAAACTATCTGCAATATTTTTTTGACTTTTATAACATCCAAACATAATAACATAAGTCAATTTTCAATCAAATAATTGTCAAATATTTTTTGAGAAGTCGTGTGATTTCAAATGTTATTTCTGTTGGAACTTTCAAATAAAAAATTTCAGAATCGTTATAATTTTTTTGATATAAAAATTTTTCAGAATCTAGTGATAGTATATCATCAAACTTTTTTTAGAATGTGGCATTACAGATATATTGCAAGAAATCTTTTTAATTAATTTAAATATTACATATTCCTATATATATCTTTCAGCATTGCTTGTAAAAATATTTTTTGGGTAAAGACAAATTTACGACTGTGTTGAAATTAAAGAGCTTCGTGGTCCGGAACCCCCAAAATAGAACGAAATTCAACTTTAATACCATTATACCGTTATACCATTATACTCACTTATATTAAAAACGTAAAATTATTAACTCTTATAGAAAGTTTGAACTTTCCTCTTTTTAAATTCGACAAGTAACCGCATACGGCAAGAATCAATTTGATACTTTTTTTTTGTTTGTATTAATTCAAGAAAAATAAATGTTAACTCTTTTACATGAAAATTTACATTTTGTACAATTGTGGGCTGCCGCCCCAAACTCCCGCTAACAATTTAAGAAATCCTCTTTTTGAATTCGTCAAATAAACGCATACGGCAATAATCAATTTGACACTTCTGTTTGCTTGTATAAAATCAAAAAAATAATAAATGTTTTTAACTAACTTTAAAACAAAAATTTTTAGTATGTCAATTCGGCATACCTGTTACATACAAAAACAAATCAAATTCCAATTCTAGTATATAAAAAAAATTATTATATTAATTATTTTCATAAATTTGTTATTTTATGTAAATTTCTTGTACAACCCTTTTGAATTATCATTTAAAGAAAATTTTGTTAATTATTTTAAAGAATTGCACTATGGCAGCACCTCTCAAAAATGCAGGTGATGACTCATGATTCATGCATGCATCTGGATGCAAACAAAGTTTTTTGTATCCTCTATAGAAGCATACAAAATGCAAATTTGTTTTAACGTCAAAAAAAACGTGAAATCAAACGTCAAAAATTTTAAACGTTAAATATTTTGAAATATTTTGAAGATGGATATAATAAAAAGGAAAAAAATTGCAATGGTTTGCAGATAACATTGATTTGAAATCATCCCAAGATCGTATTTGGGGTTATTTCGTAAAAAGATGACCGTATTTTTGGTATACCATCAAAGAACATAAGAAAAACAAAAAAATATTTTTTCTTGTTTTTAGTAAAAAATTAAATATATATATTTTAATAATATATACAAATGTACATACATCAATTGACATACAAATAAAAAAAAGAAAAACAAAAACTAAAATAAAAATAAACTAAAATACGATCAAGTTGATTTAACGAAATTAAAAAAACTGTCTAACTTTTTTGTTCCATGTGAATACTCTATGTTTATTATTACATCATGCTTATATTAATGAAACATTTTTCTTACATAAAATAACAATTTTCTCTGGTTTAACCATTTTGTATTTTGTAAATAAAAAATTTTTTCATCAAATATCAAAATAATATACACATAACATAACTAGTAGGCTAGGTACTTTCAAATAAAGACTGATTTTCATTACAGCGATTTATCCACGAAACTGTTGTTAGAGTATAGATAGTAGATACAAAAATGATA
The DNA here is from genome assembly GCA_947095535.1 of Poecilobothrus nobilitatus. Lineage (NCBI taxonomy): Eukaryota > Metazoa > Arthropoda > Insecta > Diptera > Dolichopodidae > Poecilobothrus > Poecilobothrus nobilitatus. The sequence goes on from OX352772.1 coordinate 120,098,374, forward strand.
TCTATGAAGAGAAAACTCTATAATAAAATCGTCCAGCGATATTTTTATATTCCGAAACATAAACTACATAAATAGTTTATGTAGTTTATGTTCCGAAATATCGGCCATAAAATTAGATTTGGAGTTGAATTTTTTGCTGAATTTTATCGGCGCTTTTTCTGAATAAACTAATACACAAGAACAAAATTTGAATGTCATATAAAAAAATCCACACACTACTTTATATTTTTATTCAAGGTTGATATTTCAATTTTGAAATGTCAAACTAAAAAAAAAAAGTAAATATGGTAATATTGTTTACATTTTTATTTTTTACAATTTGCACGGGAAAGTAGAAGTCTTGTGTGGGTTTCATAAAGTTTAAATTTTTAAGAATAATAATTATTGGTAATATTTAATTATTATATTAATAAAATAATTATTTACTATGTTGAATTCCAAATTCGAAATAAAATTTCAATATTGTATATTGATAAATATAAGCATATGTTATGTAAAAATAGGTAACTTTAGCTGTCAAAATTTTGTCAGAAAAGTGCTGAATACCTTAATATTTTTTCTCCCTCTTTCTTATTAATAGTGTACTATATTTTGCTCTTTCTTTAACGACGATAAATCGCCGATAATTTTGGCATGAAAATCCTTATTATCCTGAAATTATCCGCCGATAATTTTTGCCTTAAAACTTTCAAAAAAAAATGTGGCCGTTTTGCATCTCGTGAACGAGTGGATACATATTGGATGCAAGATATTTGTTAATATTACCGAAGAGTACACGAAATGTAACCGCAATAATTTTTGCATCTGGATGCATGCATCCCATGTGAACTTACCTTTACTGAACTGACTTGATTATAATTAATACGATTAATTTGGTTTTTATTATTTTAAGAATTTTGTGTAAAAGTAATAAATTAACTTTTACACTTTGAAATTTGATGTTTAAGAGAATTTCGAAATAATTATTTTCACACAAAATTATTAAAATATTTTAAATGACAAAAAACGTGAAATAACATGCGCATTTAACTTATATGTTTACAGTGTTGTACACCATGGGTGGTTGAAACTTAGAAAAACTCATTAGAGGAACTCATTGCCATTTTAGTGTCTAAGTTTCCTCGTACCTTACAATCAAAGAAGGTAGATTTATTGGAATTCCAAGGTTGAACTGTGGTAATTAACCCTATAATTAATTCTCTTCACTTTAAAAAATAATTCTATTTGATTTAAAAATAAACTTTTTTTTAAATTAAGGTGAGATAGATGAAATTTGTCAAAAAAAATGTAAAGAAGCAGCCAAACAAGTAAAGGAAACTGTTTTGGTTGAAGATACATGTTTACAAAAGGACTGTACAAAATGCTCGAAGGCTGGGAAGGGAAGATAAATCAGCTGAAGCTGTTTGTATTTTAGTATCTAAGTTTAGTATATTGTGAAGGTGAAGATTATGATTTTTCAATATTTTATTTCAAGTATGTCATTTTTTTTTTTAAACTTACAAATTACCTGCGATACAATATAAAACAAAAAATAAGAAGAAACATGAAATTAATGGCAATTCCTAAATAAAACATTGACATTTGTCATCAAATCCGGTCAAAGCATTTTTTTGTTCAAATAACTTAAAAATTTTATATCTAAAAAATATCTAATAGCTAAACGGATATATATTTGACTCGCTAAAATAAAAAAGAAATAGCTGTTTATCTATTAAACAGCCGAATTGCCAACCCTGATGTCTCCCGTTTATACGACATAATTTTTCATGATGTTTTTTTGACATTATTATCGTCTATTCAAGGGCTATTGGGTCTATTCTGGCTATGGTATGGCCATATATTTACAATATGTAATGATAGCGTTTTTATGAGGGTGTTTTTCTTTTTCTTATCAGAGCAGAGTCAGAGCTGTCAAGCAAAACAATTGTGTTTCTTTTTATGTTATGATTATCCGCATTATCCATTTTGTGTTTCTTTTTTAACTCGGAGTGTTCTCTGAACGCGATTTGTGAACTCGTAAATTTCTCAGATTTCACAGTTGTCAATAAATAAAACGTCAAATTAAGAATAAAATAATAAAAACGTCATTAAAACAGAAACCTCATGCATATATAAACTCTTTTTTTTAAAGTTTTATTAAATTAAATTTTACATAAATTAACTTGTTTTATTTTATTTCTTAAATAAATTTCTTTTACAACTATATTATTACATTTAAAATAATAAAATAAAATAAAAATCTGACGTTAGAAAATAAATTGGATATGACAATTTGTGCTCTGAGCAATTCTTTTTTAACTTAGAGCGGTCAGAGTTCAGATAAAAGTATGCTCTGAATATCTGCTCTGAACATTGATGATTGATCTAATGAGAGAAACAAAAACGCCCTGCGTCTCCGAGTTTCGTTATGGCTCTTTACGTCTATTTTGCCCTTTACTTATATGTATATATGAATATATTTGGTTTTTTCTTGTTGGTCTAGGTACCATATTTTAAGACATTTCCTACTCTACATCTCTTCGATTCTCTTCATATATAATATGATCCACCCGCAGTTTGAACCTGAGATAATTAACATCTGGCAAAATAATCCATCAGGTGCTGCGCTTTTGATTGTCATTAGTTGTCATAAAATGTTTAGTTATAAGTATTAGCTGTAGATGTCAGTACTTAGTTGAAATATTGTTACTACTGTCAAAGTGTCAAATTATTCGTACAAGCGTAAGCGTACTCAACTAGGAAAAAATTTTGTAGCTGTAGTAAGTAGGTAGGTACTAATTTCAGAATTTTATTCATCTTAGATAGTACAGATACAGAGTGCAGCTTCAGAGTGCAGATTACAGAGCATACTTAAAATTTTATTTATTTATGCTGTACGTACAAAAACAACTCATTTTTTTAAGTCTTCACGAATAAATATTTTCTATTAATTTTTTGTATTCATTTTTAATTTTAAGTAATTCATATGTATTCATGTATGTAATCACTAGTAAAAATTATTAATTTAAATATTAGGACTTTTTGGTTTGTTATTTGAATCAATATTAAATTTAAAACGCATATAAGGTATAGTACTGACGCATAAATTTGTGTATATATAAATGGTAGCAATCCAATAAAGATACATTTTGTTTCCTATCTCTTTCAAACCCAAATCTTTTTGATCACTGGAAGAGACAACTAGTACAATTTGTAAAAAAAATAGTTTGTGCGGCAGTACAAGATTATAAAATTTATTTTGCGAATGTTTTTTGTTTCGTTTGTATTGTGTGTATAATTCCCATTGAAGGAAGGCTTTAATATTTTCTGTACTTATGGAGCATATTCAAGTAAGTTATTTAATGAATTTACGATTTAAATTTTTACAATAAAAACATTAGAATGTTTTTTTTTAAACTGAAATTTTTATCTTAAATTGTTACAATTTCATAAAACAAACCATACATTCATAAGTATATGTATACATAAGTAGTTTTCCAAGGATTGCTTATTTATAATAATTGAATTGAAATAGTAAGTTGTGTAGTTATAAGCGGCAAAAGGCCTCCAAAAAAAAGATTAAAAATAAAATAATTTAGAAAATCAAATAATTTGTATGTGCATTTAATTTTTATTGAACATTTTTAAACCAAAACAAGATAAGCATTATTTCACAAACACAAAATATGGCGGACAATAACATAAATTTTTTTTGTAAAGTATCTCACTTAACACAGTTAATCAATTCTAAGGAATGTTTTCGATTTTTACATTGTGTATGTGTATGTATAAGGATATTTATTTTGTGTTTCTATGGGAAATAGCTGCTACGGAATTCGAAATGTAGTTAAATTGTTTTAAAAAATAAAATGATTGAAATGTGAATGTTGTATACTTATGTACAGTAAATTGCGCCTTACATTTTGAATGGTTAGTATGCATACATACATATATATATGTACTAAAAATTAAAAAAATTATAGCTAATAAAATATATGTAAATGTTTTTTTTTGTAGAAATTTTCATTGATTCATTTACATGTGTATATATAATGATGGATATGTACTTGATGTAATGTACATATGTATATAGCTACATTCATATGTTTCCTTAAATACGTATGAATATATGTACATCGGGAAAAATTAAAAAAATGCATGAGATAACTTCGTAAAATTTGAATTTCGTAATTAAAATTGCAATAAAAAATGTTATTGTAAAAATTCATATTAAAATGGATAAATATAAAGAGTGAAAATACGACCTAATATATATGTACATCCATACATATGTATGTTCAATGTATTTATGTTGTATGTACAGTACATTAAAGGAAGCCTAAAGGGTCTGTGTTGTTCCCGTAGAAAAAACATTGCAAAAAAAAGCGTTCGCATCGCATCAGTGTTGCCAACTAGTTTGGTCAAGAAATTCCTAAATTTATAAATAGCTAAACTGAATGAAAAATTAGCAAGTATGTATGTATATTACAAAACTACGCAAATATTTCATAGAAAATGATATAAGTACATATGTATGTATGTATGTGTGTACATGTCATATAGAAAGGAAAGAAATAAAATATTAAGTAAAAAACATGGAAACAAACGTATATTTTTACCCTAAAAAAATTTATATATGTACATACATATTTATGTACCTATTTCAATTAAATATTAGATATATACTTAAAATCACATGTATGTACATACACTGCATTAAAAAATTGTGCGTACAAGTAAAAATAATAGCATTTTCAAAATAAAAAAGCATTTTCTGACAAAATAAAAATTTTTTAATTCAATTTTTACATATTTTCAAAAATAATCTTTTTTATTCACAAAAACATTAAAACAAAAAAATAAATAGTGGTATTCAACTAAAATAAATAAAAAACGAACGCATCAAAAAATTACGCGTAGGTACATTAATATAATATTAAAAAACAAAAAATAATTAATAGCGGGTATGACGGCCGCTTGTATTGACAACTTTGAGCCTATTTTTCATTAAGTGGACTAAGTTTATGGTTTCCTCTAGATATTTTTTTTATTGCCATTTTTCTATTAATTTTAGTTTTAGTTCAGTTTTACTAGTTATTTTATGGGTTCGAACCCGTTTTTCTAAAACATCCCACAAGTGCTCAATTGGACTGGGATCAGGGGATTGTGGAGAATGTGGCAATACTTTTCCTACGTTATATAATAGCCATTCTTTTACTAAAAGTGATGCATGTTTCGGATCGTTATCTTGAACCAACAGAAATTTTTCAGGTAAACCAATTTTGGTAGCACTATTTTTAAGATTATTTCTCAAAATTTCTAAATACATTTTTGTCCATGGTCGTATCGATAAAAACTAAATCTCCCAACTCCTCCCACTTCCATAGCAGCCCACACCATTACACTTCCTCCTCTATGCTTGACAGTAGGGGTCAAATTTTTTTCATATAAATTTGTATTTCTCCACAAATTTGCGGCCATCAGAACCAAAAATATTAAATTTTGATTCGTCTATAAACAACACTTTTTCCCAAAATGATTTTGGTTCTGAAATATACTTTTGGGCATAATTCAATCGTTTTTCAACATTTTGCTTCGATATAAAAGGCTTTGCGCGAAACGCGTCCTTATTGCTGACCTTTTTGGTGAAGAAAGTTTCTGACTGTTTGTGGACATACTGATATATTGTTGGTTTCTGACTGTTTGTGGACATAAGGGTTTTCAAGCAATCTGATATTTTTGGTTCAGCTTCTACTATTCTTATTATTTCCCTTTTCGTTTGTTGCGAAAAAAGCGTTTTACGTCCTCTACCTGATGCAATTTCAAAACATTTGTTTTTTTTTTATAATTTTCTATAACCCTTTATGTTGTTAAATGTGATCTTTTGACTACACCTGCTATTTCAGAATAACTTTTCTCTTCCTCTTTAAGCTGTACAATTAATTTTTTAATTTCTATTGGAACCTTGCTATTGGTTTTAGCCATTTTTCTATTAATAAGTTAGTAAATAAAACAAAATTTTGAAACTTGATATTTTAAAAAATGTTCCATGTACATATCTAAACTTTCTCAAAGCTTTTTACAAAGTGCAGGCAGTTCATATTATTTTTGTTCATTATTAAATTAATTGATGAATTGGAAGTTTATTGTAAACGTTTTTTTTCCTTTATGTACGAAGAGTATTGACTGTACGCATAATTTTTTGATGTACGCAAAAATTTTTTTATCGTTTTGTTATTTATTTTGGTTGAATACCGTTATTTATTTTTTACTTTTAATGTTATTGTAAAGAAAAAAGATTAGCGAAAATATATAAAAATTGGATTAAAAAATTTTTATTTTGTCAGAAAAAAAATGCTTTTTTATTTTGAAAACGCTATTATTTTTAGTTGTACGAACAATTTTTTGATGCAGTATACATACATACTTATAATAAAATTTAACAAAATAAAAATATTTCAATCACAAAAATCAATAAAATAAAAAATTAACAAAATTTAAATATTTCATTCATGCGTTAAAATTTGGGTACGTAGCATTTTTAGGTACCTATTTTCTCTAAAATATCATTAGGAAACTCAAAGTTTGAAATATGTAGATACAGATGTACATTTTTAAATCGAGATACATATTTGCTATTTCAAAAGCAATGACAAAATTTACAAAAAGTTTTTTTTTTTTTTTTTTATCTTTTTCTATAAGGGAATCTTTAAAAAAAACCTCATTTTGAAATTCTTGACGAAACCGTTTGCAGCACTTTTTTGCTTTCCATTTTCAAACCTTAAATTTCAACACCAATGTTTATTTCTAATATTTAAATTTTTTTTTTATACTTGCAAATTACCTGCGATACAATGTAAAACCAAAAACAAGAAGAAATATGAAAATAATGGTAGTTTGTAAATAACATGTTGACATTTGACATCAAATGCTGACATGTCATTTTTCAAGTAATATTGGTTGTTTAGTTCTGTTTATTCTATCTTATGAGTAGGGTCCTTTCATAAAATGAATAATTTTAAAACAAATAAAAATTTTTAAGCGAAAATGTTTTTGTTCAAATAGCTTAAAAATTTTGTAGCTACGGATATGTATTTGACTCGCTAAAATAAAAAAGAAATAGCTAAATTTAACTATTAAATAGCTGAATTGGCAATATTGGTTCGCGTACTGAAAGTTTGTCAGCAGTGCTTTCGTTTTATCAAAAAGAAGAGGAGTGAAAAGCTGTTTGAAGAGGTAGTATTTTAAAAAAAAAGGAGTATTATATATTTTTTTATTATTCAAGATAAAATTAATATATTTTCCATTCTGTTTTATAAAACAAATTAACAAACATAAAATTAGAAATACAACAACAAAAACATTTAAATTCAAAAAAAAATTATAATTTTGTTATCAAACAAATTAACAAACAATTAAAATATTCAATCAAAAACAAAAACATTCGTAAATCTTAATATTCAATATGAAATGAAATAATGAATAATTAAATGTATCGAAATAGCTATTGGATAAAAGTTACTTAACACGTCGAAAACCTTCTGCTGATAAACATCCAAATATATACAACAAAACGTAAAAAAAAAAAGATTTTTCTGTTTTTTAAGTTTTGTGGTAGATATTTAGAAGTTTATCAGAAGGAGACCAATCTGTTGATTTATTTCTATCCAATAGCTCTTTTGAAAGTAATATTGAATTTAGTTTCCACTTCCAAACAATTTCTTTTTTTTATTTTTTATAGTACTAACTTCAAAAAAAAACTCTTTCAGCTGTTGCACTGCTGTGCGGAAATGATAAAATTGAACCAATAAAAATTTTTAAGTTTGGATACATTAGTTCCTGTAATCCATTTTTCATAGTAAAAATTTCATACCAAAATTCCTCTAAATCCTTTTCATAAGAAACAACAGACTGTCTTACAACTTCACGTCACTCATTGTCAAGCTCTTCGATGTTATCTTCTTTAATTAAATTTGGAAACAGTGAAATAAGGTGTACTAAACTGGGACTAAGTTTTTTAGGGTTGATACTTTCAAACCTCGTCGTTGAAATTTATTCGTTTTGTAATTTTTTTGCATAATTCTATGTAATATTTTTGGCAAAGATTTTTTATATCGTTTACGTCTTCTTCGAGAATTCCACCAGATTTAATCATTAATTCCGCTTTGGCACCAATGTATATGTCCGAAATATTTTTAAATTGGTTTTTATCACTTAAATTTATTTTATTTATTATGCAGTCTTCGTTATACTCAGTTTCTATAAAATTTGATAATGTTTTCAAATAAATTTTAATTGTAGATAATAAAATATGAAATCTAGGTTTTTCTTCTTGGAATTCAATATTTATTTTGTTCGTTATTTTTAAAATATATGCCAGAAAATGTAGGTAAATCCGGTTGTCAACGTTACTTTCTAATTCAAAAGATAAAAAATAATGTACATAAAAAATAAACACAAAAAGTAATGTAGCATTCCATTGTTCTAAAACTCTTAATACTACATTCTCTAAAGACAACCACCTTGTGCTAGATGTTTTCAAAATTTTGTGTAATTTTATATCAAAATATTTTTGGAATTCTTGATATTCTTTTTGTCTTTTGGAACTATGGGAATAAAATACATAAATGTTTCGTGCCAAAACCTCTACATTTTGCGGGATTTCTTTTGCTGAAGCTGAAGAACATAAATGTAGAGAATGACAAACGCATCTCATCATATATAAATGTGGCTGACTCCTTTTAAGTAAACTGACAACCCTTGGGTTTTCCCCATCATAACCGAAGCGTTATCTGATGCGAATCCAAATTAAATTTTTCATAGGAATGTCATGTTCATTATATAATTAGTTAGAGTTTCATGTATTGATGCAGCATCTCAATTAAATAATTCAATTAATCCTAAAAACCGATATCGAATTTTACCACACTTATTATCAAAATAACGAGCAACCAAGGCTAGACATTTTGTGCTAATATCTGTCGTTTCATCTATAATGAGCGAAAAACATTGGAATTTTAATATTTCCGAAAGTTTTTCAACACCTTTCACAATTTTTTTGTTGTTTCCGTGGCTTTAGTTGGCCCACAACTTTAACTGCTTCGCAATCTCGGAATCTGGAGCAACATTTTTAATCAAAGATATAAGTGACGTAACTAAAACAAAAGGCAAGTTCTCTTCTAGTAAAAACATTATTGTTTTTAATTCTCCTGTTTTTATCTTATCATTTTATGTTTTCAAAATTTGTTTTTGATTTTTATTGCAAATTTCCGGTTGATTTTTTAACCCTTTATAAGGCAGCAAGCCCCGCAAATGATACAAACATTTTAAGTCCTATTCTAGGCTTGGGTTTACCTCTAAAACAAACTTGTGAAAAAAAATTTTTGGAAAAAGTAATGGTAAAGAAATAAATAGGGGTGGCAATATGTTTGCCACTACCTATTAAAGATAGGACAAAAAGTAAAAAAAAAATTTTTGTTTCAAAATACTATTGATTTTTTTCTTTTTTTAAAAATGTATAAGTACTTTTTCTTAATTATTTATTCTTTACATATAACAATAAAAATTAAAAATAAGAAAAAAAAAACAAATAAATAGGTTCATAAATAAAAATAAATAGTTCATTATATAACAAAAAAAAAATTAAATAGTTCATAGATGGTAAAAAATGGTATTTGGTATTTGGATGGTATTTTCTTGGAAAGTTCCGATTAGTTGATTACCTAGAATTAATAATATTTTTTATTGGTATTAATTAATATTTTGTGTTATTTACCTATTGCTACTCTAAACAAAAAGTTAGATAATTTTTGCATTCTCGTTCTGCTCAAACTTGAATGTAAGATATGAGCGTTGGTAATAGCTGAATCAATAAGAAAATAAACAATTCGTAGCCACCAGCGTTTACTACGACGTCCAACAATATAGGTAGCTCGTTTTTGGTCGAACCTGTCTACACCTCCCATTCTTTTTGTATATTGGAGTATAAAGGACATGGAATTTCTTTTTTGCTACCATCTTTTTGTGTTCGTTTAGTAACACTTTTTTTTTTAGGGTCAAAAGCTGTGGATATAATGTTTACTAATTTAGTATCCATCCATTGAACGTAAGATACATTTTGTCGTGTTCTCCTACTGTACTCGCCTTTCTTCTTACGTGCTGCAACAGAAGCTATAACTCGAAGACCTTTACGGTTCGACCGAACAGTAGCAGTAGAATAAATGTTCTTTTTGTAGAGATCTTCTAAAACAGCGTTTCTTAACCTTTTTTACTTATACCTCATAACCTCACCTAATATTTAATTTTATGTTCTCACCTCCAGCATAATTAATTTATTTTAAGAAAAGATAAGAAACATAATTAGTGGTATACCAACATTACATATATTATTTTATTTTTACCATTTTAATATATATTTATAAAAAAAAATCATATTTAATTCATACTGATATAAAAAATTATATTTTATATTTAATTCATGTTGACAAAATTTATTTATGTGAAAAATTTAAAGAATAATTCCCAAATTTAAAGAATATTTTATATATATAAATACTACAAAATAATAAAGCAGCATTAATGAGATGGTTGTTGCTGCTTGCCGTCAATAAGATGTGAAATTCGCGGAACAATCTTAGACAATGCTAAGCGCATGTCATGCCTGGCATCCAATCGATTTCTGGTTTTCGGTTTTACATTTACCAATGTTGAAAATGCAGATTCGCAGAGGTATGTTGTTGCAAATGGTATCAAAGCTGAAAGAGCTTTATTTGCCAAAACCGGATAAGAATCTATTTGCGAGCACCAAAATTCATCAAGATTTTGGTTGGTAAATTTTTGCCTTACCATAGCCTTGCTCTGTAAATCAATGAGGTCGTCTTTTTGCATGTCAGCATCATCCATGGAGTCTAAATTAAATATGAAGGGATTTCGAATCCACTGATCAATTTTCAAATTGTCTTCTACAAAGTAGTTATCAAAAGAATTCATGAGATTATCCAAATGTTTTAAAATATCAGTTCGAATCCAATCTGACACCGCTTTTAATAAATATTCATCACAGAAAATTTTTTCTAGAGATGGAAAATTTGCATAATTACCTTTTGATACGCGGTTCTTCCAAAGATCTAGTTTTTGCTTGAAGGCTGTAATCTTCTCATTTGCATCTAAAATAGTAACTTCTGACCCTTGAAGGGAAATATTCAGATCATTTAAATGCGAAAAACATCTGCAAGATAGGCCAATGATGCAGTAAAATTGTGAGTTTCAAACTCTCCACACAATTTATTTTCTTTCTCTCGAAGAAATGTTATTATCTCCATTTTGAGTTCCAGGACACGAGTGAAAACTCGTCCACGTGAAAGCCAGCGTACATCAGTGTGATAAAGCAGCATTTCATGAGAAGCTCCAACTTCTTGGCATAATATTTTGAAGAGTCTGTGATTCAAAGATCGAGATCGGATGAAATTTACAGCTTGGACAGTGATATCCATGGCAGACTTGAGTCTTTGTGGAAGAGTTCGTGATGCCAATGCATGGCGATGTAGGAAACAATGCAGAACCATAACATTTGGAGCCATCGCTCGTACCAATGCTCCAAAACCAGAATTTTTCCCTAACATGGAAGGTGCACCATCAGTACATATGAATCCCAATTTTTCCTTCCAATCAAGATTATTTTCTGAAAAAAAATCATCAATTATATGGTACACATCAGCCGCTTTTGTAGTAGCTAATAGCGGATGGCAGAACAGAAACTCTTCCTTAATACCAGTTTCGGTGGCATATCTAACAAAGGTCAAAAGTTGACTGCACTGAGCTACATCAGTACTTTCATCCAGTTGCAGACCAAAAGGAAGAGTTGTTTTCTTCAGTTCTGACATAAGCTGATCCAAAATATCAGATGACATTTCCACAATTCGACTTCTTATCACGTCATTTGAAAGAGGTACTGCCGCGATCTGATTTCTCTGTGGTTTTCCGAGAACAGCTTCCACCATTTCAAGAGCACAAGGCTTGACCAACGTTTCACCGATGGTATGAGACTTTGTTCTTTGCGATAAGATATGCTACTTTATAAATAGCTGCAACAAGTGGCTTTTGATTAAATCCAAAACCTAACGTGCTTAAAGTTCCTGAAGACTGAAATCGCGCTTTTTTCTGCTTAAGAGATTCAATTGAGTCTCCCGAATTATTTGAATGCATTTTTGTAAAATGTTCAAGGAGTTTAGAAGGCCTCATATTATCATTGCAGAGAATTTTTGAGCATAGAAAGCATTGGGGTTTTCCGATTTTATCACGAACACAGCATGTAAATCCAAATTTCACATAATCCTCACTATATTTCCTTTTTTTCGACATATTTCTTTTTTATTATTAGCGGTAACGAAATACTAATTAAATATTAAACCAAGTTAAAATAAATGCAACTATCAGCAGGCAATATAAACTATTACTAAACTTGATACTTGAATATAAAAATGTACTTAATTTTGAATTTTTTCAAAGGCTTCTTAGTTAAAAATTTATTCACAATTAAGTAGAATTAATTAAAATGCTGCAACTACTAGCAGCAATTGCCAATATTTGAATATAAAAATGAATATAATTTTGAATTTTTTCAAAGTCTACTTGATTTCAAAAGAAAAATATTTAATTAGAAATAGTTATGTACAAAAATAGAGAAATGCTAAATTATTTTGGAAAAAAGTAATCATTCAAATTTTATTTTGTATAATATAAATATGTACATAATAAATAAAATAAGTTTAAATTTTGAAGATTTTTTTTTAAATTATATTTTTTTTTTGTAAATAATTTTAATTTTTAATTTAAAAAAAAAAAACAACAAAAATAAACAAAATCTCATACCTCCCCCAACACATTAGTATACCTCACCAAGGGAGGTATATCTCACCGGTTAAGAAACCCTGTTCTAAAAGGTCGTACGACGAAAAAAAATTGTCAAAAGCTACATGTGTTGCACTTCCTTCTAACGGTTGACAAAGTTTTTCAACTACAGATGCTCCAAGTCCTTTTTCGACTGTATTATCTCTATTTTTGTCGGTATAAATATCACAAAAATACAAATATCCAGTTTCTGAATCGCATCTACACCAAACTTTAAACCCTCTCTTTATTGGTTTTAGCGGCATGTACTGCTTCATATTTGACCGTCCTTTGAATAAAATCATGCTCTCGTCAATAGACTGAGATTTGGTCGATATGGCTGCTTTTCCTATATTTTTATTGAATTCAGTTAAAATTGGTCTTATTTTATATAAACGGTCATAATTAGGATCTCCATGATGTGGCATTTTGGAATTGTCGTTTAAATGCAAATTTTGCAATATTTTTTTAAACCTTTTACAGGTCATTACCGAGGCAACAATCTTATAAAAAAAAGGGTTTGTTGACCAATATAGGTCAATAGTCGGTAAATTATGAACACCCATTAAAATTATTATACCTAAAAAGCCTCAAACTCAGGTAAACGTAATTCCTGCCAATTTTTACTCTTGCTTTGTAACGCATAAAGATTTGTTTCTATCACAATCTTTTCCAATAAATTCACTGTGAAAAATTGTTTGAAAAAAAACAAAGGCAATCTTCGATTAGAGCAAGCGAATTTTGGACGAATCTTAATAGCATCGAAATCAATATTTACTTGGTGCTTCGAATCTTTTTTCCAAACAGGGTCTTCATCATTAGAACTTTCTTCGTCAGTATTATCAGCGACATTTATAGCAATGTCAATTTCTCTATCAATTTGTGCTGCACTAGAACTATTTTCTGAAATATCAGCTACAGTTCCGCTTTCAAGTTCTTTGTATAAATTTTCGAAATCAGCCTCCACATCTTCTTCACTTTCCCAATCATCTTCAGACACACAACCATCGAGCTCATCAAAATACTGCTCAATTTCAGTATCGCCTAGTGATTTTTTATACATCTAAGGCAAAAATATTGCCACCTAAAATAAATTGTTCCAAGGCAGTGGCAATTATATTGCCACCAATAAAATGTGTTGCTATACTTACAGTTTTAATTTTTTTTTTAATAATTAAGTAAAATAGTTAAAAAACATGTACTCTTATCACTCATCACAACTTAAATACTTTTAAATTGGGTAAGTAAATATTTCTACTATATAGAAAAAAGATATGGGAAATTCCCTTGTTTTCAAACTTCAACGTTAAAATTCTCAATGTTAGAATTCAAATATATTTTAATTTTGCTTTTACAGGTGCCAATAGATATCAGAAAGATAGGCAAAAAGTTATATATAAATAAAATGAATGGTATTAAAATAAATAGGGAGTTTAGATGGTGGCAACATACATGCCACTGCCTTAGAAAGGGTTAAAGAGGATATAATATTTTTGTGGAAAGATGTTTTTCATGACGCAAAATATGACAAATATTATTAGAAAGAACTTTCATACAATACTTAGAGAAAGGTTTTTCTACTAATTTATTTGAATTAGTTATTTTCTTTTTTTCAATCCAATCAAATTTTTCTATCCAAATATCTCGGAATTTTGATGAGCTTTGTTTCCATTTTCAATAATAGTATTGTCAATAAATTCGATTTCATATTCACTTATTTTGTTTAGTTGAGATTCTTCCAAATTAGATTTACTGATATCATTTTCCGTAATTTTTTTTTTTTTTTTTTTTTTTTTTGTGGTTCTTCTGAAGAACCACATTATTTATCTTTTTCCATTTTTTTTTATAAATCTTAGATAAATATTATAAATTAATAATGTAATCTAAAAAAAAATTTTTAAATTTTACCAATCCATTATGATGAGATTTTGAAATTTTACTTTCTGTTTGAATTTTGAAATTTGAATGTTATTGACATTTGACAACGAACGCAACGTCTTGTCATTTCATAAAACATCAAAATTTTCGCTCAGAACACAGTAGCCTTTTTAATTTAACTAGTTTCAAAAAATTTTACAATAAAAAATGGCGTTTTTTTATTAAGAGAAATGGTTCAAAAATATATACAAAAATAAAAAAATTTCTTTTTTTTTTTTTATTAAAAAAATGAGTTTATTTTATAAGAAATATTTCTTTAAAAAAAGGGGAGTATTTGAAGAGATTGAGGAGTATAGTAATATGGCTAACCAAAAAGTAGTACAAATACTACTATAGGAGCAAAACGAGAGTGTTTGTGAGTGTTATAAAAAAAAAATTAGTAAAAAATAGACGGCTTTCTTTTTAAAATTTTTATTTGTGAATTTTTTATAAAAACGTACTGACATTTATTTTTTGTTGTTTCTTTTTTTTTTTTTGTACTGTAATTTGTCAAAAAAATAAAGAAAAATAAACAAAGTAAATAAACAAAATAAGTTGAAAAGAAAAATGACAGTATCATTTAATAACATTAAATTTTTGTCCTACATATAGGTATTTCATACTTTTTTACATTTTTGAATTAAAAAGTTTTTGTAATTTCTTTTGTTTGATTCGCTTTTGAAGTAGGTAAACACAACACAATTTATGACATTTATGAAATTCTTGTAAAAAAAGCGTATGCGTACTTTTTTTTTATGAGAGAATTTGTTTAAAATTAGTAAATTTTTTCAATTCTCTCAAATTCCAATTGTCTTCTCATTTGTTCTCTTTTTGCAAATAAAAGTACGCGAACAGACCTTAAATTAACGTAACTGGGGCACTGAACTCAGTATAGTTGAGTATTTATGCGTGCATAAGTATGTAGATATCAGTGGCGTTTCGTGACAATTTATCCAAGGTGTGCAAAAATACTAAAAAATAAATTTATAAAAAAAACTTATAACACTAAATATGTAATCATTTTTTTTGTTTAACATAGGATAATTAACACAAAAATTTTTTTTTTTTTTTGGAATTCTTACAATTATATATTATATAATTAAGTTAATTAAGTTAAGTCTTTTATATATTAAGTTAATTCTTCGAGATTTTTTATTGAAGTCTTCAACAACTTGTTCAAAAAACTCGAAGGAATGATTTCTCGTGATTGATTCAAAAATTCTTTTTCGATTGCTAATAATGATAGCGCAGAAAGCGTGTGATTTGACATAGTACTTCGATTAAAACTTTTAATCCGTTTTAGTGTTGAGAAACTCCTTTCAGTTGTTGCGGTTGTGGATGGAATGGTCATTATTAGATGAGAAAGTTGTAAAGATTCTGAAAATATTTCTTCTAATTTTCCATCTGTAATTGTATTGGCTCGGAATTAAAAATTACTTAAAAGTTAATTTTCTAACTTCAAATAATTAAATTTTATAACAAACCCATAGGTATCTTTTAAAGAAGTTAATAAATCGCTGGGAAATTTGTTTTTAAATTCAATAAATTTGTCACAATTTAATAAATGTATAAATTTTATGTTTGATAGATCCTTACAACGAACATCTATTTCACTAATAATTTTATTAAATATGTGATTATACATTTTTTTTTAAATATGATTTATCTTCATTTCTTTTTTCTGGCAGAGTACCATGTCCATATTCTTCAATTGTTTTATTAATATTTGCATCAAATTTATTATTTAGTTTTGTGATATTTTCTTTGCAATTGGTTATTTCTTTTAAACAAGCATTTATATCTAAGGGCTTTTTTTTAATATGCTATATAATACATCAGTAAAACAAAATATTTAATAAAAATAAAGTTTTGAACTGCGACAAAAAATGCACATATCCACGGGGATAAAACAGTAGTATTTTCACCCCAATTATCTGAATTCAATAATTAAATTGTAAATTTCAAATAAATTTAGTCTCCCTTTTTGAACTAAAATTAAAAGCCGAGAGTTGTATGACCACTTTGTACTACACTCGGAAGGGATCTTTTTATTGGCGAAATATATGAGCCTTTGTTTTCCTAATTTTATGTTTCTATACAATTTGCTATTGCTATACATATTATGTAGTTTGAATATGAATCATATTCAAATATTTGAATGATAATATCTATACAATATTGTATTAATAAAGCTATGTAGTGTTAGGTATCCATAGCTACGTATTTTTAGTTTTATTTTGTTTACGTTTCTATACAATTCATGCTTGATGCTATTGCTATACAAATAGTTTAGTTTCAATATAAATGATATACTTGTAGAGCTAATCATACCATACAATATAATATAAATCATATACATATTATGTATGTATGTACATAGAACAGAAATAAATTATGCTATATTGTCTAGACCAGCGGTCGGGGAACCTTTTTTAAGTAAAGAGTCAAATCAACAAAAAATTTCAAAAAAATGAAATTTAAGAGCCGCAGTCGCAGACATATTCGAGCTAAAAGAAAAACAAAATACATATTTTTAATTTTTCAGTATTTATTAAAGTTTATGATAATATAATATTAAATTATGAAAATTATGATAATATAATATTGAAGTTAGGAATCAAATAATATTAAACATTTATTAGTGGGACTTTTGAACTTGTATCATTCCAGCCAACTTTTTTAAATTTGGCACATATTTGGTGGTTTTTAATTGTAACAAAGCTTTTAAACTTTCATCTGTCAGCCTGCTCCGGTACTTATTTTTAATGTAGTTCATGGAAGAGAAAAATTGTTCACAAGGCTCTTGGTGTTTGAATAATTATTCGGGAATGTATTCCAGCATCTGAATATTATGTCCTGCGGCTTGTCCTCCATAGTTGGTTGATATGTTTCAATTTGTGTTACCATGTGTTGAAGTTTTTCTACCCATATACTTTCATTTTGAATTTCCAAAAGCTCAAGCTGAAGTTCTGCAATAGATATACCAGGGAAAGCTTTTATGTCTATTCATTTTAAATTGCACTGCAATGGCTGCAAAATAAATTTCAATGTTTCCTGATACTTCTTGAAATCCTGAAATCTGCTTGCAAATGAATTCGAAATTGTTGTGATTATATCAGCGAATATTTTACAATCTGTTTTCTCTTCGGTTAAATTTAATCTGTAATTTCTTAAACTATCAAAATATACAAACTGATCGTTAGATATATCCATCTTGAACAGCTCTAGTTTTTGGTCAAAAGTAAGAAGTTCTTCTAATAACTGTAAAGCAGTATTTCCTTTTCCTTGCAACTTAAGATTAAGTTTGTGGATATTTAGTAAAAAGTTTAATGTTTTGTCATATTTAGTAAAAAGTAAAAATTTTCAAGCCATTCATAGTTTGTAAGAAGTTTAAAATGTTCTTCGTTATAATTTTTCGAGCCTAAGAAAATAATAACTTCTTGCAAACACTCGGAAAAACGGTTTAACACTTTGCCTCGTGACAACCAACGTACAGCAGTAAATGTAAGCAAATCTTTATATTTAGCATTGACTTCTTCTAAAAGTACAGTAAATAATCTGTGATTCAACGCTCGAGCCTTGATGAAATTTATTATTGGTATAGCTACATCCATTACTTTTTTTAGGTTTGGTATTATTCCTAACGATTTTGCAACTAAAGCTTCTTGGTACAAAATACAATGAAATGAAATTATTTCGTGAGAAATATAATTGGAGAGCAATTTAACAAAGCCCTTATTTTTTTGCAATCATCGATGGTGCTTCATCCGTTGCAATGGATGCTATACGATCAATATTTATATTTTTACTCTTTAAACATTTTACAATACTTTCCGAAATTTCTTCACCTGTAGTGTGTCCTTTAAGTGGCAATACTTCAAGTAGCTCTTCTTGAACACCTGAAGATGTTATATATTTAGCCATTACACAGCACTGCGATATGTCAGTAACATCTATAGATTCATCAACAGCAAGCGATATGAATTCTGCAGCATTAATATTTGAAAGTAGCATGTTTGATACTTCTGCAGATATATTTATGATACGTTCTTTAACAGTTCTAGCTGAGAGAGGTAAATCTGGTATTTTTTTTAATATATCATCATGATTTTTAAAATCTTTGAAGAGCGTATCAGAAACCTTGTACATGCACTGTTTGATAAATTCACCATCTGTAAACGACTTTCCAGCTTTCGCGATCTCTAATGACAATTCAAAACTTGCTTCATTTGAAGTTGATGAAGGTTTTACCCAATTTGAAAAACATCCTTGCTGAAGTAATGTTTTATTTTGTAA
Source organism: Poecilobothrus nobilitatus (assembly GCA_947095535.1). Taxonomy (NCBI): domain Eukaryota; kingdom Metazoa; phylum Arthropoda; class Insecta; order Diptera; family Dolichopodidae; genus Poecilobothrus; species Poecilobothrus nobilitatus. The sequence goes on from OX352772.1 coordinate 120,117,454, forward strand.
TTCTTGAATAGCTTTTTTTCTACTATCGCCATCTGGATACTTCTCGCTGAAATCTGAATGTTTTCCATCAAAGTGTCGTTCTATATTGCTTGATTTATTGTTCTGCATTCTTAAATTGCAAATCAAACATTGAGGTTTCCCGTTAACTTCTATAAATGCAAATCGTTCAGTCCACATTTTATTGAAACTTCAATTTTCATCAATGATTTTTCTTTTTCTTGCATTCATTGTGGTTCAATAATTCAATTGAATTATTAACAAAACTTAAATTATCGATTGTATTTAATAACTTTAATTATTTAATAAATTTTTGTAATGCACAGCAATAAAACCTTACCAATTCAAAAAACACTAGAAAACTAATTCACGAAACTTATATAACCGTGAGTAAAAATAATTGAAGAAAATGGTTGCTATGGTAATTTATTGGTTTAGAATAGATTACTGAGCAATCGATTTTTTATTTAAATTTAAATATTTTTCGTTTGTGTCTTAGGTGATGATTTCAGAAACATACTGAAAACATTAGATGGCAGCAGCGAATTTTTTTAAAAATGTTATTCAAAGTAAGAGCCACAGGTTTTGAAGCTAAGAGCCGCCGGTTCCCGACCAATGGTCTAGACTCGAGTCTAGAGTATACATATGTATGTCGGTGAAGTACAAATTGTACATTGCAAATTTTATGAGATTTTTTGATTTGTTACAGACAATTATTGTGTATGAAAGTACATTTTGTAAAAATAAATTAAACTAAAAAATGTGTGCATTCTATATAGAAGTTTGCTATTATTGGAATGAGTATATATGTATTTGTGATTATTCTAATAAAAATTCGTCGCTTCCATTGAGGTATGTAATATGACAGAGTTTCTCAACCTTTTTTACCCTGGGACCCATAAAATATAAAAAAAAAACACGACCCATTCTAAATAAATATGCATATATATAAACAAAGGCTCGTACAAAAATGTAAAGAAAGTATATGTAATAAAAGAAATTGATTTAAATTATTTTATTTTATTATTAATGACTTATTTGCTGTTGACATTCATTTACCAGCTTATTAATCCTTGCAACGATTGAATTACTTAATGCTATTCTTAAGTTAGCATCCACATCTTCAAGTCTATTTCTATATTTATTTTTGGTTCCAACTAAAGCTGAAAATCCAGTTTCTGCTAAATATGTAGTTGCGAAAGGATTTTTTTATCGCCTTGTCGCTCAATATCGGGTATTCACTTCGTATTTGTATCCAAAATTTATGCAAATTCTTTTGGCTAGAAAATTGATGTTCTAGCGTTTTATCGTAAGATAATTCAATTAATTTTTCTTTCTCAGATGCAGATAAAACATTGGTTTCACATTCTAAAAACGGATTTTGTATCCACATATTACCCAAACGGGTCATTAGAAGAAGGAAAATAAATAAGAAATTTTTCTTTCAATTTTGCTAAATGTTGTTGTATTATGCAACTTGTATTTCGAATTTCCATGTCATTTAAAATTTTTTCTTCAATTATTTGATAAAAACATGGAAAATATCAAATTTAGCTTTTTTAGTTCTATCTATCCCGGCATCAAGTTTTTTAATAAAGGCTTCTATTTTAGTATTGCATATAAAAAGATTTATCATAGTACCCTTACATTAATAAATTTAGTTCATTAAGTAATGAGAATTAATCAGCCAGATAAGCAATTTTAGCAAGCCACGAATTACTTTTGAAATGCTCTGTTAGTTGTGATTTCTGATCGTTTAAAAGAATTTCTATTTCTACTCTTAGGTCGAAAACCCTTTTGAGGACTTTACCCCTCGAAAGCCATCGTATGTGCGAATATAGTAATAAATTTTTATGTTCGGAACCCATTTCTTCACCCAATTTTTCACACATTCAAAACTGCATGTAAATCTTCACTCATGGTTTTGGCGGCCAATTGCTCTCGATGAAGAATGCAATGAGTTTTAATTAAATCTTTATGCGAAATTTTCTGTATTAATTAAAGAAAATTATTCTGACTAACTACCTTTGTGTGTTTCAACCATTGCTGCCGCACCGTCAGTGCAAACACCTATGCACTTATTCCAAGGTATATTTCTCTTTTCAAAATATGTGTTGATACTTTCAAAAATTTGTTCAGATGTTGTGAAAGCTAATAATTTAAAAAGCATAAAACTTCTTGAATATTTTCCAAATCAAAATCAATATACCTCACATAAACTATTAATATAGCATTATTAGACACATCAGTTGATTCATCTAATTGTATTGCATAATATGGTGATTGTATCAATTTTCCAATTAATTGCAATTCTATGTCCTTAGAAATAGCTTGTATTCGTCGGCTTACGGTATCGTTAGACATAGGAGTATTGTTCATTTTTGCAGCACATTCTTCACCAAACATTTCAATACAAATACCTTTCATGCATGGTTTAACAATACTTCTCCGATGGTATATGCTTTTTTTTGATTTAGCAATGTGTAAAGCTGCTAAAAATGAACACTTTAAGGTTTTTTTATTTGTCGCAACAAAATTTGTCGGTTTTTAATTCATTGCGCTTTCTGATGAAAAAATCTAACGGATTGTCTTTGTAATTATTATGATTTGTTTCTAAATGTCTCAAAAGTTTATTGTCTTTCAAAGATGCCTTTATTATTAATGTATTACACATTGTGGTAGATCAATTTCGTTTTCTTTTATATAGGTAAAACCGTAATTCAAAAATTTTTCTTGATATTTATAAACACTATTTTTATCCAATTTTAGCCGTTTTGAAGTCGAAGTAGTAGGAATTTCTAAATTTATATATTTTGTAGAAATACTAGTATTCCAAATTTTCATTTGTCGAATCTTGTTGTGTAAGTGTAGTTTCTTTAATTTGAAAGTAGTTAAGTAGTGTTTCCTTCATATTCATATTTAAATTATTGGGGGTGAATTATAAAACAGATATTTAAATAAAAATAATATCTAAACTCACACAAAACTTACCAATTCTTGAATGAATGTTTTAATTTTATGATAAATAAATAACAAACGTTTTAGATTTAGTGGAGAAATACTTATAATGTTTCTAAAATAATATAATAAAACTACACTAATCAAATCACTATGTAAAATAAAATTATAGTTAAATTTTCTTTAAACATGCAAAATTTTATCCGCCTATTTAGGAAGAATTTGAAAATTTATTACAATTCGTGGGAATTTTTTCAAACCGTTTTTTTGAAGAAATGTATTTATTTTAAAGTAGTAATTTTTTTTTCAAAAGTATTATTTATACGCTTAAAAAATCGACCCATTTTAATTTTATTGCGACCCAAAAGAGGATCGCGACCATAGATAATATATATACTTCGTATAATAGATGGGTATCTTTGTTTTAGCTACTATAGCGCCATTCTTGCATATTTTGTAATATGAACTAAAAATAATTTTCACATATAGGGGGTTAAGTTCAAATTTAAAAAAATACTGAAAAAAAATTTGCTAAAACAAATTAAACAAATTAATCTAGTTCAAATCTTTAGTTTTATTAACTTTTTTTTCCTTGCAAAATTTTTTGTATGATATTTTACAGCATTTTTTTGCATTTCATCAAAACAATTATTTATATTGGATAAAGTTCCACATAATCTTCTGTTGATATTTAAGCAATAATTTTTTATTAATAATTTTAAAGAATAGTTAACAAATATATCTATTATTGCCTTTCCGTGTTCCATACAAATATTATTAAAATGTAATTTAGGTGTAATATATTCTTTCAAATTTAATAAAATGTTATTTTTAAAACAAAATTTTGAAAAATTATTAACAAAATATTTATTAATTAATATAAAATTATTAATAAATTGTAAATTTGGATATGTTAAAGCATTATTTACATATTCACGAACTATTATTAGTTTATGACTTTCCTCATTAGGTTCACTAAAAATGGATTTCCTACAGCTTTCACATTTTTTTGTTTTAAATTTTCTAATTAAAAATCCGGCTGCGTAACTGCAGGTAAGTTTTTCAATTTTTTTTTGCAACGGATGTTTAGGTGCATTCGGTGTGTTCATCATAATGTTGTTAATCAGTGTTGTTGTAGTCAGAGTTAATACAGGCTGACTTGTCGTCTTTCCGTTTGATTTTATTTTTATGAACTCTTTCAATTGTCCATAGAGCACTATTATCATCAACTAAGCAATTTGCATTGAAAGAATGAACTGAATTTATGTTGTTCATCATTAAAGTTTTAAAGTTTCCTGCAAAAATTATATACGTATTTATTATTATAACTAGCAATTTTGTTTAATAGTTTTTTATTTATCATAATTTATAAAACTATGAATTGTAAACAGTTGGGATTAATGTTTCTGTAGTTAAGTGACCTAATACTTCCAAAAAAATTTTCTAAGGGATCTTGATTATAGTTCCGTAAGTATATAAATTTGACGCCATTTTTTTTAAGACAATTTACAATTTCGTTGAAATTTTCAATATTGTTTAGAAAAATTTTGATACAAGGGGGATTATATTTTTTTGCTCCTTTCAAAAAGAACATGGATCTAAGAATCGGTTTTGCTTCATTATTCCAAAATTTTTGCTGTGTTATTCCAAATTGCCCACGGAGTTCTTTACCTCTCGGTGTTCGCGAGGTATTTCCGTTCATTGAATCGAATAAGCGATCAAGGAATCGTATGCATGTTGCTGTTTCTTCTGCGTTTTTTTCTAAATGATCGTTACTATTGGTACAGTTTTTGGCTGTAAGTGTAATAAATAGTTGTATTTAGTTTTTCATTTGTACTCTCAAAAGATATAATTTTTTTTATAATAATTATATGAAATCTCAAAAAAAAATATTATTTTTATTTGTTTATAAAAATTATATAAGATTCATAAAATGAACTTACTGAGGTGAACTGTAAAAGACATAATATTTGCAACTGTTGCACTTAAAACTTGTACACAATGAGAAACTTTCATTTTTTTCATTTTATGTTGCAAAATGTGCCTTTCAGTTAGCTTTGTCAGTCTAACGCCAAAAATTCCTGAATCAATTTCAAATAATTTGACAATATGTTCCCACTTAACTGTTTTTATTAAATTGTTTTCTTGATAAATCAAATCTTTTTCTAACAAATGATTTCGCATCAGCTTTATTAAATGTGGGGGGGGGGGGGTCTATTATAGGATTAATAATTGATTCATTTATATCAAACCCACAACTTTTAAATTCTTTTCCTATTTTGGCAGCTTTTAATTTTGAATTTAATTTCAGTTTTTTAAGTGCTGCAATATTAGTTGATCCTCCATCGCACACCGTGGACACAATTTTGAAACCACTTTCTTGTGCCGTATTCACTATAACTGATATTGTTGAGGCGATTTTACTAGCTGTACATGAAGATTGTACAAGATAATAAAATACCGGCTGTTTCCATTTTTTTACCACGCCACGTAACATAAAAACAATTGCGTGATCCGCAAATTTCGACGTTGTTTCCGTTAGTCCAAAATCTTCGAAGCCTATTATCCTGTCCTCAGCATTATCGTAGTCTAAGTGAGCTGACAGACTGACTTCATCAAAAATTAAATTACATAATTTATTAATTGGTTTCATGTTTTCAGCCTTTTTTTGAAGAAATTCAAATAATTTGCCCTCAAAACCAGCTCCAACTTTGACTTTTTGTAGCATTTTATTTAATGTACTTCTTGATGGTAAATTTAAAAATTTTCGAATAAAACGATATGTTTTTGGACTTTGCTTCATTAAAGTCAAACTGAAAATTTTATCATCGATATTAAAACGGAGCCCTTTGGATTTCCTGTGTGCATTTCTTATTTGGTTGCTAATAAAATTTATTACGGTTGGTGATAATTTTTTTAATTCAGCACCGAAGTTTTTGTTTTAATAAGTTTGTCAATTTAGAAATTTTATTTTGACTCCCTTCTTTTAATTTAATTATACGTCTCATACGCGATTCTAATATATTTATTTGTTTTTCAAAAACGTTATTTGTAGGTACATTGAAGGCTGTAGGTTCATTGTAGGTTGTAGGTACAATTGTAGGTACAAAATTATGTGAATCTTCCATATTTTCAAAAACCTCGATGTCTAAATCTTCGAGATATTCTATAATTAGAATTTATTATAGTATAAAATATATATAATTATAATTTCCAGTGTATAATAATAAACATCTATATATACATACATATGTATGCTTTTTTAAAACAATAAATATATCTACAGTTATAGGTACAAACTTAGCTGGAACCATTAATGTTGGAAATGCATCTCCGTTTAATTTAGCGTAACCTGGAGAATAACAATTATCTTCAAAATGTAATGCACACACTCTTAGATTATTATAAATCTTATTATCATCCAATTTGTGATATTTTTTATTGTCTATATTATTATTTATAATTAATTGTTTCCACTTTACAAAATTGTTCAAATTTTTTTTTGGGTTTGGAAAACGATGTCTTTTTGATTTTTTATCACTACACCCAATTACACAGCACTTTATAATTACCATTTTAAATGTTTTATGTTTATTATAGTTTTTCACACGATATATTAATAGATTTAAAATTGTTTAAAATTCACTTTCAAAAAACAATCCACTAACCAAGAGTACTTAGAAACTTGTAACGGTAAAAAAAATTTTTGAACGAAATGTCAAACATGCCGCGCCATCTGGATTTTGTAATTCCGCATTAAATCACAGAAAAATATATTTTATTCGAAGATTACAGGCCCTGATCGCGACCCATGAGTTGAGAAATGCTGTGATATAATATGAAAAATGATTTGTATTTTTTTTATTTTAAAAATTCAATTGAATTGTAAACTAGTAAAAAACAAGTACATATGTAAGAATTTTTGAAATTTTTTAGAATAAATTTAAGGGTAGATTTTAAGAATAATTATTTGTTGAAATTTGTATCAAAATTAATATTATGATTTATATAAATATATTATGTGTGCATCGTTAAGCAAGCATACGCATAATATTGCAGTTTTTCATTCAAATCAAATGTTTTTTTTTTTTCTAAAAATCAATTAAAAATTAGAAATCTGATTTCTGAAAATAGAAATGCTTGAAAATAACCGTTCAATAAGAGATATATTTACGTATTAATTGAAATATGTGCAAAGTTCAAAACATACTAGAAAATATTTCGCCAGTCCTTCAATTTCACCAAGGCAAGCCGGTACAGTATTAAAATTTTGCTCAAAACTAAATTGAGATTCAGACAGCGCGCCATTTATGTTGAGAAAGTAAGATAAACGTGCTTTAATTATTTTTTGAATATTTTTGAAAAAATAGTTAGCACAGAAACAGTTCGATAATTATTTGGGTCCAATTTACTGCCACTCTTATAAATGGGCGTAACAATAGCTATTTTTAGCGAGTTTGGAAAGGTCCCCAACTCAAACGATTTATTAACAAATTTAGTTATTGTCGGAGCCAAGCGAGCAGAGAACTTCGTTAATATTTTAGCTGATATACCATCATGCCCATTGGCTGCAAAAGAATTTAAAGATTTTATTATTTCCATTACTTCTTCATAGTTTTTTTTGGAGTCAATTCAAAGTTCTATCGTATATTGTATCTAAATGAATTAAGATAATAATTATCAATTTGGCCCGATGGAATATTAATTGACTTACAATGTTAGAAAAGAAGATTGCCTCTGATACATCACCACTATCTGAGATTAGTTTATAATTATACTCAACTAATTGTAGGATTTCCGAATTTGAAGAATTTTTGTTTAACATTATTCGTTTGGATACATCCCATAAGTTCCTCCTACTAGTCGAATTTTTGTCAATTAATTGTGAGAAATATTTTTTTTTTCTTTTTCAACCTCACTCCTAACTTTCTTCTTACATTCATTGAATAAGTTATTTACGTGACTATCATTAGGATATTTTTTAGACTACCTAAAGAATGAGCCTCGAGTTTTTATCAACTTCAAGATATCATTCGTTATCCACTCTTGTTTCTTCTTAACCCTCAAAGAGACAATTTTAGTATGCTTTTGAATTAAATTACCTAAACTTATTACAAATTCATCAAAATTTGCGAAGTTTTCCAAGCTGTTCCAAAATTGATAATTTTGTAATGTATGGTAATTAAGAATAATTTTTACAGTGCCAGCAGATCAACAGAACTAGGAATTTTGTTCAGATTTAAAAGCAACATTCTGTGATCTGATAACCCTGTATCCGCGACATTTAATTTATAGTTATATTTAAACATGTCTGTAATAAAATGATCTATAATAGTTTTCGACGTATTCCAATCTAATGAGATTTTATTGCAAATTATATAACCATTCGATGTGAGCATTTCAGTGTAATTTTTTATTTCCCTGTCATTTAAGTTGCAATCCCCCAGAATTATAGAATTCTTAAACTGCAATGTAATGCTATCGAATTTTTCCATAAAGTTATTACACAAAAATTGATGGGATTTGTATATCGCTATAATATGCATTTCCAACTTTGGTAGTTTTACAATTAAAAAACGGCTGTTATCCAATTCTTCCTGTAAAATTAGACAACTACAAATTTCATTTATTACGAATATTGTTGCTCCCCCATAAGCACTATTCCTATTAGAATAGAATTCTGTATAACCGGTCAAATTATAGAATTTATTTCACCAAATCTCTGTTAGTAAGACCATATGTATTTTGCATTGAAAAAATTTTATCAAACATTCTAACTCGCTTAATTTGTTACGTAGACTTTGTATGTTTAAGTATAACATATTCATGTTATATTTGCATTACATTGTCACTCAACCCTATTGAATGATTTATTTTTAATAATTCCTTAACATTTATAACATTGCTATCCATTACCACAACAGAGTGAAATAATAATTAAAATAACTAAAAGGAAAAGAAAAAATTAATTAATCCACCACACATCAATTTAAGGAGTCTATATATCAAGTAAAAATATAACATAAATATCATGCAACAAAAATCGCATGAGACATAGCCATTTGATAATAAAATTTGAATATCAACATATAAATATTTAATTAATACATAAAACATGCTTAATAATTTAAGTAACAAATCAACGCATAAAATATTAGAAGCACGATATGTTGAAAAATTGATTGCTTTTGATGACACAATTTGAAAAACGCATGTAAACTTAGTCAATACATAAATCATATTATGTAATATGGTATGGAAAACCATATTATGTATGTAACTGATAAATTAATAAATAAAAGATAAAATGCATGATATATGTTGAAAAATTATACAATGGTGGAAATGTTGAAAATAAACAATCTGAACAATAATGTGGATTTAAATGATTGAATTTGGCTGTAGAAATAATTAAGCAAAAGTTTGGTAAAACCAAAGTTATAGTGAGTATTATGTGAATATTATTGTGGATGCAAATATGAATTAAAAGTGAGAATGTTGAAAATAAACTATGTGGACAATGATTTGAGTGCCAAAGTGAATAATTAAATTGTAAACTCTATTCACCAGCTGTGCCCAGACCAAAATATTTTTATTAGCATATAACAATGTTAAAAAGAACAAGGTGTTTTATTTATTTTAGAAGTACAATGTTTGGCATTTATACTTTGAAAATGATATCTCCCATGTGACCGCCTCTTGTATCTCTACAGTACCTGATTTTTTTATCAAAATTTTCGGTCACATTCTGGTATAGTTGCGGCTATATCTCACAATTTCTGCTTTCAATGCTTCAACGTTTCGAGAATTATCCTTGTAGACCTGTCCTTTCACATAGCCCCAGAGAAAGAAGTCTAACGGTGTCAAATTGCAGGATTTTAAAGGCCAATTCATGTCACCGAATCTGGAAAAAACACGGTCTGGACACTTTGTATGCAGTAATTGCAGTGTTTCTCTGGCTGTACGATACGTAGTCTCATCTTGTTGAAACCACATGTGCTCAGTATCAATATTTTCCAGTTTTGGCCATAAAAAAGTTGTGATCATGTGGCGATATCTGGTACCGTTAACGGTTATGGCTCTTCCAGCATCATTTTCGAAAAAGTACGGACCAATCACACCACCAGACCACAATGCACACCAAATAGTGACTCTTTGTGGATGCGTTGGCTTCTCTTGGATCACGAGAGGGTTTTCCTCTCCCCAAATACGGCAGTTTTGTTTATTTAACGGAGCCACTGATCTCGAAATGTGTGTTTCGTCCGAACAGATGATGTTTTTTTGAAAAATCGTCGTTTTGTTCCAGTATCCAATTGGCAAAGTCCCGACGCATGGAATAATCTTGTGGCAGCAATTTTTGTGTCAATTGAACTTTTTAGGTCTTAAACGCTAAATCTTTGTGCATAATACGCCATACAGTTGACTCTGAAAGTCCCAATTGTTGTGAATGTTGGGAAATTGATATGGTGGGGTCAGCTGTAACACTATCACTTACAGCGCCAATATTTTCTTGTGAACGACCGGCAGGAGCATATTGATGTCTTTCTCGGTCTTGTACTGCACCAGTTTCTTGAAATTTCGGCATAATATTACCAATTTGTTGCTTAGTTGGACGATTATGTCGACGACAAACATCGTGTAATTTGCGAAATACATTTCTTACATAACGACCATTTTCATAAAATAATTCAATAATTTCAACACGTTGTTGTAATATATACTACTCCATTTTTATAAATGGCAAATCTTCAACTGTCAAAATAACATATAATATGGGTGCGTTCAATGTTGGAAGTGAATTATACAGGCGCCTACTTTTAAAAACTCAATTTGAAAGACCCTATAGAAACTTAAAAAACAAAATTAAAATCACATTTCATTTTTGTTTAGAATTATTTCAAGATGATAAATCAAAATTTTCCTGAGATTCATAAAGCAAAACTTTTGATTAATTAAAAATTTATAAAAAAAACTTAAAAATGTTATTCAGTCAAAACTCAAAAGTGCATTTTCTTCAATCTCAGATTTCTCCATATAGTTTTAATAAGAGTTTGAACCGAAAAAATTCTCTCCACATTTGCAGATGAATGTGGTAGAGACAATACACCCAATAATATGTGCTATTCTAAAAATATTACTAAATAGATTTTCATTTAACTCGTTTTTGATTTTGCTTATTTCGAATCAAAAGTCCGGTATTTTTATAGACTCGTAATTTGCTAATTACTGAATATAGGACAGTATTTATTAATTCTGCATTTTCTATTTCATGTTCTGAAAACATATTTAGTAAAAGATTATAATATATAGTATATACTATTTGTTTTTCCGGATAAAACGTGGTAGCTATCGAATTGAGGAAATATATTTAAAAGCTCATTATCAAAATCAACTTTATCTCGAAAGATTTATGCAAAATTTTTTATAAAAATTACGAACATGAAAATAAAATTCTTTTAAATCTTAATCATCTATTGCATTGGATTTATTTTTATATTTTTCTATTTCTATACCATAAAACATATCAGAATCAGTTAAATTATTTTCATTTACCTTACACAGCTTTACAGATACCGAATCTACTTTTTATTTATAAAATTTCGACCTATTTGTTTGAACAAAAATTTTAGTCGCAGTAAAAATACATGCATTCTGGGCTCTTCCGATTGCATTTCTAAATTTATAGAATTTATAATTTTAAGAATATAAGATAGAAATATAAAGTATAATTTAGTTGTTAAATCACTTATTAATTTTCCAATATAAGATATATTTCCATTGCCATAATCTGTTCCAAAATCGTTCAGTGTAAAGTAATAGTAAGTGGAGTCCACTCTTCAATAATACGATCGATGACAGCCTAAAAGTGGATTAAATTATAGATCTTTTAAAGCATAAAATTTAGAGTTTTTGTAAATTATACCTGACGTGATAGACAACGTGTTGATGCATAACGTCAAATAACATGTAGTTGAACACCAAATTGCTCTTGAAATTTTGCAAGTTCAGCTTTTCTTGAAGAAGTGTTACAAAAGTGATGATCTATTCCTTGAATTAATTTGTCAATGTATAATGATAGCTCCTTTGCAGCTGCCATTCAAACCAAATTTAAGTTGTGACAAATACAACCATTAATAAATATTTTTGGCACTAATTCTTTTTGCTTTGCTTGAACTCCATTGATTTTTCCCATCATAACGTTGCAGTTATCTGATGTAAATGCGATCATATTTTTTAATTAACAGTTTTTCTCCTTCAAACATTTAAGTAAAGCATCAAAAGTTCCTTTAGAGGTTGTATCTTCGACTAAAATCAATCCTAAGAATCTATCTTTTATTTCGTTTGCAACAATTCGTATAATTACAGCTAAGTTTTTTATTATTGTACAATCTGTACTTTCATCAATTATGATTGAGTAGTATTGATTATTTGCTAATTCAGCAATATTTTGAGAATTCGCTGGTGTTGTAATTATTTTAATTCTATTTTGACTTTTTTTTTTTTATTTATGTGCATATTTTTTACAATTTTAGAATCAGTTAAATTATTTTTTAAACATTTATTGAGATGATCTAAACAAGAAAAAGGTAAATTGTGCTTAGCAATAAATATTGATAATGCAATTTCTATTGCAACTTGTAAATAAATTATCTTTATTTATTACTAATGCAGCCATATTTTTCAATATAAATTTTTTTTTTTTTTATAATTGTTTTGTTTACTGCTAGTAAATTTACCGATATTTGAAAAAACCGGTAATCCGGTAAAAAAAAAAAACTGTTACCGGTAATTTACCGATTTTTTTTCTAAAGGCTTAAATAGTAATAATCTATACACTGAAAACAACAAAAAGCATAACAAATGAATATATTAGTAAAACAGTATCTGTTTACAGGTCCATCCTAGTTAAAAATAAATAAATTAAACAATCAAAAAGATTTTTTTTATATAATAAAATATAATGAATTCATTTATTATACATTAACATTTTTGTATTTTAGCGTAAACATAAACAAACATAAATATAAAGAAAACTTCATTTTTAAAATAAAAATAATTAATATAGTCAATTCTTTTCAAGGAGCATAAATTGTTTATTGAAGTAAGCTCTTAAAAAACACATTACATTTAATGTTTCGTCGTTTAAACTTCTTCTGTACCTTGTGCCAATTAAACCTGCTGCAGAAAAAGCTCGTTCCGACTCTACACTGGTTGGGCGAACTGCTGAAATATACTTTTGGAGTTTGTTTAAATATTTTCCTTTAATATTTTGTTCCTTGAAATACGCCATTTCTTTCCTGATTATATTTAAAAGACCGGATGTTGTCTTCGGATCACTAATCTCTTCGTAAGCAATAGTTATCATTTTTTTTTAATACTAAATCAAGTTTTTCCTTCATTGACATTGCTTGACTTGATGTCGCCACTGCTGATAAAACCGTAGATTCACTAGTTGATTCAGTTTCATACACTTGCACAACTTCAGCTTCAGTAGTTTCGGAATCGTTTTTTAAAAATTGTTGAATGATTTTTACAATATTTTTTTCCATAACCACTTTACTTGTTGTATTAAACACACCATAAATATTTTCATTATTTAAAGCTGTACGTGGACATGGTTCATGAAGATATGAATATATATCAGAATATACGGTTCTTCTCTCACTTATTTGAAATATTAAATCTTGTTTTAATTCATTACTTAAGAAATTATTTTGGTTACTTAGTTCATCCAACATGAACCTAATTGTCATATCTGCAACGGGTGTCCCTTGAACAGAGAGCTTCCACAGCTACTTTAACAGGTTGCAAAGCCATTATTATATTTGATACGACATTGAGATCATTTTCTGATAAATCTATATCGGATTTGATATCGATTAGACTCTTACGAACACAATTTTTAATTTCATAAATTCTTTCCAACATTATCAACATACTGCTCCACCGTGTTTTTGTGTCAAGGATTAGCGTAAGTTCTTTTTTAAACTCATCCTTAACATGTTTTTGTAGGATGTCATTTTTTGTTGGTGATCTACGGAACATGACAACAATTTTTCGAATTTTTGTTATTATTGGACCTATAGTTTCATGTTGAATTGATGAATCAGTAGTTGATGTATCCTCAATAACGTCAAAAACCTCAATATCTTCCATTACATCGTCCTCTTCATCTTCACCATGTTCAAATTCAGTAATAGCCACTTCTTGATTTTCTACGGAAATATTATCCGAAACAGGTCTTTTATACAGCACCTTAATTACAGATAACTGGATGCCGTGGGCTAAACAAAGTTGATGATTTACGTCCAGTAATCTGCCTACCTTTTTCATTACGGCGGCCCCATCCGTAGTAATGGAAATTATATTTTCTATCGCAATACTAAATTCTTTAAGTTTATTTTGAAGATACGTTATACATTTTTCAGCAGGCTTCGATCCTTTAATCCTAACCAATCCGAGATTCCAAAATACATTATCATACGAGTGGACATTCACAATCATAAGCCTTCGATTTTTGAGAGTTGTCCATTCATCGAAAGTCAAGCTGAATAATTCACCACGGGCTATTCTTTCTAATAATTCTGTAACGGTTTGTTTTCGGATTTTGTCACCGTACTGCAACACCATTTTCTTAATTGTTTTTGGAGACTTTAGGCAATCATATCCTTTGGATTTAAATAATTGCTGAAGATCGTATGATGTGCAAATCTTTTTAAATGATAAACAATCTCGTGCTGTCAGTCGTGCTAAAACAGCTGGAAATGAGTCATCAATCGTTTTAATAATGTTGAAATAATCAGATATTTTGGATCTAGAATTTGTATCATTCGTACGGAAGTTGTGGTATTGATATTAGAACAGCTAGCTTCTGCATCATCATGTTGAACTCTTTTTAGCAGATTAATTTTATGTTTTCTGATAAGGTGATTGTGCAAACCACTTGTGCTGCCGCCAGAGCATTTTATATTTTCTTTGCATACACTGCATATAGCTGAATCGCCAGCTTTCGTACGTAGAAAATGATTCCACAATTGATTTTGTCCGGATCCAGTAGACATCATAGATAAGGCTATTTTTTTTTAAAAATATCAATATGTAAATTTTGGAACACAATACAAATATATTCTATAATTTAATTTTAAAGACTTTTTGTGAAATACTTACTCAACACAAATAAAAATATAGAATATTCGCTTTATTTTCAAAGTTATGTTTTGTGTTTATTTTCAATCTTTTTTTTATGATACTTAATAATTTTATCATCTAGTGCAAAAAACCAAATAATTTAAAAAAAACTCACTAACGCACTATTTAAATTAAATAAAATGTCACCTGTAACCAGATGGGACGCAAGCACAAAATAAACTGAATGTAATTATAAATAAACTACATAAACAAATCCTAATTGTATGTAAATATTTTTCTTTCTCTATTAAAAAACGAAAATTTAAGAAAAATCAATCAAGTAGGCTGTATTTTTTTTTAAGAAATGCATATTGTAATATTGTAAGAAAACAAAATTCTTTTCCATTATAAAGTTCTTAATTTTTTACGATTTCAACTGTTTTTTTATAATATGTAAAAAAGTTAGCTTTTTTGTAGAATTTTTCTTTTTAGTTAGAAAAAAATACTACTAATAATTTATTCAGAATTTCCATAAAATTTTACCGAATTACCGGTAAATTTAAACATAATTTTTAACCGGTTTACCGGTTTTGCTAGCTCTAGTTTTGTTCTTTCTCTACATTTTTGTGCTGAACTGACTCTGCATGCCTTTGTCTATGGGTTAGGCCCCTAGCAATCGGGACATTGCACAAATTACATTTTTTAAACAGCGTAAAGATAAATCTAGCTCCAACCACGTATATTTATTGTTCCAACTTTCTTGAAATGTTCTTGGGCACTATTTACGTTTTTCTTAACTTAGAACTAGAACTAGTTAATTGTTGAATGCGGTGTGGTATTTTTTTTCCATTCCAATCTATTATATTTTCGATTTATATTTCATAATATATAAATTATAAGCTAGTAGTAAAAATCACTTACTAGCTGATAAAAAAATATCATTTATACTTCCAATTTTTTTGGATTATCTTTTGAAGCTTCAATACCTTTTTGAATTACAACAATCTATCTAATTTAAAAAATATATAGCTATATTTATTTATATATAAATAACATCAATTTGCAAATACAAACCTGTTCAATAATTTTTTAGATTTATCTGCTTTTAGATTTATTTAAATTTTAAGTTTGAAAGGCAGCAAATAATGAAATTTAAATATTTAAGACAAATGTGAAATGTCAAATTTTCAAACATCATATTAAATTCCACAATTCAGATTCACAATGTACAAATTGTTATATTCATAAACAGAGGTTTACATGCGGACATAATGAATAGTGATAACGGAACAATGGAAAATACGAGATAAAAATATTCTATTAAAAAGAAAATTGAATTTAAATTTTATATTGGAGGATATAACATTTCAGATCATGGTATCACCGTAACCGCGAGCTCTTCATAGTATCACAATTGGTACAATTCTACCACATTTCCCAACCCTGATACGCATGGCCGTATTAATAAGTTTGAGCGCCCTGGGCTAAATAAAATTTTGCACCCCTACATACTTTTATTATAAAAATTCAATTTTATTTTCAAAAATTCAAAACTTAAATATGTATTTACGCAAAACAATATTCAAAAAATTTATATAAATATGTGAATTAAATATTAATTTTTAATTTAAATATATCTTTTGCGGCATTTATTTTTAGCAAATATATCTATAATTTTCTTGTGATCCAGTTTCTCAAGGACATCCGATTCTATTGACAAAATACTTAAATTATTTAATTTGTATTGTCCTAAAGATGATCTTAGATGATTTTTTATTCTCTTGAGAGTTGAAAACGACCTTTCTCCGCTACAATTTGTACAGGCGATACTTAAATATATTCGTAGAGATGTTGTTATAATCGGAAAAGTGCATTCAATTATTGTTCTTAAAATTTGCTCAAATTTAGATAATGCTGTTAAGTTATCCGATATTAAATTTACATGTTTAAAATGTAAACATTCCTCGATTAGACTATTTTCAAGATCATCTGGGTATTCTTTATATAAAATAGTTGCTTTTTCTCGTATCATATTTTCGTCGAAATGTTTTAAATTCATTAAAATTCCAAATTTAGTGGCAATGCGATCATATGCAGATTTCCGTTTTTTTATTTCTGCCAAAAGTTTATCAATAATACATAAAAAATATTTATGATTTAGATGTCCCTTCATCGAACTGCTTTTTTCTTTTAACAGTTCTTGCAGTTTTAAATTCAAAACAACCCGATAGATTTTCTCCTTTCTTTTTGTAATAATTAAATGAATCTATATTTCGACGTTCTTCAATATATGTTTCCAATGAAGTGTATAATTTAACCACTGTTTCAATTTCAATTTCAACTTTCTGGAGGCTAACATTAATTTTATTCATGGTTTCCAGAATATCATTCCAAAATGAAAGCATAAAACCAGTTTCGAGATAATTGAACTGCTTTTCCAAACCTTCTGCTTCAATTCTAGTTGAACATTTCTGTGTTAAATCTGTAAATATATCATTAAGAGCATGCTTAAAATATTCATATCCGAGAACTAAAGCATGAACTGATTCAGCACGTGCTGACCATCGAGTGCTGCTCAGTGATTTTGGCATCTTACATTTCACAGATAAGCGACGTTTCAATATCTCCCAACGGCCAGTTGAAGCAGCGAAAAAATTATATATACTCTGAACGAAAAAAAATAACTTCGTGGCTTCCAAACAACTTTCTGCAGCACACTCTCTATTAAATTCAGGGAATGGGGTGCACATGGTACATAAATAGCCAAATTATTTTTTAACTTTATTCGTGCCTGAAGTCCGCTATAAATTCCTGACATATTAGATTAGAGGCATTATTATAAGATTGCCCCCTACAATCTTCTAAATCAATTCCGTATTTTTCTAAGAGTCCTATTACGCATTTTTCCATTTCTTCACTTTTATGACCGACATTTTCAATAAAATTTAAAAATCTCTCTACAGGAGTTCCCGCAGTGTTCACAAATCTAACAACAATTGTGAGCTGATCTAAGTGTGAAATATCGGGTGTTGAGTCAATTATGATAGAAAAATATTTGACTTCCTTTAATTCTGCAATAATAGAGCTTCGAACATTGTTACCTAGAATTGCAATAAATTCATCACAAATTACTGATGACAAATATGATACTGTCCCTTTTCCTTTATTTGAAAAATCCAGTAAATATTGCTGTAACAGTGGATCGAATTTTGCTAGTAACTCTATACATCCCAAATAATTTCCATTACTTTTATTGCCAATAATTTCATTGCTGCCCCGAAAAACCAATCCTCTCGAAGACAAAAAAATAATTACTTCAACAATTCGCTCTAAAATACTTTTCCAATAATTTATATTTTTGGTCGTCTCTATTATGGAAATATTTTTAAAATAGTCTCGTTGACCATTTACTCGATTTATATATATTCGCGTATTTTTTTGATGTTGAGCAGAGTTTTCATGTTGTGTAATCATTTCGACATGTTTCCAATCATTAAATCCATTAATCAAATTATTACTAGGTGATGTTTCAAATAATTTGCAAGGGCAACAAAACACTTTTCCAACTAATTGCGAGTATAAAAGCCAGTTACGTTTTTCTCTTTTCCCACTCAATAAAATTCTATAAAATATTGACGCAGTAGCGAATCTATTTTGAGCTTTATATGTAATTTTTGATGAACTGAAATCTATTTTCTGAATATCTATTTGAATTTCTGTTATATTTTGTATAATAAGATTGATTTTGTCATCGTTTAATTCCCCCCATTTTGCAACATCACGATAGTCAAAATTATCATTTCCAATCACTAGTTCCCGTTCTAATTCCTTTTCAACATTTTCTTTTTCTTTATCCACAATCAATTCCGGTTCAGACAGTTCTAAATGCTGTGGGATTACTTCAATTCCTTGTACTTCCTCCGTTTCTTTATTTATATTCAAATCATACGATTCGCCAGTTGAATTATTTTTTGTTTGAAAATAGGTTTTCAAAGATGGAATTTTTGTCAATAATAAATTATCTTTAGCTTTTTTTTCTTCAGCTAACTTACGATTTTCATACCCAGACAGTTTTTTCCTTTGCGGATTCATTTTTACGGTAATATCTAGAACATAATACTATTAATAAATATCAATTACTTAATTCATTTTTAATAGTACACTTGATGGAATAATAAAATAGTTTTCACTTACATTGAAACACAATTTATATTTGTTACGTTTTAAAATCCTTATACTCGTTATATTTTTCCTTTTTAAAATCTTTATATTCTTAAAATAATATAAGAAAAATTCACAAACAAAACTAAAGAAATAAATGAAATTCCGTTGCTCTTCATTTGTTTTTTTTATTATGTTCGCCTTCTGTTTATTTATGATAAAAGTGTCATCTATTGCAAAAAAGCACTTGTCATTTAGAAACTTCAAAAAAGATAAATTAATGTGATTCAATAATACAAGGTTTGCTCAATCTGTAAAATACAAGGTCTGCTCAAGCCGCCATTAATAATGAGGAGCGAATTTTTAACTGACAAGCAATTAATTTTATTTTTAAATTGATTTTAAATGTGATTAAATAATTATGTATAAAGTATTTTTTTCTTTGGTAATTTTTATAAGAATTTTAATAAAAGTTTGTGATACTTTAAAATGTAATCAAAGTCGAATTTAATCTTTATAGAAGTTAGGTCATTAGCATACATGGTTTATATGGATGAGAAAAAATATAACATTGAACACATTACTAACTTAAATCACAGATACGCTAAATATAAAGAAAATTACTTTTTTTTTTAAATTAAAAAAAAGCAATTAAATTTCACCATCTTGTTTTCTTAGCGCCCTCGGATCGATGGCGCCCCTGGGTTGTAGCCCAATTAGCCCTATGGTTAATGGGGCCATGTTGATACGTGGGATAGAGCATTTATGAAGTATTTAAAATTGTGGGATAGAGTATAAAGTACATGCATTAAGAACTATTGTCTAGAAATTATTTAAATATCAAATTAATTAAAAATTTCCAAGTTTTGTTAATGTAAAATTTTATTTTTGTTGAACTATATACATATATTTAAAGATACATGTTTAGTAATATCCTTTGGCAAGGTACATACAAATAGATATCCATTGTCATTATTATAAGATAGTTTCTTATTTCGTCGACTATAATTGTGTTCACCTTTATATCAAATCTAATAAAGATGTCTCATCTACATAAAATCTGATAAAGTAATAAATATTTATGTATAGAATACGTATCAGTATAAATTAACAAAATTTGCAGCAGAATAATGATTAAAAAAAAGTTGGTTATTTTCTATTCTTTCCTTTTGCTGCACACTCTCCTTAACCCATTATCTACCAGATTAGAAAAAGTTATCCAATTGTAACAAAAATTTATAGAGGTGTTCTTATGGCCACTAATAACAAGAAACCAAGATTGGAACTTGATCCGTTATTTAGTTCGTCTGTTATAGGGTGTGTCCATATGGCAACGCTAGTAGAAAAAATGTACAAAAAAGTTAATTTTTTTGGTTTTTTTATTACTAAAATTTAATTAAAAATAATAATAAAATTATAAAGTTAAGTTCAATTAAAAAAACAACATTATATAAATTGTATAAAAAAGAGAAAAATAACAAATACAAACAATTCATCGCAAAAAGGAAAAATATGTGAAGCTATAAACTATAATTCATTTTGAATGAAATTTAATGAAACATTTAACGCATAAACCCACATTGCATTTTTTACACTCCGTTCTACCTGTAGATTTGCATTCTTCGTAGGCACATCTTCGTTTTTTGACAATTGGTTGAACGAGATGGTCTTTTCCATCATAACGATTCCTAAATTCACCAACAAATGTATGAGGTCTTTTTCCTGCAAACTTAGGCTGCGTTTTGAATGATTGCAAATAAAATGTAGCTATCTCTCTTCGAAAAGTGAATTGATCTAAATAATTTTTATGCAATCTAGCTAATTG
This sequence comes from Poecilobothrus nobilitatus, assembly GCA_947095535.1. Classification (NCBI taxonomy): domain Eukaryota; kingdom Metazoa; phylum Arthropoda; class Insecta; order Diptera; family Dolichopodidae; genus Poecilobothrus; species Poecilobothrus nobilitatus. The sequence goes on from OX352772.1 coordinate 120,138,524, forward strand.
CCAAGCATTTTGCATCGCTGCATCGAGCAATCAAGTAAATAGAGCCACCACTTTTTGCCTCGAATACCTATCCTATATGCATAAACCCTCTTTTTTCTTTTTCAACAATTTTTGCTTCAAACAACGGACATGTTTTATCCAAACGATTTGACCTCAGTGTACCAGTGCAATTATATCCTTTGTTTTTTAATTCCCATAATAAGGAAAAATTTGTGAAAAGATTATCGCAATAAATATGATAGGGCAAGTCTTCTCATCTGAATATTGATTTAATAAATCTAAAATTGTTGCACTAAATTTTCCCAGTTTTATTTCAGTTCCGACAGCACCTTTATAACTTTTACCTTGATAAGGCTCAAAAGCTATAAGATAACCTGATGTAGTATTTTGGGCCCATGTTTTGTAGCCAAATCTAATAGGTTTATTTTTAGTTTGCTTGCAGCCGTGTTTTCCAAAATACTCAACCATAGCCTCATCATGAGATATTGGTTGAGAAGGAATGAAATGTTCCATAAACTTTTTTTTAAGTGCTCAATTAGGGGCCTTAGTTTTGCATATTTATCTTCTTTATCTAACGAAGCATTTCTAGTGCAATAAGCTCTATAAGTAACCATTTCATAATTTGATCAAACCTGTTTCTTCTCATGCTCTCATAAACATCTTTGTTTCTAAGATTTCCTCCTTGTGACCAGTAATGAGTTCTGCTTGGTAAAGAATTGTATCTTGACAGTATTAAAATACCAATAAATACCTTTAATTCTTCCAATGAAATATTTGGATTTCGTCAGTTTCTGGAAAGAGCATGTATTTCACTTTGCTCTATAATGTTATTTAAAATTTCGCAATCAAAAAAAAGTTTAAATAATTCAACAGCATTTAAATTATTATATTTAGAAAAATTTTGTTCTAGAAATATATTTGAGGATATTGAATTACTTGTAGTTTCCATTTTATCTTATTGGTAATAGCTTTTTTAATTTTCTTCGTAGATACATTGGAAAACTAATTAGTTTTTCTTCTACACGATTTTTATTAAAAATTTCAGCTTCAGCCAAAAGTTGTCTACCACTTAACCCTTGAATAACTGGCTCGAATTTATCACATGAATCTTCATCTGTCAATTCGTTTACCTCAGGTGGTTGTATCCATATAGGCTCATTTATGTTTTCTTCATTTAAAGCATCTATTATTTTATTTAGTGTTAAAAATCTAAAAAAAAAAAATGTACTATGCTTCTTACTAGAGTGTCCATATGGCAACAGTTATTAGATTCGCTTATAAAATCAACACAAGCGAACAATATATTAAAATTTATTTTTATTAGAGTATAAAAGTAATATTTCATATTATTTTTATACTCTAATTAAATTTTTAATCGACTTGAAAGAAATTTAACATACCGTTTATTATTTATATTATAAACTTTCTGATTTCGGGAATCCATTTTTTTTATTAAAAAATAATTTTGTAATCGCAAATAACATTCTATAAAACAATCACAAATAACTAAAAAAGTTAAACTAACATAAAAATTAGTTTTCGACATTTCTTAATAAATAATTTCATGGCATACTTTAATGAAAAAAAAAAGTAATATTTCAACCGTTATAAAATTTATTAATTATTAATTGTGTTTCCATATGGCTACACTAGTAGAAAAAGGGTTAATTGATTTTCTTCTAAAATATTCACCATTCATTTATACCTTCCATTTTAACTGTATTATTTTTAATTATTTATTTTGATGCATTTTAACTTTAACCCATTTGGTCCCACAAATTTTTTTTTTCTCTAAATGACGAATAATTTGTAATTTCTTATAGAAAAATCAATACAAATTGAAGTTTATACATTTTTTTTTATTAAACTTTCAACATTTTGTTTTGGAAAATAGGGTGTACTTAAACGGGTACAATCGGAACATAACGAAGTTATAAAATAAGAAACAACCCTTATCTTTTTTTTAACAAAATTTTCATTTTATTTTATTTTTTATATGAAAAGTAACAAAGAACAAACTTCGTTTATGTAGGAAAATATTTTGAAAAACAACTTTAAATAAATAAATTACTTCAATTTCCACAAAAAAGCTAAGATAATATAACAAAGATGAAAGAAAATGAATACTTTTTTATTTTTGTTCATGAAACTGTATAAAACTCTGTGTAATATTGCACTCCATCTTGCTCTATGGTGGCATACTGCGCAACGTAATTGTTTTGTTAATTTTGGATAATGACCAGCTTCATTGTTCCTAAAGCTATTTGGAACATTTCTTGGTTGTCTGGAGGCCTGACTCTTTGGAAAAGCTCTGAAATAGTGTCTCGTAATATTTCTAATAAAGCTTAGTAAATCCATTTTGTCACCACCAACTAAATACAGTTTCCAAGAGTTTACGACCGCAACATATAAAGACTGCGTCCAAAGAGGCCACCACCATTTCATGCCTTTGAGGAAATGCGATAGTTATTCACTGCCTGGTCTAACAAATCAACACCTCCCGTATGAGCGTTATAATTGCTAAAAACGCCAGGTTGCTGAATATTAATTTTTCTTGTTGAATCTTAGACCAACGTTTAACTGTTGCCAGTGGAAAAACATTGTCATAATTTGTCATCATGGTGACTACATTATTATCATTCCAACGAACAGCTAGAATTTAGTTTGATTTGTCATATTTGTATACATAAAATCCACGGTCTTCTTTTTTCATTTCCTTAGGTGAAGGTAATGGACATTTTCTCGTTCTATTTTCTCTCACTGTACCTGTAGCCCTATAATTTTCTCGTTTTAAGATTTCCATCAAACTATGGCTTGTAAAATAGTTATCGAAAAAAATTGTGTGATCTTGTGGTTCTTCCACTACTTGCAGTAAATCCAAAACGATTTTCGATTCAAGGGGCATTTTTTCCATCTGCTTATCGTATTGTTTTGCTCCGCAGTAAGTATCGTACTTATAGCAATAACCCGTGGAACTGCAAATCATCCAGTCTTTGTATCCAAAACGTACGGGCTTTCCTCTAATAATTTGTGTGGATGAGTGATGACCATAATACTTAAGCATCGCTTCATCTATGGAAAGATTTTTGTGAAATATTCCCCACTGTAAAAATTTTTGATTTATCCATCCAAGGTCTTAATTTGGCCATTTTATCGTTCTTATAAATCGTCTGGTTATTGGCTAGATGGAGATATTTTTTTATCTCATAATATCTATTTCGAGACATACTATTTACCGCTAGTGGGACGTTAACATCTTCATCCAAATTCCAATATAGTTTTTCTCTTGGCAGTTGATGATAACCAGAAAGACACAAAATGCCTATGAACATTTTTATATCATCTTTTTTACTTGAAATGTGTGAAAATTCTGTTGAGGTGCATATCTCATAGATTCGTCTACTATGTGATTGATCATGTCGTCGTCAATTAATTGTTCGAAAATATCAACTGGATTTAAATTTTCAATTTCTATTTTGATATTCTCTGACGAGCTATTTGATCAACCCATTCTGGTTCAATATTTTCTTGGATCAATACCTTTTTAGCTGGTGGCTTACAACATTTTCCTGATTGTAGCAAAAGTAATAGTGGAATATTATCCTGATCATCACTCTCGGAGTCACCGCATGAAAAAATTTCAATTTCGCCAGGTAAATCAAATGGAATAGTATCCGCTTGGATATCATCTTCACCAATATCCTCTTCATCAGTTTGATAATCAACTTCAGGAGGTAATCTAACAAGATCTATATTACTTTTATGTACTCCTATATCCTCAATAGCTCTTTGCAAATGTCGAAAAGTCCTTCCGTAAAAATTTTTGGTGCTTATAGGTGTAAAATTCATAATTTGCGTAGACATTTTTTTTTAAAATAAAACCACACGTAGTTCCCAATGTACTCATACGAGTACACTTAAATAAAAATGTAAAAAACCAAAATTCAAAATATTTTTAAATATACGTCAAAAAACTCGATTATCCGGTTTGCAAAAAACCATCGGCAGCACGGATAATCGAAAAACACGGTTAATAGAATGTCTTGTCAAAATAAAAGTCAATATTGTAAGTTATTAAATTCATTATATTTATTTGATATATAAACAAAAATTTTCCATTTTTACCACACTTGTCTTTCAAATTTAAACAAAAATAAAATAAAAATAGGAACTTTAACTTTAATTTTATTAAATAGGAACTTCAAATTATGTACTTATATGTAAATAGTATATATAAATATCTACTATATATATACATATATGTATAATATTAATATTACTCAAATTAAAATAAAAAACTGGGAACGTTATGTTAATTTTAAATCTAATTAGATTATAAAAAAGTTACATATTTGTAAAATTTCAGAAAAAATCTTTTAGAGTTGTTTGTCTTTTTGACTTATTATTTTTATGTTCTATTAAATTATTTTGAATTCTAATAATGTGCATTAAATCTTGAGCTGACACATTATTTATTTTATTATTTTCTAAAAATTCAATTAGTTTTCCGCTTGCATTAATAGCCTCTTCAGAAGTTACTGTGCACTTAAAAACAGATATATTGGAAGTATCACTATCGCTAATGACGTCTATTTCATTTTCCGGATCTAACATATTCAAAATTTCATCATCGGTTAAAGTTGCAAATGTAGGAGCTTTGTTATCGCACTCGACCCATTTCTTTATTGCTTCGCTGTCAAATTCTTGAGTTATACCCTCAGTATTCATTATTTCATCAATATTATTTTCTATAACAAGAGAACATTATTCAAATTTTTGTCGAATAATTTTTTAAATAATCAAATTACTTACCTAATTCATTTTCAGAAATCTCAACATCATTTTCTAACAAATTTCGCCAAACATTCTTTAAAACATTTTCACTTACTTCATCCCACGCTTTTCCTGCAGCCCAAATTGCATCTTTAATTGAAAATGATTTTTATCTTCGCAGTTTAAAAATTTTTGTACAACATTTTTTCTATGCATTTAAAACTTCGTATAGCGCCTTGGTCCATAGGCTGAATTAAAGAAGTGCAATTTGGGGGGAAGAACTGAACTATAATATTTTCTTTTTGAAGAAGCTCTACGTTGGAATGAGCGGGGCAGTTGTCCATCAAAAATAATATTTTACAACTTATTGGGAGACCAGACTTAATACAATGCGCGCGTGCTTCAGGAATGAAATGCTTATTAAACCAATCTAATTGCAATCTAATGCTTCTAAACCAATTAAGAGATCTTGGATTGGCGCTCTTTCCAATCACCAGTAATTGACATTTATAAGTTCCAGCAGCATTCGAACAATTGAGGACTGTAATCCTTTCTTTTGATTCTTTTTGCCCATCTGCAGAGTATTCGTCATTGGAAACCAAAGCAGTTTTTGGTAAACATTTCCAGAACAAACCTGTTTCATCTCCATTATATATTTGTTTTTTGGAAAGTTCTTCTGCTTCAATAAATTGCTGCAACTCATCAACAAACAATGTAGCTGATATATGATCTGTAGACATTTTCTCTTCAGTTAATTTTAAGCTATGAATCCCATGCCTGTTTTTAAATTTACCCAGCCAGCCTTGTGAATAGTTACAAGATGTTCTTATGTTTAATTTCTCATGAAAATGATTGGCCTTTTCAATTATCATAGATCCTGAAATTGGAGTTCCTTTATATCTCTCCTGTCGGAACCATTCATATAAAGCAACATCAACTTTCGGATTCTCAGCCTCTTTAAAAGTTTTTCGGTTTTTTAAGCCTTTGATGGAATCACTTTGAGAATAGAAATATAAAATTTTATGTTTATTTCTGATTATATCTCTAACCGTTTGTTTTCCTATGTTATATATTCTAGATAATGTTTCCACAGACATATTTTGTTCATGTTTTTTAATTATTTCAGCTTTTTGTTTTATAGTTAAAACAATTCTTTTTCTGTTAGATAGCATTTTATTTAAATAAATAAAAATATTTTATACATACATACATATGTAATTTTTCTTTCACTATTCTCTAACACAGAACCTTTGTTAAATTTAACTTACACAACTTGAAAAACAAATGTAAGAATTTCTTGGTAACATGCAAATGCAAAAAATGAATAAAAATACAAAGCCTACTAATAATTGAAAATTTAAATTTTCAGAAGTAAATTGCACATTTTTTGAATAAAAACACAGTCGCACGGATAATAGAGTTAAAGCCGGTTAAAAGAGAAAAAAAAAGGATTTTAGAATTTTGCCGGTTGATAGAGTGCCCGATTAATCGAGAGCCGGTTTATTAACCGGAGTTTTGACTGATTTGAATTCACAGTTCAAAAATCTGTATATCTTACCAAAAAAATCCAATATACCAGATAAAAAAATTTCACTTTTATATATGAGAAAATAAATTAAGTTGAATGGCTTATACAATAAAACTCTTTTTTTTTTTTTTTTTTTTTCAAATGTATCAAATATAAAGTATAATCTCGGACTAATGGACGCTAAACTGAATGAAATTTTACAAGGAAATTTACCTAAATATATAAAATAAGAATTATTAACAGGGATGGGGCTTTCGCACGGAAAACGTAGCAAATTTTTTACATTCAGATGATGATAATTTTTGTACTCAAATAGGTTAAACAAGGCAGAATGTAAACCAACAGTTTTTAAAAGCACACATTTCCAAAATATAATACAAACTGTTTAGTATTGTTTAGACTTGCACCAAAATTTGAAAATTTCATATAGGAAAACAATTGAAAATAGGATTTTTTTTTGCAATTTTGAGGGGCGTAAGTCCGGAACCCTATATAACTAAGAAAAACCGTTAATACACGTAAAAGTATATTGCTGATACTTTAATTTTTGTGTCTTCTCGAATAAAAATTTGTACAGTTGCGTAAGTTACAGGTGTCTAAAAATAACAAATTTTTTAGCTTTAATAGCTTATAACCAGACGGCGGTCCAAAAAAAATTCTCTAAGGAAACTTATACTACTTCTCAAAGTTCTTTTTTACCTCAAAATTTCAAGTCCATATCTAAAAGTGTGTCGGAGTTATGAAAATAGAAAATCATGCAAAATTTGCTTTTCACATAACGGTAAATTTAAATACTAAATTTAAAAAAATTGTATAATTTTCATACTGATTTACAAAAGTAAAGAAAATTTTTGCCGAATTTTGACGTTTTCAAATTGCAAAAATATTAAACGAACATGAGTAAGAAGTGCATTAAATTTTCTTGCGGTGGTTGTTTAGAAGTAAAACGGAAATAAATAGCACTAATCTTTACCAGGAAAGAAAAGTGAAAGATTCAATTCTTCAAGTCGCTTTAAAAACGTACAATTAGATACTGTTTTATTTTGTTCAGAGCATTTGAGTTTATAGTCCTCGTAAATGCCAGCTTTCGATCTAAAATTCATTTCAATGTATTTTTGCTCTGTATCTTTGCGGCAGTAATAATTTTCAACGCTTGGTAAATTTGCCAATATATTAAAAATTTATTTCTTTTTCTGAAAGTGGTTTGTACTTTTTTGCTGAATTTGAAATCTCTTTGACTTTATTTAATATAATTATAAATATTTAATATTCATATTTTTCCTTGCTAATTGCGAACCATGTCTATTTTTAAATCCAGTGCAATCCACGGCAAAATAAAAATGTTTTTTTATATCCGTGCGATAAGTATCGGGTATTATAAAATCACTCCTCCGTTTGTGACACCTATAAATAAGCAAGCTAGATATAGGCTCAAAAATATGGATCGGATCAGAATCGAAAATTTAGTCGATTTAGCTTTGTCCGTCCGTCAGCACGATAACTCAAAAACTAAGAAAAATAGAGCCTTGAAATTACCACAAAATATTTTTTGATCAATTTGTAGGTCCCTTATTTATTTGTTTTTTTTGAGATCCGAGCAAAACTTCGGCTAGCTCTCGAACAACGAACTTTCTAATCTCCACATCTTTCATAACAATTTTTTAAAAGTTCTATATCGTTTGTAGTAGAGCCATCAAATTTTAACCACGGATATATATTGTAATAAAATTAATTTTATGGAACATCTTTTTCTGCAGTCCCATCCGGTACGGAGCTACAGCCCACCCAAAGTTCGAAAAAGTCCTATATTTAAATTGTTATATTATAACACAAGTTCTGTAAGGTATATCTTCAATCTGAAAACGTTATACGATAACTGCTTTTATTAACTTAACAAATATATATGTATATAATAAATATATATTTTGCCATATGGTGTCTTAATTTACATTTGTGCAAAACTCAATTATTGCTAAATTCTTGACCCCACCTATCTTCCAAATTTCTTGTTTCAGCCAGAAATTTCACTTGAAATTTTGAGAGGAAGTTTTTGCAAATAAGTATAAGTCATTTCAGAAAATATTTTTGTATCGCCCCCTGTTTAGAGCAGCTGGAAGGGGTCAAAAATTGAAAATTTCCTATTTTTAAACACCTGTAACTTGAACACCTGTCCAAATTTTTTTTGAATTAATATACAAAAATTAAAGATCTAACATATATTTTTATTTCTGTTAACAACTTTTCTTAATAATATAGGGTTACCATAAAATTGACGAAGTGCGCCTTGATTTTTCCCAATTTTCCTAAAAACGATTTTTTTTTTTTACTCGTTAATTCTAAATTGTAGAGGATGATGCGAAAGACAAAAAAACATTTAATTTAAACAGAAAATATAAGCTTGAATTTTTTCAACCGTAAGTTTGTGGAACATCTTTATCAGATTTATTGAGTAAAAAATTGTTTTTTCTTTGTAATAAATAAATTAATAAAATATAATATACAGACAAAAAATAAAATTGATAAAATATTTTAACAATTTTTTACTCAATAAATCTACAAAATATAACTGTTGCTTGAAGAATTTATATTTATATGAATTGGTATACATCCTTATATATCATGCTTATGTACATATCGTATAATATGTCAATGAAGAATGAATGATATATGTATAATAAGAGTATAGATATATATCGGGATATTCATACGCATTTTATTGTACTTATAAGAAATTATTCTATGAATAAAATATTTTTAAAAAAATACATACATATTGTGATCTATGGCGATGTATAATAATATAATATATGAACATATTGTACAATATATGTATTAATATTTATTTGCTATTTTCTAGTAAGTAAGTATAAATTAATATACATTTGCCGCTTAGTTTTAAAATGGTATTATTAGCATATTTAAAAAACTTTTGAATTGATAATCGTTAGATGGAAGGTTACAATCTGGGTTCGAAGAATCATATATAAATCATAGTTCCAGAAATTATAATTCTTACCCAAATTATTTTAAAATAATGAAAAACTAAAAAGATAATATTATAAGCAGAGTGATAGACATAATAACGACTTCGTACGAGGAAAACACAAATTAAAATTGTAAATAGATTATCAAAATAAATTTTATATGACAGATTTTGTTTTTCTTCAGGTAACTGGTCTAACATGTGCAATAAAGGTGAAGTAGCTTTTTCATAAAGAGATTTATACTTTCAGTTTTGTTGAAAAGTTTTTCCTTGATATATATCAAAATTTATCAAATATCCAAAATAGGTATTTAAACTGCAAACATTGTACCTAAATCTTATGGGTTTACCTCTAATAAATTGTTTGCATGAATGCTTTCCGAAATATTGAACGCTTTCGTCATATCTTAAATGTTCAGAACCATTTTTTTTTTAAAAGAATAATAAGCGGACGTAACTTCCACATCTTATCATTCATATCTATTTCAGTGTCGTCTCGAAAATGAAAGCTTCGCATAATTTGTTCAAATCTGTCTCTTCTTATGGCATTAGATACTAAAAGGTTTTTAACGTTCAAATCATCTTCCCAATAATTTCGCTTTGACGGGCGAGAGTTATATCCACTCAAAACTAATATACCTATAAAAACTTTAGATTCTTCAGTTGATATCTTAGGGCCAAATAAATTTTTAAAAATCGCTGATTTTGAACTCACTATTTTAGAATTCCAATTATATCTTTATTGAAAAAAAAGTTCCAAGTTTCTGTTGCAGTTTTTTCAGGATATTTTGTATAGTTGCCTTCTGGAAAGATATAAGTTGATGCTTGCAAATCACAACTATTCCATGTTCGTTTATAAGTTGTTTTACATGTTTTGGTTTTTCTTTTCTATTTTTAGTAGTTTTTTTCTGAATTTTTCAAATTATAAATTATAAAATATTTTTATTTACAGCCCAACTTCTTTCGCCTTGATGTTCAGGACTTGAAGTGTTTCTTGCATATCGTTATATGTGCGAGCGAGTAGGGAGGGCATAGTCTAGATTTTTCAGGCAACTGGTTATGCTCCATTTTATTCCTTTTGGGGCTCAGGATATTTTTTCCATTAAGTCGTCAAGTACGGAGTTCAACAACTTGGGAAGAGCGGGTAACCTTGTTTTACTCCTTTCTTCATTATTAGTGATTCGTTCAGTTTGGCGTTGTGTAGAACCACAGACTAAATATATTATACAGACGAACAGTTTCATATAAACATTTTAAGTCTTTTTTAGGAGCCAGTATGAACATTTTTTTGGATCCAGACTAAGAATTTTAGATATTTAAATAGCAAAAATAAAAATTTATAGAATATTCTTTTGTATTTTCTATTTTTGTAATTTAAACTGCTGAATCTGGTTCCAAAAATTTTTATATGAAACTGATCGTCTGTATAGTTTATTTAGTCTGTGGTAGAACTCTTGTTTCCGCATTGTCGTACGTGTTTTCAATCAGGCGGATTATTTTGCTTGGTATTGCTCTTTTTCTTAATGCATTCCATATCACGCTACGTCTGATGGTGTCAAAAGCCCTTTGGAAGTCTACAAATATTATGTATAGTGAAAACTTCCATTCCGCTGTAGGTGGATATGGTAAAATCCAATCCTGTCGGTCGATATGGTAATTATTAGTCTTACTATTATTTAATCCCATTCGGCCATCCTCATGTAATCGTCAGATCCACAAAATATTTAAAAAAGATTAGAATAAATTAATTTATAAATAATTTTTAGTTATCATAATATAAACCATCGGAAGTTTCGAAGTTACTCCACGATTTCATTTTATCAACACTTGTATCAATAACACTGCTTATCCGGTATGGTCTCAAAAATTTAGGTCGTATTTTTGATGCTGTGCAAAATTGGGATTTTTCTAAAACAACTAGATCTCCAATTTGATATTTAGTAATATTTTTTCTACGTTTCTCGAATCATTTTCCGCTTTCTTGTTGAATTTGAGTAATATCAACTTCTGTATTGTTCCGCTCTTTTTCTCTTCGAAATATTTCAAATTTTATTAATTATTTTTTAATCTTTTTGGGTCTTTATATCACATTCTGTCAATATTCGAATTGTTGTGCTCTTAATAGGTCTGCGATAAGTTGAATTTACACCTTGCTGAACGGATTTGACAAAATGTACGACTTTTCATTCTCATCGATAGAAAATTTCGCTGCTGATACTGTAACAACTGAATGTGTTATTTTAACTTGACCATTGCTACGAATCCAACAGTAATAAAATGTATTTTAACTTCTCAAATTTTGCTATCGTTTTGAAGTTGATTAAAAATAAAAGCTCCTGCCTTTCTGGTATGATTCTTTCTGGATAAGCAAACATTTATACAGTTTTTGTATAGACTCCTTTGCTTCCATTGCTTAATGATCACTGAAAAAATATATTTATAAGTTTTCTGAATATGCACGAATCACAGATGGTCAATGCAGAAAATAAGGTTAAGATAAGATAAGATTTATAAATAAGATTACAAATTTTTATTTATAGCCTATAATTCTTACTTACTTTCTTCGTTTATAATGGCCGCCCGTCCTCCTTTTGAAATGGGCTGTAGAAATCCTTCAGTTTTTCTCGTTTTTGGTTCAACTAAAATATATCTTACACAGTTAGATATTATTCTAGATATTATTTTTTGTAAATTGGCGATGTAGTAATAATTCTTTTTGAATTATTTCATGCTTCATCTCAAGTAAAAAAGTGTTGTTAATATTTTTGTTCTACAAAATATAAGGCATATTTGCTTATGAAAAAATCCGTTATTTGCACTTAATATAGCTTCTCAAGTGCATTTCAGAAATTTAGATTTTTTTTCTACCTGGAATTTTTATACGAAGTTTCTTTAGGTATATTCTAAATACATTCCGGTTAGTTAATATGGAACGTTACACGAAGGAACAACGTGTTTTTGTTATTACAACATTTTTTGAAAATGGTAAAAGTTTTCAAGATGTAATTAGGAAATTTCGAACAAAATTTGGTAGAGAAAATGCTCCAACAAATCGTGCCATCAAGCTGATGGTTGATAAATTTCTAGAAACTGGATCTGTTCTTGATAACAACTTGTTCTTTTTAACAAAATAATCTTCATGGCCAGTAATGTGGCCACCAAGATCGTGCGATTTGACACCGTTGGATTTTTTTTTGTGGGGTTTTGTGAAATCGAAAGTGTACAACTTAAAAACAACATTATCCAGTAGATTTCAACCATTGAGAACAGTTTATTGAACAACGTGATTCAGAATTTTGGAAAAAGATTGGAAGCCTGTCGAAGTAGTAGAGGGGGCCACTTGGCCGACATAATTTGTCATTATTAACCGGAACCTATTTGTAATAAATTAAAATAAAAATATATTTAATATTTCAAAAAAAAAAGTCTTTTTATTAAAATTAAAATGATACCTCAATTTTGAACACCCTATATAATATGATAATCCAAATCATAATACTTTTATTCAGTTCATAGTTAAAAATCAATCAAATTAACTGCTTCAAAAAAATAAACGAGTGTTGAAATAAGAATCTTAAAATCACCTTTTCAATAAGGAAAATTACACAAGAAATTGCTCAAATTATTTCAAGAAGTATAAATACTATTCAGTATATTATTAAAAGATAGAGAAGAAGGAAGAATTAATAATAAGCATAGGCAAAGCAGTAGGAAAGCATTTACAGCAGCTGACGAAAGAATTATTATAAGCAAAATTAGAAATATTGCTGCTCGAAGCGCACCTAAACTCACAGTTGAAATAAGGCAAGAGCTCGGAATACAACTGTGTGCTGAAACAGTTACAAGAAGAAACATGGCTATAATGGCCCAAAGTCACGGAAAAAGACCTAACTAACTACTAAAAATTGAACTAAAAGATTAAATTTTGTAAAGCAGTATTTACAAAAAAAGACTTTCTAAAGGCAGCTAATGCATTTTTAAAATGCTTAAGAAAATATTATAAAATAATTTTATTAAGGTTATTTGAATCTTCATACTGTAGATGGGATAATGGATAACATGACGTATGTTTCTATTAGGAGAAGAAATGTAAGAGAAATTGCAGAAAAACTGGGTATTGCTGAAGAATTTTCATTTTATCAGGATAAAGATCCTAAGCATATCTTTCATGGGGTAAGGAATTGCCACTGAACAAAGAAACCATTAAAATATATATGATGGCTCGAAGTTGGACGACAATGTCGACGGTGGGGGTATTCTCCTATGATCCAGATATTAATATAGTTTTCCGCATGCCAGGTCATTGCAGCGTCTTGCAAGCGGAAACAGCTGCAATAAACAAGGCATTCAATCTGCTGAAAAAAAAAACGTCGTCTTCACTAGGAAAGTTTACAACTTCACGAAGCTGCCTTCTCGATCAGCTCAGCGGTTGTCAGTAACTGCCTCTCATCCTTTAATGAGCAGGGTGAAATTATCAAAATCCACCTTGTTTGGATACCTGGACACTATGTCTGGACTCTAAAATGAAGAAAGTTTATGGGACAATTTTTCTTAAATAACCTTTTGATTTGTCTGAGGTGAACTTGACAAATTTACAGCGCTTTGTAAAATGCTCCCAATGGTTTAATTAGGAGAAATACTGATCCAGGGTATCACAACGGCCCTCTAAGTGTACATCTGCAGCCCCTATCTAGCTATCATACCTTTTATGGTGTGTACGTCAGTGGGTATTATACAATTGTCCAAATGTTATAAAGGTTCCTCCCAATCATGTGATTTAAATGCTATCAAGTATCTATTGGATAATCTAAATTAATAAGTTCGAAATAATTCACGAAATAATAATTCGAATAAATCACTAACTCAGCTTCAACAGAGCCTAAACGAGAAATTGGGCAATGTTATCTCTAACTATGCCGGGAATTTAATAAAAATCAATGCCTAGAAGACTTAGAAAAGCAATAAAAATGAAAGCAGGTCCTACAAAATATTAATATTTTTTTAAATAAGTTGGTTGAATAAAATCATTTAAGACTATACCAATGATACGTTATCAGCACAGTTGTTTTAAAATTATAAATGGATTGTTAAGTTATTTTTTTCTATAACCATAAACAAAAAAACGTGTTTTAGTTATTTATTGTACCGTAAAGTGATCAAATATTACCCATTTTGTAATATTTGCAACTATTAACGAAGTAGACGATTGTGATTCACTGTATATAATTTTATATATTATTCAATATACTTAATAGCAGTTTTAGTATATACCATAATAAAAAAAGAACAATTAATATTAAAATCAGTTAAAGAAGAGCTATTTCAACATATAGAGAGCTATATCATTATTTTTATTTATTGAAATCTCATTAAATTTCATATGTATTATAATTTATTTTTTGTATCAATTTTTAGCACGTTTCTTAAAATTTTTTGAACAAATATGTCCCTTTGTCCGTCTGTATACAAAACTTCTACACCGTTAAAGATAGAGCAATAGAACAATTTTTTTTATGTAGCCGCAAGCATTACGGAGCTACAGCTCCTTAAGCTTTAAAAATGGCCTATTTTTAAATGTGTATATCTCAAGTTCTGCTTAACATTTTTTTTTAATTTAAAAACGCCAGCCGACATTATTTTTTTTAGCTTTATAAATCAGTATCAAAAATATACATTTTTTTTAAATTTAGTATTATAATTTACCGTTATGTGAAAACAAAAGTTTGTATTATTTTTCTTCTTTCCTAACTTCGGCACACATTTAGATAGGGACTTGAAATTTTGAAAGAAAGAACTTTTAAAATTGGGGTATAAGTCTTCCAGAAATTTTTGTTTGTACCACCCCCTGTTAAAGAGCTATTCAAAAACTGAAAATATACTATTTTTAGACACCTGTAACTTAACTGCGCTTGTACAAACTTTTCTTTGGTAAGACATAAAAATTAAAGCTGCAGTAACATATTTTTACGTGTGTTAACGGGTTTTCTTAGTTATGTAGGGTTACGTAGTTTCAGCCATTCAAAATTGCAAAAAGCCTTATTTTCAAATTTATATATCTCAAGTACGGCGAACAGTTTTACAATTTAAAAACGTTAGAAGACCGGAACTGCTCTTACCTTTATAAAACAATATCAAAATTATGTAATGTTTTGCAATTTACTATTTAAATTTACCGTTATGTGAATACAATATTTTGCAAGATTTTTCTTGCTTCATAACTCCGTCACGCTTTTAGCTAGAACCTTAAAATTTTAAGATAAGTAAGATATTTTAGAGTTAGCGTAAGTTGAAGTTGTCTCAGAAAATTGTTTTGTACCATCCGCTGTTAAGGGCTATTAGGGCTCAAAAATAAAATTTTGCTATTTTTAAACACCTATAATTTAGGCACCCGTACATATTTTTTTCATGTCTTAATGGTTTTTCTTAATTATATAGAGATGTTTTGTTCCTTTAAAATTAAAGCAAATGTCTGTATTTATTTTTCACATTTTTCTTATGAAATTCTTAGAAATTTTTAAAATTTTTTTACAAGTGGCAATTCTAAACAGTTTTTATTGTGTTTTAGAAAATGTACGCCTTTACAAATCGTTGATTTGCATTCTGCATTATTTATTGCAATTTTAAAATTGAAAAATAGAAAAATAATTTTATTATTGCTTTTCTGTTGTTTTATATTTTAACAGAAAAGAAAACAAAATTATTAAATTTGATTTTAGAACTACATATATTAACCATATTTACAATTATAATTTTAAAAATGAACAAGCAGAATTAAAATATATTTGTTTTATTAGCTTAATAACATATTTATTAACTTTTTAAAAATTATTAACCAGTTCTCGTATATAACAAAGTATTTAATTTTGTTGTTACAATTTTATAGTATGTGCTTTTTTCTCTTTTTACAAAATTATTTTTATTTTATAAATTATTTTAGTTCAATATCAAAATTCTAATAAAGGATGAAATTATTAATTAAATTAAGTATTATTAAAATGGTTCGAATTGTTAATTAAATTAATTATTATATAAAAAGTTTAAATTATTAATTAATTATCAAAATCTTAAATATTATAAAGTTGTGTAGTTTCTATGTGCACGGTTTGATTGCAAAAGCAAAAAGTGAATTTTTTCTTTTATTTAATGTGAATTATACTAGATTATTAGCTGTGGTTAATGAAACCTATCTATATGGTAATTATAGGTGTTACCATCATTTAATCCCAATTATATATGAGTCAAAATTTCTTAATAAATACGGATTTTTTATGAATCAAAATAAAGAAACTGAGGTAGTTTTGAGTATGGATGTGTATCTGTTTCTTTTTCCTTATAAACATTACTGGGGCAACCCATTTCGTCTATTGCTAATTCGGTAGACGAATTTTTCCATAAATTTTTATATAAAGGATGTAGCCCTAAAAGATAAGCCCTATTAGATAAGTAGATACATATATATCAAATTAAAAAAAAAATTTTTTTTCTTAAAGTGTAAAGTTACCTAAAAGTGGTTTTTAATATTTTTTTTTTTTTTTTAGTAATAGGAATAAGAAGTTAAAACAGAATTAACCTAAAACTAAATAAAGCTAAACAAAAATATACATGTATACCAGTGACGAACGGTGACATTTTTAGGAACGGAAGCACACTACGTTATGATCTTTTTTATAGGTTTTTTTTATTTTATTTGCCACAACTCACAACTATTTTTATATATTTTGTTTACTTTAATACAGTGGTGCCCAAACTACGGCCCGCTAGGCGTTTTTATCCGGCCCGTTTTCAATTTTATTATCATCACATATAATTTTCATAAAATTATATTTCACATCAACTTTCTTATAATTTTCTGTTCTTGTTTAAAAAAAATTATAAAAAAAAAGTTTTCTTATAATTTGGTGTTCTATTCTTTTTATTGGTATAGTAATAATACTTAAAATGGAAGAAAAATTAATTTCTTTTTACATTACATATACATAGTAAAAATACAGAACACTATTTTTTGCACAGCCTACTTGGATGTTGTTTTTAAATTCAAAACGACAAGTTATTAATTTTAAATATTATTACATATCAGTTCTCTTTGTCTATCGACTCGCGATACTTTGTCAATATAAATATATTTTGACACATTAAAATTAACGTAGTTGTGAAATGTTTGTATTTTGAACTAAATTATATATTGAATCTTAATAATTACCACAATGAATAAAAAACGTAAAATTGATAAGGAAAAACGCATTTTCCAAGAAAGATGGTTATTAGATTACTTTTGTATTGAATTTAAAAATAAAATAATATGTCGTGAATCTATTGCTGTTTTAAAAGAATATAATATAAAAAGACATTACGATTGAAAACACCAAAATTATCAACTGGTGTCTTACGAAAAGAAAAAAATTCGCGCTTAAAAATAAATTTATTATCGGAACAGAACATTTTTAAAAAACAAACAAATGAAAACGATGCTGCAGTAAGAGCTAGTTATCGTGTTGCCCATACTTTGGCATTGAGCGGAAAACCTTTTACTGATGGTGAGTTAATTAAAAAATGTTTACTAGAAATAGTTGAAGAAGTATTGCCTGAAAAAATTGAACTATTTAAAAATATTTCGTTGTCGCGAAATACAATAACTCGTCGTACAGAAAATATTAGCAAAAATATTTCCAACCAAATTAAGGAGAAAATTGAAGAATTTGAATATTTTTCCATTGCTCTCGACGAAAGTACTGACATAAGTGATACCGCACAGCTTTTGTTTTTTATACGGGGAATAAATGCTAATATGGAAATAACCGAGGATTTGGCAGCATTTTCTAGCATTGTGGGAACTACGACAGGATATGATATATTTCAAAAAATTGTAAAAGTTTTTGAAAATTTACAGCTATTTTTTTCCAACATAAGCCAGTTTCATCTGCATTAAAAACTTGATCAGCAGTATAGCCGTGTTCCTCTATAATTTTGGCCAGTTCTTTTGGAAATATTTTAGCAGCAGCCTCGTCAACAGATGCGATTTCTCCTTGAAGCTTCATATTGTGTAAAGAAAATCGTTTCTTAAAATTTTCAAACCAGCCTTTACTTCCTGAAAGTTCACGAATTGGGGTCTGTTGTTCAAACGATTCTTGAGAAGTTGATGGTTGACTAGGTAAAGCTGGCGCTGGTCTGGTTTCTTTTAGATGGTTAAAAATTTTAACAGCCTTATACCTGATAACATTACCATCTAACGGCATTCGCTTTTGCGTATTGTCCTCTATCCAAATCATTAAAGCTTTTTCCATCATTTCCATAATAACGTCTGGAGCATGAGATGTTTTCTTTGCACTTATGGAAGATGCAGCTGCTACGCTTTTCCTTATTTTTTCTTCATTTTTTTTATAGTTCGTATAGTTGCTTCATTGAATCCAAAAGCTTTGGCAACTAAAGTTGATCCTTTATCTTTTCTTAAACGATCTAAAATTTCAACTTTTTGACCAAGAGATATTGCGTTTCTTTTTAATTTTGTTTTCGTTGCTTTCGGCATGATGGGCTAGTTTTCTAGATATTTCTGAATTTTACAATAGAATATTAATTAAGAAAAAATCTTACAAATTCGCTGTTGTTCAACTTAATATGTATAGTCCTCGACCACTAAAAAATCTTCCTGTTTTTGAACTGCAAAGCTTGAATAAAATTTGAAATCCGAATTATAAAGAATTAAACAAAATTATATAAAATCTTTATTCTAATAATAAAATAAAGTAAGTTTTGATCTTACCTGATTCAATACTCCTCGACCACTATAAAATCCTATTGGTTTTAAATGTATCTTAACTGAACTGATTTTAAATGATTTAAAATTTAAATTTACTTAATTCTGTCAATTTTTATTTTTTAGAAATCACTTCTTTTCACTTTTATTTATTAAAAATCAATTTTAATTTTTTAAAAATCACTTCTTTTAAGGGCTTCTTTTCACTACAAGAAATCAGTAATGTATGACTTAAATGACTGGCTTGGACATAAAATATACAAACATAAGAAACAGTTACTGCGATTGAGAAAATTTGAAAACGTACATTACATATGTATACATATTTAAAAAAACAAGCCAACTAAGATTGTACAAATTTGAAAATGTACATTACATATATTTATTTATATACGTATATGTACATAAAAAAGTCAACTAAGATTGTAGAAATTTGAATTTTGAAACCGTGTTAATTAAGAGTTTTCATCAATTTTGAAGCCGTGTAAAATCAAAACCGTGCCAAATAATATCGTGTTACACAAAGGTGTGTCGCGATATTTTAACCTTGTTAAAGCGAAATCGTGTTATTCAAGTACCGTGTTAATCGAGGGCTACCTGTAATACATAATTGTATGTAAAGAACAACAAAATATCAACAAGAATAAAGAAGAAAAAAATAAAAAATGTTTAAAAATTTAAAACTATGAGACATTGTTATTATTTTTTGTTTGTTTAATACAAAAATCAAAATGAATTTGTTGAATCAATACTCAATATAACTCCATTAAGAAATAAGAATGCGATGTTCAAACTCATTATTTGTCTGATATAAAAGCAATTCAACTATTGGTAAATAAATTGAAAGTCAACGAAAATTTCTTACAAAAAATAATGAGTTTGAATGGCTCATTTTTCTTTCGATAATGAAGTTCGAAGAGAATTTTTTTTATGTATGTAAATAATGTATGACGGTAAGACAAACTGAAGAGAATTTTATGCTTGACAAAAATAGTTTAAAATTATACTTTTTATAGGAACAAAATCAACATAAATTGTAATGTACTTTAATTATTAGGTCAATTATTGTTCGTTTTGTACATAATACGTTATTGTATGTTGTCAGAATCCAACTTGTTAGATTAGTTGCATTACATTGAATAGGTAATACATACTTATTACATACATTAGTAATTATTTTTAACTGAATATTTTTTTAATTGAGTTTTAGTAAAAGCTATTGCAGTTTTTTTATTTTTAGTGGATTTTTTGAATTTTTCTACGGAAGCACTCATTCCTTTCAATATATGAAGCCTTCGTCCATGATGTATACATATATATATATATAAGATATGTAAATATTATTAAAGCTATAATTTTAATTACTTATTATTATGTTAATACAATTATTCATTCTGCATGACGCTGTCAAGCAATATGGTATCACGCTTTAGTAAGCACTTCAGATTTTTAGCAAATAATTTGATGTTAGAGCTCTGTTTAAAAATTAATTTGGCTTTTTCCATAATAATAATTTCTGGTTAGCATCAAATAACCCGTTTTTTTTTTATAAATTTCGGCTGTTGATGTCAGCCAGTTAAACTTGTTGTATACACTTTTTATAGCTTTGTTAATCTAATAATATGTGACATGATGTGAGCATGATATATATTATTGTCTGCTTGCCTGTTTAGTTTAATTCCACTTCTTTTAATGGCACCTAACAACGGCGCAATTTTTGATGCTATTTTATTGATATGATTTTCCCATCTCAGCTTTTCATCAATTATTACACAAAGGTATTTATATGTATCAAATCTTTCAATTTGGACATTGTTTATCAATATTTTTAGATTTATATCAGCTTTATTACTCACTTTATATGTGATAAATTTGGTTTTATCAGCATTTATACTTAATTTATTGCCTTTAAGCCAATTAATGTATTTGTACAAATCCTCATTTATTATTCTTTCTAATTCATCTCTGGTTTTAGCATTGCAAATTAGCAATGTGTCATCTGCAAATATGGTGTAATCGGCTTGTAAATTAGCACATTGGATGTTATGGATATAAAGCAAATATAAAATAGGTCCGAGTACAGATCTTTGCGGAACACCAATATTTATAGTACACTGTTCACTTAATACATCATTAATTCTTGTAGTTATTTTCCTATTTTGTAAATATGATCTAAGTAGATAAAGAGCTTTTCTCCTTATACCGATTTCATAGAGGCTGTTTAACAGGATTTTATGATCCACTGTATCGAATGCTTTTGTTAAATCGACAAATACTGAACATACATAGTTCCCTGCATCTAATTTGCTTTCTATAAAATTGGTAGATGCTAAGATTGCAGAATCGGTTCCAATATCTTTTTGAAATCCAAATTGATTATCATCAAAACCTAATACCTTTTGAATAAAATTCTGTATTCTATTATTTATTATTTTTTCAAATATTTTTCGCAAGCAGTTTGTTAAAGTAATAGGCCTGTAATTTACATCGCAAGTTGACCGTGATTTGTGTATTGGCACAACCATACTTGATTTTAAACATTCAAGATAAATGCCAGTGGTTAAACAATTGTTTTTTTTACGAGGGTTGGTGGAAAACTTGAAAGTCACCAAGAGGAACTGCACGTGCTTCCTCAGGGTAGTGTTGGACTTTAACCAACCAAAACCACCCCCCTTTTAAACCAAATTTTAGGATGGATCCTTTAATACGAATGTACAGTTTGGTTTTGGGGATAGGGATGTGGGAAGGATAATTGGAAATTTGGATTATGGGGGATAGGTAGGAAAATTTTGAGGGACATTTTGAAGAAAGATGTTGATATTCTTCTTAAACTTAAGTAAATCGTACACATAAGAATTACCAACTTTAGGGAACACATGCGATGGTATATGGTTCCACAGGCGGGACGTGCGCATGACAAACGAATTTCCGTAAGCTGTATTTCGCCATCTTGAAATCTCTACATGGTAGGGATGAGCTTCTGCTGCCCGCCTTGTTTCTCGCTGGAAAACTTTGAGCGGGGGCATTAACTGTTTTAATTCATTCGAGCAGATGTTAATCCCTACGAGATATCTATAAAACAAGGTTAGTGATCCAACTGTGCGACTATGACTGAGTGGAGTGAGCATTGAAGTTACACTGGGGTTGTTGATAAGACGAATAGCTCTGTTTTGCACATTATCTAGGTAACCCAGCGCTGTTTGAGGGCCTGCAGCCCAAATGTGTGCATTATACTCCATTTTCGGCCGAATGTACGTTTTATAGATATTGAGAAGATCAGATACAGAAAAGTAAGTTTTGCAGCGATACAAAAAACCCAAACATTTAGCTGCATCCTTAGCTATACCAAAAATGTGATTTGACGAAGTCAATTTTTGGTTTAACTCGATACCCAACATGTTTAAATCTGTTGAATGCTGCAAAACCTCTCCCTGGAATAATAGGTTGGGAATAGTAGTGGCAATTTTTCGCGAGATCAGACAGCATTGGGTTTTTTTCGTTTTGAAATTAACTCTGTTGACTTCACCCCATTTTTGAATTTTGGCTAAATCGTTATTTAGCTCACTAATAGTGAAATTTTTTGCTGTTATATTAATCTGGTGATTAGTGTTACAGCGGCTATGAAATTCATAGGAAGCTACAAGGGTGCTGTCGTCTGCGAAACTATGGATCGGATTGGAGGTTAAAGAAAGTAGGTCATTGATAAATATTAAGAAAAGAGTGGGGGATAAAACTGATCCTTGAGGGACACCAGCATTTATTTTGAATTTGTCAGATGAATATCCATCGACCAGTACACGAATCGTACGATTCAAAAGGAAATCTCCAATCCATTTTAGAAAGACCCTACCTAGACCTATTGCTTTGCATTTTGCCAATAGAGCATCGTGCTAAACTCGATCGAAAGCCTTAGAAATATCAAGAGCCACAACATCAGATTCACCAGAATGATGAAGGCTGATGCTTAGCTTCTCACAAAGATAAGTCATGAGATCACCGGTTGAACGACGGGCTCTGAACCCGTATTAACGATCATGAAGCAGACCTTTGTGATCCAGATATTTCAGAAGCTTTTGGTTCACAAATTTTCTCCATTACTTTGGAGAGGGCGGTAGTTGGAGGAATCGCTTTTATTACCTTTTTTGGAAATTGGGAAAACATGTGCAACCTTCCATTGGATAGGATGAATACCCGAAGTGAAGGAGAGGTAGAAAAGGTTGCGCAGAGGTTTCGAAATACCGGATTAGGTATTTTTAAACACCATGGTGGTTATACCATCTGGACCGGCTGACTTATTTGTATCAAGATTTTTCAAGATTTTCATCACCGCCCGCGTCCTAAAGTAAATTTTTCCAAAGGAGCAGCCAACTGGGGGAACAGAAGGTGGCATCTGAGCTGACTGTGGCAGTGTCAAATTAGAAGCGAACTGCTTGCCAAATAAGTTCGCTTTCTCTCTAGAATCTGATACTGTTTTGTTATTATTATCAACAAGTGGTGGAAAAGAAGACCCTCTAACGTCTTCTTTTAGAGTATCAGCAAATGTCCAAAAGGATTTGCTATTCTTTGGCATGTGGATGACCTTACGTTTCAACTCTTGGTTGAACGAGAATTTTTGCTTGTTGATAACTCTCTTGCATCTGTTTCTCACCACTATATAGTTGGCCCTCTGAGCCTCCGATCTATTGTTTTGATACAGTTTAAAAGCCTCCTCTTTTCTAAAAATGGCTTCTTTGCAAATGCGATTAAACCAAGATTTGGGCCTGCTCTTAACAGATTTCATGGAATGAGGAATGAATAACCTCATTCCAAGTAAAATAGTTTCACTAATCAAATTTGCAGCAAAGTTAACATTCTTATTACGGAAGCAGAATGACCAATCAAAAGTTCTAAAAAAGTTGTTAAGACCCTCCCAGTCAGCATGGCTGTAGCGCCAAACTAATTTTTTGGGAGGGGACCTCTGATTGGGGATTGGGCTTACCCGGAAACTTGTCTTAACCAAACAATGATCGGAATTACCCAGGGGGCAACCAACTGAAACCACATATTTTTCAGGGTGTGAGGTGAGAAACAGATCCAAGAGGTGATCTTCTTAATCAGCACGGTCCGGGATCCTAGTGGGATTTTCAACAAGTGGAGAAAGGTGGAACAGTGTGGAGAATAGTTCAACTTGCTTCCTAATTGAGTTTTGTCTCGGGGAGATGTTGCTCGAAAAATGAAGCCAGTCCCTGTTATGAATGTTGAAATCTCCCGCCAGAACAATTTCAGATTCTTGAGATGCGTCCAAAATTTCATTGATCTGGTTCGATAGATTTTCAATTTCCATATCAGTTTCTTGTTCATTTAAGTTGGGTAATCTGTATAGAAAACAGAAATGTATGATATGCTTTTCAACGAGAATTTTTACCCAAATGTAGTGGAAGGTTGGTCTAGAACATTTATATTTTGGAAGTGTGTTGAAAGCAATGTCATTTTTTATATAGACAGCGATACCTCTTTTAGGTACGAAGTGTGAAATAAGTGAGTAGCCGGTAATATTAAAGTTACCATTGTGATTACTGACTTGTGTTTCACATAGGGCTAAAATTGCTGTTTTAATTGAACTAAGATGGCACTCGACGGCATGAAAATTCGTTTGCAACCCGCGTATATTACAGAAATTAATATTAAAATTGGTAATTTTGTTGGAAAACAATTAATGCAAAACAAAAAGCAATAAAAAAAATCAGAATAACGTTAAAATTTAAATTTAATTTAAAATTATAATCAAAATCGGAATTAAAATAGAATCAAATTGTAATTAAAACCAAGATTAACCAAAATCAAAATCTGAATTAAAATAAATTAAAGTATGTAATTTAAGATTACAGTAAAAATTGAAATGAACAAAAATTAAAATTTAATTAAAATTAAAATCGAAATCAAAAGTAAAAGTGTACGATTTAAATAACCTAAGCCATAAAGAAACTATACTATATAGAGTACTCATCTAGAACAAAATTTTTTGACCACTTCATTTCCACATTTCAGTTTATCTATATTTACTACACCCACCAATGCATATTGTAATATTCATACGTATAATGTAATACACATAGGTACGTATACATAGGTACATAAAATGAAAATATGTAAATGTGATATATGCTTCTAATATTTTTGATTTGAAAGCGTTTTATTTGAAAGAGATGAATGTAGTATCAAAATGTCGCACTTGAGAACACAGTGTAAAATTTAATATGTATTTACTTAAAATGTAGTAAGCAATAGTGTTAAATTTAAGTTTTGATTCGATTTTCATCAAATCAAATGATTTTTAGTATTTTATTCTAGAAAAGAATATATATTCAGAAAAAAATCAAAAAGTTAGAACAGAAAAAGAATAAAGTTAAGTTTTTAACGTTTTAAGTTTTTTAAAATTAAAAGCTAAAACAATACAAAATAATAAATAGGTATAAAATAAAATTACATTGGTTGAATTAATTAACATAATATTAATATTACAAAACATATAACAAAAAAATATACTAAATAACTAAATTCAATTATACAAGACAATTCATAGTTTCTACAAATTTCAAATAGCTGGACCATTGAAAATTTAAAAAAAAATAATAAGTATACATTTATAAATTTAGTTTTGCACTTTTAAGCACTTTAATAAATATGCTCCCTTAAAATTTTTAATACCAAATAAAAATAACAACAAAGAGAAAAAAAAAGTTCGCTCAAATAAAAAAATTTATAAAAATATATAGTTACAAAATACATATTTACATATAGTATACACTAAAGCAGAGGTCCCCAATGTTTTGAAGAAGAGGGCCACATACAAATTTTTCATGAGTTCAGCGGGCCGTATAAGAGTTTTCATTATTTTATACGTGACTATAATATTATATTATAAAGAAATAAAAATCAATTTAAGAAAAATTATGTTTTATTAAAAATATTCACACAACAAAAAGTACAAAAAAAGTTAAAACATATAGTATTATTATTAAAAACACTAAATTAATGTAAACAATGTGCCTGGTTGTTTGATCTTTCAATGATATTTTTTATATTTGCATTAAAATTAGATACGCTTATTTTCAAAAAATCTTTCAAATGATCATCCGTCAGTCTTGATCATAATTTTGACTTAATATATTTCATCCGTGAAAAGGCTTGCTCGCAGACATAGGTGCTTCCAAACATAGAAATTATTTTCCTGGCGAAATTTTTAATATTGTTGAAAGTATTTTCCGGCAAAAGTGAATAAAATGTGATTATGTTTTCATTTTTAAAGAGTGATTTCATTGTATCATTTGATTGTAAATCAATTAATTCTAATTGTAAATTGGGATCCATGTCATCCACGTTTACTTCAAAAGGATTTTGGAACAAAGTAAATAATGTTTCATTTCGAAAGAAATCAGAAAAGCGTTTGTTAAATTCATCTTGAAGCAATGCAATATTGTCGATACTTTCATTAATAGAAAAACTATTTTTATCTTTTGATCTATTTTCCCATAAATATTCACAAGATTGAAAATGTGTGAAAATATTTTGTTGAAATTGTCTTTTAAAAAATTCCAATCTTGATCTGAAAGATTTGACATCGATAAATAGTTCATGTATAAGTTTACCTTTGCCTTGTAATTTTAAATTGAGGATATTGAGATGTTCAGTTATATCTGTTAAAAAAGCTAGATTCCACAACCATGCAGGATCAGATAGTTCGGCAACAGGTTTTAACTTTTCTGTCATAAAAATGTCAATTTCAGCTTGAAGTTCAAAAAACCGTTTCAGGACTTTGCCGCGATTTAACCACCTTATTTCACTGTGATATAACAAATCACCATATTCAGCTTCAACAGTTTCCAGGAATGTTTTAAACTGGCGGTGATACAATCCTTTTTTACGTATAAAGTTGATTGTGGAAATGACAACTGACATGACGGAATTTAAACTCAGACTTTTTCCACAGAGTGACTGCTGATGAATTATGCAGTGTAATTGCATTGGCTTCATGTTGTTATTACTTTCAAACATCGTATTAATTCGACTTATTAATCCTATATTTTTACCGACCATATTTTTGGCCCCATCTGTAGTTATACATGAAATTGATTCCCATTTTAATTTGAGTTCTTCCATCATTTCCAATACTTTTAAAAATATGTTTTCACCCGTTGTAGTATCCTTCAAACTTTTTAATGCAGCAAGTTCTTCAGTTACTTCAAAATTGTTATTGATACCTCGAATGAAAATATGTAACTGAGTGGTATGACCTACATCTTCACTCTCATCAATTGCAATGAAAAATATGAAAAATTAACCGCCTTTTCTTTGAGCTGGCAACACATATCAGCATCTAAGTTCTCAACTCGCCTCGTGATGGTGCTCGAAGATAACAGCAGAAAAATATTTGACTGACTCTGGATATAGCTCTTCAGCCATTTCTAGAACACATTTTTTGACAAATTCGCCATCAGTAAAAAGTCGGCCTTCTGCAGCAATAATGTTTGCGACTCGGTAACTGGCTTTGACTGCGGAAAGATTTAGATTTGTGAATTTTCGCAATATGTTTTTCTCATCGTGAAAATCGTTCTTAAGATCGCTTAACATTTTCTTACGCAAATCATCTTTAAACTGATCAAACTTCAGACTATGTTTGGTAGTGTAGTTCCTTTTCAAATTGTAGTCTTTTAATACTGCTATTTTATCTCTACAAATCAGACATATACAATTATTATTAACCATTGTGAAAAAATAATCAATTGACCACTGCTCATTAAATACGCGGCGTTCATTATCAACTTTTCTTTTTTTCGACATATTATATAACCGTTATTACAATTTTAATGTCTTTAAATTTTAATTATATTCTCACAGTAAATTAACAAACAATAAAACGTTACTATATTCTTAAAAAATTGAACACTAACTGATCTATCAGTAATCACTTAATTTGTTCATAGTAATACATTTGATAAATTCTCGCTAAATATATGAATTCACAATTCGCAGAAAATATAGCCTACTTAGTTGTTATTATAGGAAAATAGTTATATTTAACAAAAAATCAAAGTTCTGAGAAATGTTTTTTGCGAGTAGAAAATTAACAGATGCCTAAATGTATAATTTTAAATGTAATAGGAATGTAGTAATAAAATACTATTTTTAAAATATTTTTTAAAAAATTTGTAAAAATAAATTTTCTTAAATTTTTACAAAAATATTTTTAATTTTTTAATTTTAATTATAATATTTTTAACTTTAGTTATATGTATTTTAGTGGGCCATGAAAATCAAACGAGCGGGCCAAAAAAAAAATTTTGAAAATCAAACAAACTAAGGCCCGCGGGCCTTAGTTTGGGGAGCCCTGCACTAGAGTGACACAAAATATCCCAGCTAATGTATAATACTGTAAGCAAATTTGGATGTTTCGTGCGATTGTATTTATTATTTAATTATATACTAAAACTATCAACACAATCGCACGAAACATCCCAATGGGATGTTTCAAAATCGTAAAAAAATGTTTAATATTTTTGTTCTACGTGAGTTCTCTATATAGTATAGTTTCTTTATGCCTGAGCTTGACAATACTTTAAAATAAATTATTAACAATATCAATACCTTGATATCGTACTAATAATTTTACTATTTTATTAAGGAAACGAGCATGGGTGCTATAATAGTTGCCACATGCTTTAGATTTGATGCTGTTGTATCAACTGGTGAACTATTTTTTAACAGCTTAATGATTTTTAATACTTCTATTTCATTTGTTTGTCTTAGAAAAATGGATCGTTCAGTAATCGCGTTTTTACTGTATTTTTCTGCATCAATAATATTATCCGCTAACTTGTTTCCAATTTCGCTAAAATACGTGTTAAAAGTATTAGCAATACAGAAGTGATCAAATATTTTAATCCCATTGTTATATATTTCATTGATAACTTGACTGCAAATAGACGACTTTTTCAAAATACAATTTTTTAGCACTTGCCACATTTTTCTGTGATCAGACCCAGCTAAGTAGATTTTATTATTAAAATAATTTTGCTTTTCTCTCTTTATTTCCTTCGTAACACTATTTTTAAATTTTTAAATTTTGACTTGAATTTCTGGGCAGTTGGGGTTTTTCTTTAAGTTTAAAAATAATTTTTTTTTTTTTTGAATCAGGTTTATTATTTCTTTAGTCATCCAGTCATTATCTTTTCTTACTATTATTACCTTTTTTCCAGTGGAGTTCTCTTTGGCCAATTGTAATATTTTCATAAGATCATCTACACTATCACAATTATTTGTTGAAATTAGATTGTTAATTTGAGTTTTGTATTTTTGAATATCTGTAACGATTATTTCCTTATTCAAAATAGGCTTACGTTTTTTTATAACTTTATTTATTCTTATTTGAATGGCTTTATAGTCTAAGTTAACATACATCTTCATTAAAAATTTTAAAATCATACTTTTCATTTTTTAGATCTGATAGAACATGATCAATAATTGTGCAAGTGTTTTCTAGTAGCATTTTCCTTCCCTAATTTGTTCTTTACATCTACAGCATTAGATTCCAGCATTGTTTTATAGGATCTAGAGAGGTCCGTATCAGATAATAAATAATGTTAGTATTGCCAACCATTACAATATTTTTATATTTATTAAAAATTGATTCTAAATGTGATATAAAAAGTAATTTTATGAATGTATTACATTTAAAATTCTATGTATGTCTTTTGTCATAATTTTAGTTACAATTTTGTTAAAATTTTTAATTACATTATAAATTTGTAATCTAAATAAAGTAGAAAGTGTGATTGTTTTATTACGTTAGATTTGCGTAAAAACCTGTTCGATTGCAACCAAATTTCTAGAAGCTTGGAAGAAGTTATAGGCTATATCGCTTTGCAATCCGAGAGCCTTTTAAAGCTTTTTAATTTTTTCGTTGTCGTGCCTAAACTTTTTAACCGATTAAGTTGAAAATTGGCGCAGATGTTCATCTTAGAATTAGGGGTGCACCGAATACATTTGGTTGCAATATATTAACCGGATTTGCAAAACTGTTGCTTTTTACCAGAAAAGCTCATTAGGTTAATTTGGTTACGATTGATTGACTCATTTCGGTTTCAGGGCTTTTAATTTCTTTGTCGTGCTTAAACGATTTGACCAATTGAGGTGAAAATTTACAAAAGTATAGCTCTTTACCACAGAAGTTCACTAAGTTGATTTGGTTACGAGTTATTAACCCGTTATATTAGAAAACACATTCACATTTTAGTTCAATATTTAATCAAAAATTAGTACAAACATATTTAAAAAAGGTGATAAATGAACTTTCGTAGAGTGCATATCATATAGGTTCGGTTCGGTTAATTTAAGTTTGATTATATCATTAAAAATATAAAAAAAAAGTAAAATTAGAAATAAATAATATAGTAGTATGTATATAAGGTGTACTATTGTGTTCTGTATAATACACAAGGTGCAGAAGGCTTGCTCTTGTATGGGCGTAAAAAACATTTTAGAAAATAATTATAATATTGTGAAAAATAATGAATCTAAAATTAATTTAAGACAAAGTAATAATAAGATATAAAAGATAAAAACATGAGTCCAAAAAATTCATTAATAGAAGAGAATACAAAACTTACAAATTAGTTGAAAGGTTTAAGAAAAGCATTGTCTAAAATACAATCACAAATGGCAAGAGACAAAATTGAAAAAGCAAAAATTCAAGAAAAGAGTAAAAATCAAAACCGGTTTGATGAATTAAATAAATCAAATGGTGTAGAAACGATCGATATGAAAGTAAGCAACATTGATGATTTTATGGAACAAATAAAAACAAAAAATTATGAAAAAAAAGGTAATAATAAACAGATCAGAAATGTTGCAGCTGAAAATATTACAAAAATAAATGAAGAAAAAAATACAGCAGGTAAAAAAAAAAAGTTACCACCGATAATAATTTATGATGAACAAATATAAAATATTAAACAAATTTGCAAAGAAAAGTTAAACATTACTAAATTATAAATAAAAAGAATTGATAAAAATAAAAATTCAATAATAAAATTTATTTTACAAAATTTGCAGTATAATTTTTATTCATACACACCAAAAGAGAAGAAAATGAAAACAATGGTATTAAAAGGTTTAAGTGAAAATAATAAATCTGATTAAATTTTAAATTTGCTGAAAAATTTAGAAATAAATGATGTTAACTTTTTAAAAGTTTTGCAATTACAAAACAAATCAATCAATAAAATTGAAGAAATTACTGCCAATTTTTTTAGTGCATATAACAGCAGATAGTAATATAATCAGTGTAGATAGTGCATTGGAAAAATTTAAAAAAAACCAGATACAGCACAGTAAACGTTGTCAAAAGTCGGACATACAGCAGCTAACAGGCATATTGATGTGTGAAACGATGTGAAAATCACGAACCAGGAAGGTGTAAAATAGAATTTGACATTGAAAATAAAAAAAAATTTTATTGTGTTTTATGTAAAAGTCAGGGTTATCCGTCATCTTATAAAAGCTGTCCAGTGTTGGTAAAATTTAAACAAAATTTTAAAGAAAGAAAACATAATTCAAGAGAGAATGCAAACAAAAATAAGGATGTTTAATAATTTTATAAAACCTACAAAACCAATCTTAAATTCTTAAAAACAATTTGGAAGTGACTGAAAATAAAAACAAATGTTAAACAAAAAATTTAATAAAATTGAAAATATTATAAACCAACAAGTAGAAAGAGTAGATGCTGTGTATTAAGTTTTTATGAATACAAACAATAATGAATAAAAATATCAACATAAAAAAATTAAAAATTTTACTATCAATGTAAACTCATTAATATCATATTACAAAAGATCAACTCTAATAGAATTTCTTAATGAAAATAATCCCGATATAGCCCTTATATGTGAGACAAAATTAATTCAAAAGCACAGAATAAATTTTGAAAATTACAACGTTATTAGGAGAAATAGACCAAACTATTTGTATAGACCAAACTATTGGTAACATCGATTATCAATACTTCAATTTGTTTCCTCGTAACCTGCATGCTAATTTTGATCTTAGATATAAGATAGACATATAGATGAAGTTAATGCGGGCCATTTATTCCTTAAAATCGTCTGCTGCAAGGGGTACGATGGCATTTCAACGAAATTTATTAAGGTGTTTGCAGGGACATTGGCATCTATTTTGGTGAAATTTATAAGCCAAAGTTTTGACACATGTAACTTTCCCCATTGTCTTAAAAAAGCAATTGTTACACCTATTTATAAAGCTGGAGACGCCACCAATACTTTGAATTATAGGCCAATATCGGTGTTAAGTTCACTTTCAAACATATTTGAAAAAACTACGGAACACAAATTAACATCCTTTATACCCTGAAAAAAACTCAAACACAACATCCGCTTGTCTATCTCTGAATGAATTTATAAACTTTTGATGGATTAAACGGGAAAATACCACATTCAGCAAATTCCGATACAATATTTTATATTATACAACTAATTTTTTTAATAGAGATGGAAAATTCTCCGTAATGGTTTAAGAATTCTTACGGCTGCTAGTTTTGTAATGCTGTAGTATAGAGCGCCATTGCCTTTTTAGAGGCCCGTAGAAAACTATGTCCAATGGCTGACACCAATGGGTAGCATTTGTTGGCAAACAAACAAACCGAATCTTATTTTTCGCTGCAGCCTCAATTATCTCCACAGAAAAATTTGGTGTACAACGTATGGTGGAAGTAATGTGCCTATAAATACATAGTTAGCTACCTACTATATTATGATAGTCATGATAAATATCATAGGTATAAAGGTGTACTAAAATTAACTTCATATCTAATGCAGAATAATCGTAATAGTAGAAAAAATCAAAATAGGTAGGAAAGTCCAATTCATAATTTATTCATTATAGTCTGACTTGCATAGTTATGAAGTTGTTATTAATACTTTGTTATACCTACAAATTTCACAATTTGTATTGTAAGACATTTTCAGAATCACTTCAATTAAATGATTCTGTATGATATAAAGTTGAAACATTTTACCTTCTGAAGATCCACAAAACATTACATGCTGGATTTTGTGCTATCCATAACACGCTCTATGTGCTATCCATTTCACACCTTTAAAAATAAATTTTCTTACTCCAGGATCGTCCGTTAAATTAGTTTCATCATAGTTAAATACTCTAAATTGATTCAATTAACGTAATAAGCAATAATATAATGAAACAACATAAGTAATAAATTAAAAAAAAGTACCGTTCTGAAGAAATAAATTGTCAATTTGAATCCAAAAGGGATTCTTTCAAATTTTAAAAATAACCCGAAATATATTCGTTGGTTAATTTTGCTTTCGATAGCTTTAGATTTTGGCAAAACCGTATTCTTAAGTGTTCCTTATTTCTTAACAAAAAAGAACGGAGCCAATTCTTTTCGGGCAAATTATTTTCACCGAATACTTTAAATTTTTTTTTTTTTTTTTTTTGAAATGTCGAGATACACTTTAACAAAATGCCATATCGCGTTTGAATCGAACCGAAATCCCCATTCGCTAACGACGACAAGTGCATTTGTAATTACTGTCTCTTCTTCTACATAGAGAGTAGTAGGTCTTCCCACCTTTTTGGTATGCCAGTTTTTCAATCGATTAATTAAAGTACACTTGGAAATCTTAAATTTCTGTGCGCATTTATTAATCGATAATTCGCCACTAGTAATCAACTTCATAATATGTTCAATCACTTCTGGCGGAGTACTTTTATATCTTCTTTTATTACCATTCATATTTCAATATTCTGCAAAAATGTTAAACTAAACTATAATCCTGTATGTAGGTTGGAAAATATAGTTATTTTACAAAATTTCTAATTTAAAAATTATACAAAAAGCGTTGTAGTTGACCAAACCAAACGTTAGTATAACTTTGACCCGGTCAAAGTTAGAATAATGGCGGTCAAAGTTTTTAGTATTTGGCCATTTCATACTAACCTTTTATTTTTGAGTAAAAAATGTTTTAAATTAACTTATATTTACTGAATAAAATAAAATTTGAAGATAAAATTAATTGAAATAAAAGTAAGTATTTATAGCTTTAATTTATTAAGTTGTTTGAAACACCTTAAATTTATAATTTTTTCGCAGTAAAAAAAAAAACACTACTGAACACTGTTCTAATTTGAATTTAAATTCTGGTAAAGTGAAAAAATCCTTTAAAATTCTTTTAAAATCTTTCCAATATTTTTTCTGCCATCTCTTGGAATAGTTTTCAATTAAATACTTCTTATTGCTAATTAATAGTGTTTCTCAATTTTTAATAAATAGTTGTAAGAACTTTTTTTCTTTTTCGGTCAAAGTTACATATGGTGGTCAAAGTTATACAGTTTGACGGTACCTTTACTTTTTCTTTTGTTTAATTCAATGTTTCAATCTTTCATAATTTAAAATAAGTACTTATGTATGTACATATGCTATCTTTTCTTTACTGTGGATTTTATTTTTAAGCTATGATGTGCATATACATATATAAAAATAGAATATACATATTATGTATGTATGTATATAAACAAAAATTTCCTCATTTTTTTAAATAATAATATTTCATTTTCAAAATTTTTAATTCTCGCTAATACTTATTACATTAAAGTTTCGATTATTTTTCCTAAAATAATTAATTGTAGTAAGAGACCTCAATAAAATTATATGCTTGGTGGCGGTGCTTAAACAAAGTTTGGCGCATGATGGCGCGTTTGTAAGATAAATGATGATTATTGCGTCCCTTTTTAGTTGTATTAGAAACCGGTTAAATAAATATTTAGTTACGTTGTATTAATTGTATACTACATTCACAAAAATCAATTTGAAATTCCTTATGTATAAATATCAAATTAACATATGCCACACTATACACTATACACATTTTTACTGAAAAGAGATTTCCATATTTTCTCTGGAGAATCATTTAACCTAGGCTCTTAGGCTGTGTTTTAAATAAAATAGAGAGATAGGTACATTAGCATTTCTTTAATTATTTGCTTTAGTGTGGTATCATATCTGGATTACTGTCGATTGTCAAATACATTGTTGAAGAATGTTGTGACTGTGTGTAAGTACATTCGTTTTCATTGTATTAAAAAAATGTACATGGGTGTGTTATATAGAATAAAACGTTATTATATAAAATGTAAACACATAAAGTAGTATTTATGTTTAGTTTTTTTTTTGGTAAAGATGCACAGTTGCCATTTTCATGTGCAATGTACATAATATGTCCATATTAGATGCAGGTATGTACATATATGTAATGTATATTATTTTCAAAAATTGTAAAATAAAAAAATCAAATAAAAATATACCATTTTCCAACCGTATTTTTTAAAGTAAAGTTAAACCTTGAGTTTTTAAAATATTTTTAAGCTATCACATGGCGAGACTTTTTGTATTTGTATATTATATACAAACCTAAGTATGTGTGTGTATGCATATGAATATTGTAGATATTGTTTTTTGTCAATTTGCAAATTATGTCGCGCGCATTTTTTAAATATTGGAATTTTTTTGTTATTTCATTTCTTACTTAAAGAAACCGCGTGTAATATTTATGTTTACATTTGTAATCAATAAAAAGTTAATCAGAATTATTTTTTATATATACATACATATGTACATATGCTATTTTATAATAAATATTAAGTAAGTACACATTTCCATACTTTTTCTCACATTTTAGATTTTCATTATTTACATAAATATGTATACATACATATATGTATTTTCAAAAAAACATATTTTCATATACAGTTTTAAACAACTTTTGAAAAATTACATATGTTGATTGACATACATATGTACATATATACATACATATGTTTCTACTTTTTTCAAACCTTTTTTTACGCCTTCCAGCCAGAATGAATAAACTTTAATTATTAATTTACCTACATATGCATATGCATGCGTACGTAATTGTTTTACGTACATAATTCTTAATTTTATCCTGAATTAATTTCTTGAAATTATTTTGTTTTTAATTTTTATTATGTATCTACATACAGACATATAATATGTATGTATTTATTTTATTGTAATATTGTTTAAAATTTGATAAATTAAATGTTCTTATAAATTACATTGTACATAAAATGTGTAAGTACATGGATAAGTCTACGATTTTTAACCTAAATGTGGAAACCATTATGTTTCAAAATTATTACAAAAATAAACTCCATTATAAAATAGTAAGGTTGCTATTAATAATATAATTGTTAGATTTACATACATACATCCATACATATATTTGATTAAAAAATAAAATAACACATTTGTAAACATCCATACATGCATTTACATCATAAAAATTTCTCTGAAAACTACAAAAACAAATATTTTGATACCTGGTAATACTATATAGTATATAATTTTAAGAATAAGTTTTTCTACTGTTTAATATACGACAATGCGAAACGAGAAAAATTTTGTAAAAAAAAACATTCACTTTGCTGCTTGATTTAAAATTTCAGTCTATATATAAAATATTACATTTATAGACTTTTACATGGTAAACATATAAATTTTATATGCTACACATATAATGTTTAATATTGGTACATAGTCCATACATATGTATCTTATACGCTACCTTATATAAATTAGGTACACTTTATTCTTTCAATTTTGTATTGTCTTATATATGAAATTTTAATTTTTTTTTTCATTTCTTTTCTCTTGTAAGTGTTAGTAGCCAAGGGCTAGCGTCTCTTTTATTAAAAGAAATTAAAAACGAAAGCATATTAAACGACATTTTGTTTCACAATGTTAATATGTACTTAATTTTTCTTTATTTTATTATTTAGTTTTAAATATTAATTTTTCTTCTAGTTAGTTTTAATTAAAAATATACATATTTACATATATTTTTTCGTCAATAATAATATAAATTAAAAGGATAACTAAAAAATCAAAAAATTTTTATAAAAAAAAATCTGCAAGTTATAACTATGTTTTCTTATATAGAAATTGGTGTTTCATTAGAACGTTTTCAATATGTATGATATCATTTATGTTGTATTTATATATAAACTTGTATATACATTTTCCTAATTTACAATTTGGCAACTTGGCAATTCTCAATATAATGAACAAAGAATGAGAGAAAGAACCCTTATTGGTTTGGTACGCCGCACACACAATAAAAACGAACAAACGGCAAAAAGAATCTGGCAGGGTATGCTATGTTAAAGCATTTACGACGTTTGCCTTTGTAGTTTTTATTATACCAGCATAGCATAGTGGATATCAGAAAGAAGAGCGCGCGTTTTTTTATATTGTATTTTGTGTTTTATACAAAGTAGTTTTTTATTTTTTTTTTGTTTTAAGAAAACTAATATTTAGCTAAATAAGAAAAAAATCATAATTCCTAGTTCATTAAAAAAAAATTGAAATATATTTTATACCTATAAAAAAAAATTTGTAGTTCTTCCAAAATTAAATTTTTGTTGATGTTGCTTTATTAAAAAAAAAAAGTAAAAATTAATATTTATTAAAGTGAAATCTAAAAAATTGCAAAACATGAAGCCTTGATATGATTATAAAATATTATTTATAAAGATAAGTAGTATTAAATTTTTAGAATAAATTCGTCATATATAAAAGGAAATTTTATAAAATTTTGTGTTTGTGGAAAAAGTGCAAGAGTAAACAAATATTTGTACATTTTCGTATAAAGGGAAAAAAAATTGAATTTCATTCTGAAATATCACTTTAAATTTGTTTTTATTCAAAAATATATACATACCACAAATAAAAAGCAAATTAGCTTGAAATCTTTATAATATTTAATCATATTTAAGTTATTTTAAATTAGTCAAATTTATTAATTAAAAATTAAAATGTCGGAGCACCATCGCGGTGCTTGGGATACAAGAAGCGGTGGTGATAATGTTTGGTGGTCTGCTGCTGGTTCGCTTGCAACGCAAGACCAACAAACTTTACACCATCAACATTTAATTAATCAACATCATCAACAGCAATTAGCTGCACAGCAACAGCAGCAGCAACAACAAGTTCAACAGCTACAGCAACAGCACCAAGTTGTCGTACAGCAGGCACAACAACAAGCACATAATAATGATGCTAGAAATAATTGTACAACATCTGGTGTAGCTACACAACAACTATTTTCTTATAAAATGGCTAGCAGTTTTCAAAATCCAGCTACAACAATGGCACAGGTTGTCGCTTCATCAAATTCAAATGCTAATAATTCAAACACAGCGGGCTATGATTATCGTACATTAAATATGGCAACCGCAGCTGCAACTGCATCACCTGGTACCCAGTGGTGGTATGCAACTGCTGCTAATCAGGGACAAATTGACGCAAGTAGTTTACAGCAACAAAATCAACATCAACAGCAACAACAGCAACAACAACAACAGCAACAGCAGCAACAACAACAACAACAACAACAACAGCAGCAGCAACAAAATATAAATGCAATAAATACAACGGTAAGTGAATTTCATTTTTATATACACACCTTAAATTAAATTGTTGAACAAATTTTTAGAGTAATTTCTTTTCACATTTTTAATATTCATTTTTTTGGTATTTAGAAAAATTAGTTATTCATGAAATTGTTTAAAAAATTATGTGTACTTTGAGTAATTTACAAAACTTCAAAAAACAATGATTTTCGCTTTTTATTAACAAATTAGGGGTAGGTTATTAGTAAAAATTACTTGTTACGGATAATTACTATTCATAACTGTAAAATATGTACATATTAAAACAAATAATTATAATGTAACGACTAAACTTACATTGTTCCTTTTTCTCTAATAAGTGATATTGATTCTTTTTGTGCCCGAAAATTTAATTAAACAAATATTGTTAATTGTTTTATATTTAATTTTTAGTTAATTTAATCAGTTTTAATAATTATAGTAATTTGTTTTTAGAAAAGCTTTTTTTCATTAATATGTGTACTAGTATGTACTTCTTTTTATTTTAAATGTTACTACATACTATCCATACATATGTGTATCTATGCACTCCAGTAATATATGTATGGATTTATTTTTTCTTTAATTACACAAAAGAAAAAGTAAACAAAAAAAAAAACAAAGTTATTCGTTCGTTGTAATTTAAATTAAATAAAAATTGATAGACATTTCAGTAAATTTTAATTTATTGTTTTAAACAATTTTTATTAGCTTTATTATTAATATTTGTTTGTATATTTTTTATTTATACTTCTAGTTATAATTTCTAAAATCTAAATAAAAATTTATTGTGTTTTTCATACAAATTTTATACATATGCATTTACTTTGAATGATTGACAACACAACACAATAGTAAATAGATAACCCATACTTATAAGTCAATTGTAAATTATATTATATGTTTCCGAGCAGCATTTCCCATAAGCTAGGCACCGATTGTTAGAAATGGTGTAATATGTATATACATACATAAAACAAAATAGAATAGAATAAAATAGAATAGATTTTTTTTAAATTAAAATAGGTTTAAAAACTTAAATTTGAATAAATATTATTATTTTTTTTTTTATTGAATATAATTTAAATTATATACAATAATGATTTAAAAGCACTAGCTGCCAGGGCTATCGGCTTCTTTTTACAAATTTTTCTTATTTTAACTTATAATTTTGAATAAATAAATACATATATATATGTATGAATATTAAAAATAATTTTAAAAATTTCAATGTGAAACAATTAGTACATTTTAAGAGATAATTATCATTTTATAAATGTAAATACATATATACATATCCATATAATATCTCAACATACCATATAAATAATCGAAGTTATCTACATTTAAATATAACTTGACATTATAATTTATAAATACATACAATTTTTTTAGTGTGTATGGTATATTGTGGATGTGTGTTTATATTCAATTTGTAGGAAAAAGCCATTACTAAATACTCGGCTTCTCTAGACCTCAATTTTTTAATTTTCTTTAGTTTGTATATTATGTACATGCATATGTATTAGTTTTTTTTTATGTAAAATGTAAATTTGAGTGAGTTTCTATGCTGTATATATAGTTTGGACATTTCTTTTCAATAAACTTTGCGCAGTAATTTTTTTTTTTGTTAATTGGTTTTTGTGTGGAATAATTCAAATCTCACTCTTTTTTTTTAATAACATTTAATTTATTTTCCTCACAAAAATTAGAATAAAATATATTGTTTTTTGTGTAGGATGCATTTTATAAATGATAATAATAAATTAATATTTTGTATTTCAATTAAAAATGTATGTAGTTACATATTATAAAAATATTTATGTACATACATAAGTCCATACATCTTACTTACATATTATGTACCTTTTAAAAATTTGCAATATGCAGACAATTTTAAAATAAATTAATAATAAAATTAAACAAAAAAGTACCTATGACTAATTAACTTATATACATAAATACGTACATATATATGTACATGATTTCTTAGAGCTTAATTTCAAATTTGCATTATTTATGTATCTATGTACTTAATTTTCGTAAGAGTAGAACTATAATTGAGTGTTCATAGTATTTTTAAAAGAAAGTTAACTTATTTTCTTACACACATACATCAATTCTACCTTTTTAATGTTTGATAAAAAATTGAGTCATTATATTTTATATTTTATAATATGCATATCTTATTTTCGATTTCAAATATGCCATTTTTATAAATTAATTTTCGGCGGTTTAAAAAAAAGAAATTTAAGTTTTATAAATCACCTCTAAAACTACTATTTGGTTTAATATTATAAAGACTAGCTGAGTTAGATGAATTAAAAACTTGTAGATTTGTTATTTCTTAATTTTTCTAACAAAAAAAATTTTGAAAGGCAAATAAATATTGTGAATTAAGTAACTTTTAATAGTTCATCATATTATTAAATTATTATAATAGTTAGTTTATTACATTATTAAACTATATTATTAAAATAAAACAATTTTTTCTTCACCATATCGTTATATAGAGCAAATGGCATATACTGAATCGTTTATTTACACAAACAAAAAATAATGTTTGAGCTTTAATTCTGAGCAAAATTACTTCAAAAAAATTTGGATATTACTATATTACTTCAAAAAAATTTGGACTCGTGCCCAAGTTACAGGTGCTTAAAAATAGAGAATTTTCAGTTTTAGACCCCTTACAGCTTCTAAACGGGGGTGACACAAAAATATTTCCTGAAATGACTCATATTTATTTCTAAAGATCTAATATGATCTAATAAGATCCTCTCACCTAATTTCCCCTTCTATCTTTCAAACAGTTCAACTAGGGATTTGATAAATATTATTAGTTATACCATTATCTAAAGTTAGTTCTGGCTTTATACAAAGCATTATGAATTTTAAAGTTAAATATGTAATAGTTATGCTAATTTGTTTCTCAGGAGTAGCATTTCAGTTTTGAAAGGTGGTGTACTTATGTAAGTTTACAATGTTTTGTTTTTCTGAAGAAAATATGTTTGTTACCAAAACCATATAATAATAATAACAATAAAAAAATACGCCAGAAATATTTTTATTTTGAAGAATTGAAAAATTATCCGTAAGTTATCGTAAGAAAAAGAAACTTGATTCTTCTCAAAAAATTCTTTGAGTGGTTCCGGTTTTTCCGCTCCATCTATAAATCTTAAATCTATAATGTTTTTTATATAATATGTATATGTTGTGCTACTTCTACAATATGGTTAAGCTCAGGAGAGAAACAGCAGTTTCTATTATATGCTAATTGCATTATATGCCCTGCATTTTTTTTGTTTTTTTTTTGGCATTTTCCCATACGATAATTTGCCTGCGATAAATTGGGCACGATAAATTATTTGCGATGAATTGGTTCACGAGAAATGCGAATTAGCGTATAGAATTTTGTTAAATTTCAAAAACGCAAAGTGCTATTTTATTTTTATGTAAAATAAATATGCAGAAGGCCCTAACAGTGTTATATTGGTATCTTACTTTTGGAAATAAAGGATAAACATTTTTATTTAAAATGTTTTTGTACTAACGAACTATAATTTGTAGGTTCTAATTACGACAAAAAGAGGGAATTCAAAAAATTTATTTGATTCTAGTATGTAAATATATATGCACCTACTACAATATATGTATACTGAAATAAATGTTTAGAAATATTGCTGATAAATTTTTCCATTTCAAGCATTAATGTTTTTTAAAGCTTGAACAAAAAACTTGAATTGAGTGTTGACATACATAAAATTTAGATAAATCCGATGCAAATATATATGTAATAAGTATACATATATATATAATAAATATATCATAAATTAAATACAGGTATATTACATATTCACATAATAGCAATTACTGATTCTTCATTTAAAATAAAAAGTATAATGGGGCTTATGATTGAAAACGCACAGAAAACGGCGGCTGAAAAAGATTATTCACCTTCACTATATTTTGGTATGATTGAAAACGCGTGATTAAATTTTAATTCGAAATTAAACAGTTGATATATGAATTAAACAGAATGATATTCTAATTAAAATCTATTTGAAAAAAGCAGTATTTAGTGTGTAAGCCAATATTACACTTACTGCAATGATTACTGTATGATTTTGTTGATAAACAAACAAAAGATATATCTATAATTAAGCATTACATATATATATAGAAACTGTATTTTGTAAATAAAGATGTAAAATAAAAAAAAAATACATAGAAAAGCTATGGGCACTAATGGATATTTTGTCGGGTTCTTTTTTGATTGATTTTTAAATGATTATATAATACCTTAAGCAACGGTGTGTCTACTCAAATTTTCAGTTATTATTCCATAATTTATGTTATAAAGTACCCAGACATTTTGTTCAGCCATGTCGATACAAAGTGAAATTAGTGACCAATACCATTTTTAATTTCTTCTAATATTTTGGTCGGCATGTAAGATTAGAGGGAGATATAGGACAACCAGGTTATCACGTCAATTATGAACAACAACTAAGAATTGTTTGTAAGTTGTTAAAATTAACAATTTCACCTTTTTTATTTATTATGAACAACAATATTGTTAAAAGTAACAATTGGCAACTATGGTGAATTAAAGAAACAACTGTCAATTCAAAATTGTTTAAAATACTCGGTTTTTCATAAATAAAATTAATTATTGGTTTTGAAGTGTTTATAAATATTTGAAAATTATTATTCAGTTCTTTACCTAAGTTTTATGATTTATTATTTACCGTTGAGAGCGCCACGAAATCCTAAAAAAACAAATCCCAAATGACAAAACCCCAAAATATCAAAATCTCAAAACTTTAAAAAGTAAAGCAAATTTACAGATTAAAGAATTATTACAAGAGAGAATTTTTTAGTAGGAATTTCAGGCTGAAGCCCATTAGGATTATTAAGAAAAAATGAATTTGGTAAATATTTAAGAAAAAATTTATTTTGTACCGTTGTGCGTCGTTTCATTTCGTTTTTGTAAATATATATACATATAATTTGGAGTGATTTTTAGTTGGATATAAAATTAATGTTATACGCTTTTCCAAGAATATTTAGAAAAAGAAATATAAATATGTAGGAATATATATTCTTTTTTACATTTTTTTTTCCAACATTTTCGCATTCAAAAAACTTTTTACATTTTTTTTCTACAATTTTTGCATTCAATATTTTTCTTTTCAATATTTTTCTTTTCAATAAATCGACGCACTTCCGAAATAACATTCAGAAGGAATTATAAAAAAACTCCTTTGGGATTTCGGTATTTTCGAATTTTGGGATTGTGAATTTTGAGATTATGAATTTTGGGATTTTGTAATTGCGATTTTGTGTTTTATTTATTTATTTATTAATTCTTATATCCAAAAGAGCGGATTAGCTCGTGCAGAGTTTATACATTATATTTTTTTTTTTTTTTAATTACAAATCATGTTACATAATATTATATAATTATATAAATATAAATCAGTTCTAAAAATATTTAAGTATAAAGAAAATGATAACAACAAACTAGAAGTAACTGTATTTAAATTTAACTATAGTGACTAAAAAAAGAGAAATAATGTTGAATGCAAAATTATTCGTTTGTGTTATAATTATGTAGAAATGGCTTCTTTAATTCTTTTTTAAATAATATCGAATTCTTATCTTTTATATTTTGTGGAAGATTATTGTATAAATTTATGGATGTATTGTAAATTGGATCAAGTCCATTTAAATTTCTACTTGGCTCAAATCTCAGTTGGTTATTTGTTGTATTATAATTCTGTATCTCATTGTTTTTTAGTAGAGTAGTATTTGACTTTATGTTGTTATTGCTTATATTATTATGTATGTGGACTACTTGCAATAAGTTTCTATAGTCTTTTAACTTTAGAATATTATGGTTTTTATGAATTTTGTTTGTTGATGTTCTGATGTCATACGAATACAAATTTTTGATAGCTTTATTTTGAATTT
Source organism: Poecilobothrus nobilitatus (assembly GCA_947095535.1). Classification (NCBI taxonomy): domain Eukaryota; kingdom Metazoa; phylum Arthropoda; class Insecta; order Diptera; family Dolichopodidae; genus Poecilobothrus; species Poecilobothrus nobilitatus. Next base: position 120,183,062 of record OX352772.1, read on the forward strand.
TTTGTAGTTTATTTAGATTTTTCAAGTAAGTATTTTCCCATATTTCAATTCTATAAGTTAGTAATTTGAGATTTCGTGACCAGCTCTATCGTTGGCTTACTGAATGCATCCTTGACAAATTCTATTTTTTTTTTGTAAGCGGTTCAATTAAGTATTTTATTTATCTGCCTTCTATTTGTAATAAAATAAGCTTTGTCCTGTAATAGTTATTAAGTAAAATTTTACATAACTTTTATATTTTAATTAAAACAAATAAATAAAATAAAAAACAAACGACTTTAACAATTTAAATTTTCTAGTTGTTCAAATTGACACTGAAATAACAACTAAATTGTCTTTCATAATACTTTTTTCAGTTGTTTATTTTTAAAAAATTCACCATACAATTTGCAACAACTGTTGGTTGTTAATTGTTGTTCATAATTTGATTGAGACGATCAAGTTGTTGAGTAACAACTAACAATAGTTAGTTGTTGTTCATAATTGATGTGATTATTTTCACGTAATGTTTCTGTTCCTTTAAAATTTTTCGTACTCAAGCTTCTTATCAAAGAAAATATACTAAAAAATAAATAGAAAAGCAAATTGCCTTTCTACTCTTAAAAAATATTAGGGGTTCTTTAGGAACATTAGGTTTTACATAACACAACACTAGGGTCCCAAAACTTTGTATTTTTCTGTCAAAGCTGTTGATGCACTTTGATAAGGTTCGAACCATTCAATGTACACATCCTGTTTCTATAAAACTTAACCATCTTTTAAAAACTTTCAGATGTTTTAGTTACCGACATAGAAATATTTATGTAAATTGTGGAGTTGTATGACAACTACCCGAATCTATTGAACAAGCACAACCAAATTTTACAGAAGTTGCTGCCATAAAACTTGATCATCATTTATAAGATTTTAGACGCTTAGCTTCATTAAGATCCAAAAGGTGCAAGAAGCCTGAACCGGCTGCTTTAGGCCAATCAAATTTTACAAAAGTTTTTGGCTTGTAACTCGACACCTCTTTACTAAATTTTAAATTCCTAGCTTCAGTAGACACTGAGATATTTTCATTTAAAAATAGAAGTTGTATGGCAGCTACCCGAACACAAAGAAAAATTAGCACAAAGTTAAAAACGGTCGCATTCAGGATTCATTGTATTTCGTTTTCCCTATATCCGATTTAGTGGTCAAAATTTAGCTCTAAAATAATATTGACCCGACCTAGTCAAAAATAATCATGGATTTTCAATTTTTTCGTTTTTAATTCTTAAATTTCTTAATTTTTTTCTTTCACTTTATTTGTTTTATTTTTTTTTTACTTTTGTTTTTCTTACAACCAGTTAACAATGAATACTAAAAAAACGATGCAAGTATTCACCAGGAAATGTAAACAAACGTTTGACAAAAATAAATAAATTTAGTATTAGCCAGGCAAGTAAAGTTTATTATGTGCTTTAAGTTTATAAAAAGCACATTAATGTAGAATGCAAGGAAGGCATAAAAGTTCTGGGCAGTGCTAACTAGTTGCGAGGAGAAAATTTTCATCACTTGGTTGAAAGAAATGGGGGTGTTGTGGTTTCCATTTACCAAATTTAAACTTTTGAACTATGTTTCAAAAATTGCCAGAAATTAAAAAAGGAAAATTGCATTTAAAAATGATATACCAGAGAAAAATGTTATAATTGATTTCTTACTAGATATCCTGACATTTCAAACGAGTACCACAGTCTCTTAAGTTAGAAATTGCTGAAGTGACAAAGATTTACTTGAAATATTTGATGATCACCGACGTATCAACTGTGATGAGTCTGGATTGGTTTATGTTAAGGCAAAATAGGTTTTAGTTCGGAAAGATTCAAAAAAGGTTTACAATCGTGTTGTAAACCATGAAAAGGAGTTATTTTCAAATTTAATAAACTATTAAACTATAAACTATATTTATTTACTAGCACTACTTGAGATTTAATTATATAAAATTATCGTAAGTGCCGAGTATATTTTTATTTTCTTTTTGTTCCGAATAAGTAAATATACGTATATTTAATATACGTATAATCCTGTATTAGATTTTTCTAAGTGAACCGTATTCGGTGCTTTTACGTTATTAAAATGTATTTACGTTACGTTACGATTTTACGTTATTAAAATGTATTTACGTTATTAAAATGTATTTACGTTACGTTACGTTTTTACGTTATGTAAATGTATAATATTTTTAATGCTTATTATTTTTCTAAATGTCATATTCGTATGCATGTGATAATAATATCATATTCGGATTTAAATAATTAAGTTAAGTTGATCAAAATAATAACCTTTTCTTCAAGGGTTCCTAATTTTTTTTTGATTTTGTTGCAGTTTTTGTTTGTAATATTTTGTGGCTGATTTAATATATAATAATACATATATCTTTATAAAACAATGTTGTGGTATCTCATCTAATGTTGCAACTTATATCTAATAACGTTTTGAAACCATACTTAATCAAAATGCACTCGATGCTTGACTCGTTTGTATGGCTACTTTTTACTTTTATTTTACCAAGTAAATTTTACTGCGTATTCGATTTTTAAGGTCATAATAATGAATGGAATGTCAACCTGCAAAATAGTACTTCCAATTATTTCAAAATCAAAATCCAGAAATAAGAAAAAAAAATTGTATTTCATTTTAAAATAAAAATTTGCCTTAAAATATTTTATAGCATAAATTAAGCTAACAAATTTTCTGACAAAAAAAATTTTTTCTAAATGCTTGAAAACATGGAGCAAAGAAAATTAATATTTTTGATTTTCAATTATTAAAACAATTCTAAAAAAAAAAAATTCTATTGGAACTATAAATATGAATATTATTTAATGTTGGTTCTGTATATGGTATATATCAAAACACTTGGGATGCAGCGCAACATTGCATTTTTTACACTGATTTACAGTTGGTTAGTTGCAATCACTGCATCTTTTACGTTTGTTGTCATAACTGCGTCTTTTACGTTTCTTGCCATAACCACATCTTTTACGTTTAAGAATTTTTCAAATCACATGACTTATATTTGTGCGTGCAAAACATTATGGTCTTTCTTCATCTTCTTCAATTTCAGAATATCTGATATGATCTTAACTAAAAAGTAGCCGCGTTGCAATTTGATCTTTGAAATCAATCTTAAATATTGCATGCGAGTTCAGCTTTAGCAATAACATACTGTGTATTCTAACCATTTACAATTGCACTCTTAATTGAATGTATTACCACCACCACCACTTATTTTACATTAACTCGCTTACGCTATTACGAAGTATGTTGATCGCACCCATTTGGTAATGTGGCATATAATCAGTGATAACTTCTAGCTATTTTTTCTTCTCAAGATTCGAATATCGAAAATTGTAGTCTTTGGATCAGCGAAAACAAAATTTGACGTAATATGGTAACTTCAGAGTTGCCTGTCAGCGAGGGCGAAGTATTTTATGGTTTCAAAACAACATTAGTAGTCATGCATCTTGAGATTGCTGCCACTCGCAAGTTTCTTGTCAGCACCTTAAACGATTTCATCTTACTGCTCCAGTAGCTAGAAGTTTTCGTTAATTCAGCAAACAAAAAAGAAGTTATCGAAATAAACTACATATCTCTTTGAATCTTCTTCAAACTCCACTAATTTTAAAATAACAGATGCTAATCCAAATTATTGTTATAATATGATGGTTGAGCCTGCATAAGGATTAATATGAAGCCAATAGTCAGTGTCTGAGGAAAGACATCAGTTTCTAAATCCAAATCTGATCACTTTATTGCAAAGATACATTTTGTAACTGTGTCTTCCAAAGTGTGGAATCATATGCTCTTTAACAGATAAGTTCGATGCAAAAATTCCAAATTGCTTGAATTTCTGATTCATAATATCAATTAATATGCCTACTTTAGCAAATATGTCATTTTTGTCAATATTATCATTATTCATTCATGGGTCTCCAAACATTTCTTTGTGAGGGCCATATTAGGTATTTAAATATGGTTTAGCGGATATGTATTTTTTGTACCTTGAGCACAAGCAAGCTAGATGGTACCTTCAAAGGTGTGAATCGCATCAGAATCAATTTCTGAGTCGATTAAACTTTGTCCGTCCGTTCGTCAGCACAATAACTCCAAAACTAAAGAAAGCTAGAGTCTTGCAATTAAAACAAACTATTCTAGGATCGATTTGTACGTTTCCTATTTTATTTTAATGTAAATGTGAAATTTTAAAATGTTAATGTGATTGATTGCTTCTCGTTTTCAAAATGTTTTCAAATTCCGGTTTAAATTTTGAATTGCTGGTAAGAAGAATAGATTTTAAATGTTGATTTGATAAAAATAATAAATTTGCTCTATATGTATTTTGATTTCATAATATTTCAATCGGGATAAATTTGCAGGCGAATTTCTTTAAATTTCTTTAAATCGCCGAAATACTCGGCGTACAAAAATTTATAAAAATCGATTAAGTTTAGTTCTTTATATTTGTCTTTAATATGTTCATATGCCTGAAGTTCAATAATTTCCATTTGAAGTTGAATAGGAACTTCAGTAACCGCACAATCAAATGAATTTTGAAAAAGCCTTATTTCCATTCATTCGCATCTACATCTGCAAATCGTTTTTGAATTTGCTGTTTTATGAATGTGAAATAATTAAAAATGCGAAAGAGAAAGTAAATTCGGTTTGAACAATTTTATACAATTCTTCACAGTGGCCAGATTCCGCATCGGTGCAAATGAGAAAATTTGACAGTTCTCGTGCAAAACTTTCAGTTTGCACTGGTTTTCAATTCCGCAAGAGTGCGAATGACAAAATTTGATATTTAGTTTGCACGGTGCAAAGTTTTTTCACAAAGTATATATCGGTGCAAATGCAAATGAGAACGCAAACGAGAAAGACAGTATTTTTATTATTTATGGAAAGTTGGAAATATGGAAAATTATATAGTTACATATATAGTTTATATAGTTTAGTATTATAACACTAAACTGTTTTGTGTATATGTTTATATATTTTTTCATTTTTTATTTTGTATTGAAATGATAGTCAGCACTGTTTATAATTCTTTCAGTTCAGTTTTATTCTTTGATAATGAAAAAAGTTTGCATTTGCACCAAAAAAGTTTGAAAAGCGGAAAAGATATATGAGTAAAGTTATATTTTTTTAATTGATCTTCCATAAGTATCAGTTTAGCTCTGAACGCCTTTATATGACATAATAAATCACAAATTAAGTTATTTTCAACAAAGGCCAATTTTCAAATCCATTCAGGATCTGATAAAAGTGGTTGATAATGGGGTTTCTCGGTAAGAAATATGTTAATTTCATTCCTGAGATAAAAGCAGCGTGAAAGTACCTTGTTACAGCCAGCTAAGCCTGCGATTTGCAGTATAGTATATCAAATCAGGATATATGGTAAATGTGGGTATTTGTGACAGTTTCAATTTTTTTTTTACTTTGGAATAGAGTAAAAAAAACAATAGTACAAGATAAATAACTCACAATGCTTTTATCAATTCAATTAAATGTATTATTATTATTATATTATTATTAGCCAATTTCAATTATTATTATTATTAGAACTTATTTTTAGAATAATTATAATAAAAAATTAAAAAAATTTCAATTAATAAAATTTATTCTAAAATTCTGTTTTGAAGGTATTTGTGACACACTTGTTTCTAATTGTGACATATAAAGATATTTTGATAAAAAAGATTTTCTTTTAATTATCAAAATTTCTTTATTTCATAGCAAAATACATCTATTTTAAAATTTACTGAATTAAAATAAAAAAAATCATATTTAATTTGATTTAAAAACAGAAAACAAAAATAATTTAAAAAATAACAAAAAAATTCATCCTTAATAGAAAGAAAAACATAAAAAACTGCAATCATTCAGCTGTGATCCTTAAAATATACGATTGATGCGAAACATAATATTGTATTTGTAACTTAAGTGCTTGTAATTCGGACATTGTTAAAAGTTACAGCACTCACCAATTTTTTAAGTCTTAATATGTCTGGCGCAATACTAATTTTTATTCTCTGTATAATTTAAAATAGTTTTATTTAATTATTTTGAATTAACAGAAATATTTTTTTAATTTACTTATTTTAATAAAAATAATTGCGCTACTAAATATCTAAAGCGGAGATACATTGTACCTATTACAGACAGTATAAGAGTATAATTGTGATCGTTAATATATTTCACAGCTTATATATGCAAAAAGAAAGGTTCACAAATACATTTTTAAATTCTAATATCTTTCTTATTTTTAAAAATGCAAACAAAAGATAAAAAAATTAAAATGCATTTAGCCATATATTAAAAAAAAGGGGAGCATGATTGAACTGTAATTCGGATATACGATCACAAATACCAACTTAGAAGAAATTATCATGCCTGCATTTGTGACAGTTTATACTTTTAAGATTTTTAAATTATTCTTTATCAATATTGAATAAAACACACATTTTTATTAAAATATAAATTATAAACTTTTGATTTTAAAAATAAATATTTATAATTATAATTTAGTAGTTTTCAGCCACACACTACGTATTATGAATTCCGTTTTAAGCTTTGAACATCAGTAACTACATATTTTTTACGATTTTTCTACTATAAAACCTATACATAATATTAATAATAAAACATAAACAACACATTTCATATTTACATTACAGTAGTATGGTACCTATGATAGTCAGTACTCAGTACTAGTAACAAAACGTACACAACAGAATAACAAAAAAAAAACACAAAATTATAAGATACATTCTCACTTACTCTCTTTAAAATTGTGTATTTTTTTTTTTCCTCTCGAGTCTTGACTATCGACTCGACCTCAACGGCTCAACTTTTCTTTGACTATATGTATATAATGCACTTTAACTTATGCATGTATAAAGAAAAAAATTGATAAAAATCATCATTTATCACAATATGTATTGAAATTTTAAATAATGATGAATGATATCGATCTGATATTAATAATCAATATGTATTAAGTATGTACTTATGTATGATCAGCGGGCAGAGAGTCTCTTTAAAATTCAAATATATAATTGTTTTGGTTTTATACTTTTCTATTAAATTGTTCCATTTATGTATGAATGTTTGTATATTATTTGAAGCGATTAGAAAACTTTTCTAATTGTATTCTTTTTTGAATTCAATTTTAGTATACTTTTTGCAGTTCTTACAATCAAAATTAAATTTGAATAATTTTTTATTTTTAAATATTTTGTATGTCAATTTTATGCAGGGTTACCATTTGTACAATTGTGATAATATTTGTACGGTTTTCTCACCTTCTGTACCATGTTAATCAAGGATTGTACGCCAAATATATGGTATTTTCAGATTTTAAATTTTTTACATTAGAGCAAGATAAAACGAACAACGGAAATATTGTTACAGACAACGTGGCCTATAAAAAAATTTAACTGAATTTTGCTCCAAACTTTGTTTGTGCATTTTACGAATGTTTTACGGATACCTATTCTGTTTTCCCCACGTACCTTTAAAACATTTATTTCGAATTCAATGAATAAATAGACATAATAGTTCTCACTCACAATACCAAATAATCTAAATATACGTACACCAACTACAGGCTCTTTATACAATTTAATTCTGTTTTGATGTTATTTTAAAAATAATTTCAGTTAGTGTTATGACGAATTTAGTTTTATTTGCTGATTTTTTTACGAATTGTACTTTTTCCATAAATTCTATTTTTCTAAATTGCAACTGTCTATTATATAAATCGGGATTTAACATAGAATTTGACTACACATTAACAGGGGCCGCTAGTCTATAATTATAATTTAGCAGTTTTCAGCCACACACTACGTCAGTGGTTTCCCAACTTCATGTTGCTGTGCCCCATTATTTTCAATAAAAAATCTTGGCAACTCTCTTATGTGATAAAATAATAAAGGCATATATTTAAAAAGTAAAAAAAAATATTTATTTCCTCATCAAATGAAAAAAAAATGTAATTCACAAAATAAAGATTTATAAAATAGTTGTTTAATGCGAAGGATGAGCTTGTTTTTCGGCACAAAGCTTATCAAAACGTGGTGTTATCGACAAAATTGCTACCCGAAGTTCCTTTTCCACAACTAAACGGGTTCGATATTTTGATTTCATAGCAGCTAAGGCAGAACATTCAGTCTCACACAAATAGGATGTGACGAATGGGAACAGGACTTGTATAGCTTTGATTGTCAAAATATTATACTCTTCCTTGCGCTTCAACCAAAATTGAACTAGTGTTTCAGTTTCAAATTTCTCTTTCAATGAAATACCACAAGACAATTCTATCAATTGGTCTTTTTCGAAAATTGTCAATTCAAAAGTATCATATTGGTCATTGATAAATAGATTCTGTACCCATGCGAATTTTTCGTAATCGAGATCTTTGAAGTAATCAGAAAATTTTTTTTGCAAATTTTTCAAATGCTCAATAAATAGATTTTTATTTGCTTCGATAAGATTTCTGTTATACGCTCCATTTAAAATCGGAAACATGTCAAATATATTGTTTTGTAAATTTGATTTTCAAAGTTCTATTTTTTTTTATGAATGCTTTGATTTTATCCTTTTAAATTAGCACATGCATTTGCGTACCTCGCATTGATTTATTGAAATCACTCAAATTTTTAAAAATGTCAACTAAATAGGCAAGTTTAAGCATAAAGTCATTGTTATTAAATAAATTTGCTTCTTCTTTGTGGTTGTCATTAAGAAAAATTGCAATTTCATCTTTAAGTTCGAATACCCTTTCAATAGCTTTTGCACGAGACAGCCAACACACATCACAATGGTATATAGAAGTGAGGTATGTTCAGCTCCCATATTTTCACATAACTTTCCAAACAGCCTGGTTTTCAAGGGACTGTTTTTGATGTAATTAATAATTTTAGTGATAACATGAAAGATGTTGTTAAGTTCCTCGTTCATATTTTTTGATACAAAAGCTGCTCTGTGGAGCATGCAGTGCGTCCAGATAGCTTCGGGTGCTTTATACTAAAATTTAAAGACTTGTCTTGTGTCCCGACATTGACTGAGCTCCATCAGTACAAACTGCAATGCAGTTATTCCAATTTAAATCGTTCTTATTAAAAAAAAGTGTCAATTACATCAAAATTTTATATGGACGTGATTTTGCCATAATGGGGTTACAAAATAAAACATCTTTTATATTATTTTCTGCCACATATCGGACATATGCAATTAAGTGAGCATCTTTAGCTACATCGGTTGTCTCATCTACTTGTATAGAAAATTTCGTACATAGTTGAAAACAAGTACATAGTTGAAAAATCAACTGATCACAAATATCCTCAGATATATCAGCAATACTTCGTGCAACTGTATTATCAACAAGCGGTATTTGTCGGAGCTGGTTTGCATATGATTCGCCGAACATAATTTCAACCATATCAATAGCTGTTGGCAACACTAGCATCTCACCTATTGTATGAGGCTTTTTACATTTAGCAATTCTATATGCAACTTTGTACGATTCAAGCAATGCTTTTGATGGAACAAACTATTTTTTTGAATGCTTACCTTTGTTTATCAGTTGTATCTAATAATCTGTGAAAAAACTCAATGGATTTATCAATATATTCAGAATGCATAGTTTCAAGATGCCGTGTTAATTTATTTGGTTTCATGCTATTTCCAGCTAAAACTTTCTTAGAAACTAAACACATTGGTTTTTCCACCCCTTTTACAACCCCATTGTGAACCCCAATGATAAATATGATAAATCGTATTTTCTTGATTTGGGTTTTCTAATATTATTTTGTTCTCTGCTGCATGTTCTATTCGTACTATCTTTGCTTATGCCAGCTTCGGTATCTTCATTGTTAGTGGATTTTCTCTTGTAACAGATCAAAAATTTATCCATATCGGCAATAAACTTTGAAAATATTAGGATTAATTAAAATTTGAAAAACGATCTATTTAGAATTACAGTAAAATGATATTTAAATGAGAATTATAAGAATTACAAAAAATGATAACTAGATAACCAAATTAATGTGAACACAAAATATGATAATATAAGAATAACTAAACTCATTATTTCAGTAAATCAGCACTAACCACTAATAATGAAATGAAAACTACTTTTGACAGATATTGTGGAGTACACAAATTTATATACATATATATTGTTTTTCTTTTTTTTTAGCAATATATTTACTATCATTTCTCAAAGCCTTCTAGATAAAAAAAAAAACTATTGAATTCTAACCGAATGTTTACAAAATCAAATTCCAAATGAGGGGGCGCCACACACTTTGGAAAACGCTGCACTACGTACTATAACATTCCACTAAGTTTTGAATACAAGTATTTATTTGGATACGATTTTTCTATTACAAAATCTACATTAACATATAACATACGTATATGTATGTATTTAAGTTTAGAATCATGATTTGTTTTTGTTTTCTTTTGGAATCAAGAAATTTTTTATACCATACGAATTTTTTTGTAATTTTACTCAACTTCTCACTTCAAGTACTTAAAAAATATGAAAACTGATAGAAAATTGACGGAAGTGCACTACAAATTTATTAATTTAACCGTCAAGAATGTCATTAACTTTTAAAAAAAGAACAAAAATAATTAAGAGACATCAGGCGCGCATGTTTTAGTAGTAAAATTAAAAATTTAAAAAAAAAATATACTAGTTCTGCTTATATAAAGTCAAGCGATCACAAATACCCACTATGTCACAATTACCCACATTTACCATACAGAATCGCATTGCTCCAGAAAACATATCAATGTTCAACATATCACAGTTCATATAAATATGTCACAGTTCATATCAATGTGTTTTAAACAAAGTGATTGTTGATGTATTAACATTGGTTTTTGTATTTTTTTGCATCCTTATAAGCTTTTTTGATTATCCCAACTAACCCCTTTTTTTTTTTTTTTTTTTTTTTTTTATATCAGCCATGTTTTCCCCCCATTCACTGTCACGTACTGTAAACGATTCCAATCCAAATTATATTCTATTTATGTTTTTTTTAATTTCTATGAAGTTAAATTAAATTAATAGCATTGAAATTAATTTCTATCCTATCCTGTTGTAGTTGTCTCCATGCTGTGCAGGGACGCTAATTCCTGTGTGACATAAGTTCAATATCAATGCCACACATAAAGGTACTTTTCTAAAACGTCGACATTTGGACGCTCTTGCGTTGATGATAACTGTATTTGATTTAGCGTCCTTGATTTTAGCAATTATTTGCATTTGTCATTGATGTTTAATGATGCATTTGTTAATTGATGCATTTGTCATTAATAATTTCAACTGGGCATTGCTCCATGCCTGATTCTCAGTACTAAAATTTAAAAAAAAATTACTTTTAAATGTTCACCAAATAATATAAAAACAATATATTTACCTTAATTCTATTTCAGCCATTTTAACTAAGGACGCTAACAATTAACAAACACGAATGGTGAAAATATTTGACATTTGCAGTAGCAGTAAAATAATTGCTTGATTGCGTTGATTTTTGCAATTATTGCCGATCAAAATAGTTTTAGAATTTTTGACGACGACGTCAAAAATGTTTATGAAATTTTTTTTTGATCGACGTCGTGTTTTTCACGTTTTAGAAAAGTACTAAATACTACGAGTTGCGAAGTAATAGATACATCAATCGATTCATCCAATGCGATAGAATACCAACTAAAACATTTTGCTTTATTTATTTATAACTTTTGGACGATGATATGGAAAATTTTCGAGACGACGAGCAATTGTATTTGGTGAAAAACTTACATTTTTAAAAATATGAATTTTTTCTTGACATAACCCACTCACTGCTTCCATTATACATTCTTTGATAATGTTGCTAATTGTAAAAGGTTTCCCTTTTTTAACCAATTATTAAGCAACTTTGTAACTAACAAAAGTTAAGGCTTCATTTTCAGATTTCGCTTTCTTAAATAAAGCTTGCTGTGAATTTAAAGAACGGCATAAGTAAGCAAATTTATCTGAACACTCCTTGTCTTTAACTTCAGAAAATTTTGAAGCGTGCTGTGTTTCATAATGGCGTTGTATATTATATTCTTAGCAAAGCAACCGTGTTCTTACAAATGACACGAAACAGCTTTATCATTAGAATTCAATTGTATAAAAAAGTACATTATACCCTATTCTTAATTAAACAAACGACATTCATGACCCACTTCTTTTCTTTTTAGTATCCATCTTAAGCCTTAAAAAATATAAAGGAAAACTTTTTATAATAATAAAACTTTATTCCGAGAACTGTGATTATGTATAAACAAACATTTGAATTAGTTAATACACACTTTTAAATATTCTTCTTTTGTAGCTTTACAGTCCTTGATGCACCTGAGCTTCCGCTATAATTCTCTTCCATACATCTCAATACATCAATACATACATACATCAATTTCTTATTCCTAATGCTCTTAGATCATTTTCAATAGTGTCTTGCCATTTGTTTTTTGGTCGCCCTCTACCTCTAGCACCTTGCATTTGATGTAGAAATACTCTTTTTGTTACTCTGTGATCCAGCATTCTTATAACATGTCCTATCCATCTTAACCTTTGCGTTTTTATGAAACTTACTACTGTTCTATATCCAGTCAATTGTCGAAGCTCGAAATTATATCTTGACCTGTATGAACCTTCCTGTATGAATCTTCGTTTCTAATCGGTCCATATATTCTTCGAAGTATTTTACGATTAAATACTCCCAATTGCCTACAATCTGCAGTTTTAAGCGTCCATGTTTCACATCCATATGTTAGAACTGGGCTTATTAATGTTTTGTATAATTTAAGCTTTGTGTTTCTTGACAACAGACTGGATTTCATAAGTTTAGACTATGCATAGTAACATCTACTTGCGGTTTGTATTTTTTCCAGTATTGCCACAGTGGTGTCTTCACTCTTACTGTATACAACCCCGAGATACTTGAACTGATGCACACCTTCGAACGTATATTTCTAGCATCAGCTTCCAAACGTGTAAATGTTTCTTTCAACTCTCTTACACTCTTAGCTCTCATTCAACTCTCTTACATTATTACAATATCATCAGCTTTTTGGAAATCTATGAGCAGACAGTGTATATCTTTTGAGTATTCATTACATTTTTCAAATATCTGACTCAGTGTAAAGAATTGGTCCATAGTAGATATGTTTGCTTTAAAAACACATTGATAATCTCTAATAATGGTTACGGTTATTGTGTGAATTCGACTAAGTATCTAATATATAGAGAATATAGAGAATATTTTGTATGCTATATTTAGAAGTGATATTCCACGATAGTTATTGCAATCTTTTTTGTTTCCCCTTTTATGTATTGGGATAATAACGCTTTTTTTTGCCAGATTTCTGGAATAATTTCTTATCAGGTCATGGATTTCTACTTCGCCGTATTTTATCAATTCAGATATTATAGTATCTTCTCCACTTGCTTTTCCATTTTTAAGTTTCTTTACAGCACTTATCACTTCCTCTAGAGTTGGTTCTTGAATTTCATTTTCAACTGAATATATTGGTCATATCTATATGACTTGTTCTGTTTCTTACTTGTTCATTACAGATATCTGAATTTTTACACTGTTGTAGAATTTCCTAATATATTTTTCAGCATTGTTTTCAATTTCTTCGATTTGCTTATTTAAAGGCTTATTCTCTTCTTCTTTCTAATTGGTTTATCCGCTTCTTTTCTTTTTTGCTTGTATATCATTTCATTTGTCCCTGTGTTTTGTATTAGCAGCTTCTTTCTCGTTTTATTTTTCACTTGTATTAGTTTTTTGCATTCTTGATCAAACCACTTATTTCTTCTACTTCCGTTGTTTTTGGGGATTATTTGCGATGATGCATTTTCTATGTTTTTCCATTTTTCGTTAAGATTGTTATTGGTATCTAGAGTAATACTTTCTATTTTGCATATCAATTCTATTTGGTATCCGTTTCTTAGGTTTTCATCTGTGGTCAGTTTATCTGTTTCGCATTTATTGGCTTTTTGCTTCGTTTTTGTGTTTACTACAGATATTCTTTGTCTTATTTTAGCTTTGAAGAGATAGTGATCAGAATCACAATTTGCACCTCTACAATTTCTTACATTAATTACGGAAGTGGCATGCCGCTTATCTATCAAAAGGTGATCAATATGATTCGCGCTTCTTCTACATGGTATTTTCCAAGTTTGTTTGTGCATGGAATATCCGCCTGCTACTTGCTTGCTTGTAAGCTTTTCTTGCCAATTTGGGCATTAAAATCGCCCATTATAATGACCATATCATGTTTGGGTATTCTGTTACATGTATTTGCTAGCACATCATAGAAATTATCTTTATCTTCTTCCGAGCTGATTTCCATTGGTGCGTATATACTGATATTAGCGTTATATTTTGATATTTTTCTTGAAGTCTCATGCAACAAATCCTATCATTAACACGTTCAAAAGAAAGAAAACTTTTATGCGTTTTTATTTATTTATGTAAAAGCATGTACCGTGCATTCCAGATCTTTCACCCCCACTATAATATATGTAATAGTCTTTCTTTTTTTTATTACACTCTGCTCTTTATATCTTATTTCTCCGCCACTATATTCATTTTAAATTGTTTCAATTCATCGGTTATCTCAGCCATTTAATTGGTTTTAACATTGTCAAAACATTCCAATATCCGAGTATCAAATCATTTTCCTTAATTCTTGCCAAAGGTCGTTGCCGTAAAGTTCGATCCGAGGCATTTGTTGCGGGTTCATAACATTTGTGATGGGAATAGAATCGTTAATTCTATGACCGCATTTTATATCTACTGCCAGGTTAGTATCTGCCGCCCCTCCGAGGTTGGACGAAGAGCTAGGAGTCGCTCATTCTGAGTCAGATGCTTCTGGGTTTAGTTTAATTTCGGAGTTGTCATCTGCTAGTCTTTGGGAAACGAATCTCATAAGGTACAAGGCAGCACCATTGCCAGTTACTTCGAGAAATTGAAATGCATGAAAGAGTCTAGATAACTATGCTACCAAGCCTTCACTACATATCAACTCTCTACTCCCTTCACGTTCTATCTTTTAGCCTGATACAATCAGTTACCAGGAAGGACCTCGAGGACGCCAATAGATACGGTTTCCTTTTAGTTTTAAATTTTACGATTATTAATTACTTTGCCAGATTTAATGCAAATTAATATTATGTCATTTTTCCGACATTTATAGTTATGTTTATTTAATGAACAAATACATAATATATTAATTACTTCCTCAAAACATTAAAAACCTAAAAAGTAAGAAATAGTTATACAATTTTTTCTTATTAATTTCAAACAATCTGACCAATGGTGCAGTGCGTAAATCATCGGTTTTTCAGGCCAAAGGTCACGGGTTCAAACCCCGGTCAGGTCAAAAATAATATTGGGATGTTTATGATCGACTTAATCGTCTGAGCATAATCGACTTAATCGTCTGAGCGTAAACTGAGCAACAAATTGGTGATATTGTGCGGAAATTTCAAGAAACTGGTGCGGTACAAGATCGAGAAAGGCATAAGTATGCTCGTGTCCATCGTTCACAAGAAAATATTGGTGCTGTGAGTGATAGTGTTACAGCTGACCCCACCATGTAAATTTCCCAACGTTCACAGCAATTGGGACTTTCTGAGTCAAGTGTATGGCGTAGTATGCACAAAGACTTAGCGTTGAAGTCCTACAAAGTTCAATTGACACATGAATTGCTGTCACAAGATCATTCCATGTGTCAGGACTTTGGCAATTGCATACTGGAACAAAACGACAATTTTTCAAAAAAAAATCATCTTTTCGGACAAAGCACATTTCGGGATCGGTGGCTACGTTAATAAACAAATCTACCGTATTTGGGGAAGGGTTTTTTCTCCAAGGTATCCAAGAGAAGCCAACGCATCCACAAAGTCATTGTTTGGTGTGCATTGTGGTTTGATGATGTGATTGGTGCGTACTTTTTCGAAAATGATGCTGAAAGAGTCATAACTGTTAACGGTACTAGATATCGCGACATGATCACAACTTTTTTATGGCCAAAACTGAAAAATATTGATGCTGAGGATATGTGGTTTCAACAAGATGGGGCTACGTGTCATACAGCCAGAGAAACACTGTATACAAAGTTTCCAGGCCGTGTATTTTTAGATTCGGTGACGTGAATTGGCCTTCAAGATCCTGCGATTTGACACCGTTAGACTTCTTTCTCTGGGGCTATGGGGAAAGGTCAAATATACAAGGATAATCCTTGAAACGTTGTAGCATTGAAAGCAGAAATTATTCGAGTTATTGGTGAGATAGTGCCGCAACTATGCCAGAATGTGACCGAAAATTTTGATAAAAGAGTTAGGTACTGTAGAGACGTAAGAGGTGGTCACATTTTCAGAGTATAAATATCAAGCATTGTACTTCAAAAATAAATAAAAACTATTAATTATTTACTTTTGAAAACTCAATTTGAAAGACCCTTTAAAAAATATGTTCAAATAATGTAAACAAAATATTCAATATAATTGAATAAAAAAAATTTCAAACACAAATTTTGTAAAAATATTCAAAACTAATTTTATTACAAACATTTTTGTAAACGAACTGAAAAAGAGCTTGTTTTGCTTGAATTTGTTAAATGTTTTGATTTTTGATTGAAACATTCAATAAACAAAATCTGTCAAAAAAATACAACAATTTCCAGTAAAATAGTTAGCCATTTATTAATATTATAGAATTTTTTTGTAGAGAAACACAAAATTACTGCTGTGTGGCGAAATTTCAACATGTTACTATGTATGAATACCATATACATATATGTATTCATATAATATTTCCTACATTATTTGTGAAGTTGTAACTTAATAACATTTAACCCCAACTAACAATAGGAAAATATATAAAGGTAAGCAGCTGTTAGAAAAGTACAAAATTATTATCATTAATTGTTACACAAGCTCTTGATCTACACAATCCTTTGATTGTTATATAAACATATGATCTAACCTAACGGAAACTACGTTTAAATTTTTTTAGTTAGCTTTATATTGTATTTTATTCATCCTTCTTGAATGTGTAGCTGGAGAATAGAGACGTGTTTAATCTATTACAAGTATTTTATTATTACAACACATAATTACCTTTAAAAGCAGCAAAGTTTTTCTAAACATTTTTGACCAAAAAAAATTTATAATAAGAGCGATATAATGGTTAACAGTTTCTTTCAATATTATTTTTCAAAATTTACATTTACATTTACATCATATTTCATAAATATTATAAATAATATAATTAAAATTTGATTTTAAGATATTGATTATATAGAAAAGCAAATGTAAACATAAAAATAAGTCAGCGGGCCGGATGAAGTCGTATCATTGGCCGTACTTAGGAGACCTTATTTTTTATTTTTATTTTATTTATTATTACGGAGCAATACAATATGATATACGTATTCAATTACAAGTTACAATATGATATACATATTCTACTTAAAGCTAAAATTAAACAAAAAATCAAATAACGATAATAATTAAACAAAAGAAATTACAATTTATAATCAAAATAAAAACCTAACTATAAATTACAATAAAATGTAATTAATTACGAATTCTCAGGTCAAGGGTTATGCGTAACTTCATTCACACAAATATTGATTAAATTGTAGTGATTGCTTTGATAGTAGGAAGTTAATATGAAGTTTATATCATCCTATTAATAGGTTCATGTTTCCCATAATTAGCTCTTATTAGTTTCCCATAATCTAGAATATGAAGAAAAGTTAGTTTAGCAAACAATTGAGAAGATAAAATTATTACTACTTTACCACTTTTCTCAATGGTACGAAGGTCTAATAAATTTAGTCCATGTTCATATGGCGATAGTCTTAAAGGATCTTCCATGGAAGAAAGCGAAAAGCAAATTTTAGAAAATTTTTTTGACCTGATTTGATTATATTCTATTTATATGAACATCCTGGGAACTCCAAACCTGGGAAGCATATTTCAAGTTAGATCTAACCAAACAAGTAAAAAGTGATAAGTCATAGAGATCATCAAATTCTCTTGTTCAACATTTAATGAAATCTGGTATACAGTTGGCTTTATTCAGTATATCAATATAATGAAGGTGAAACGAAAGCTTACTATCGAAGAGTCTTTTAGATCTTTTATAGAGTTTATTAGATCTCTTAGATCTTTTATAGAGACAACTTCGGCAATAGTTTGGTTATTAAAAGAATAGAAATAGAAAATCGGGTGTGAATGACGTATAAAAGTAATTACATACTTAATGCATATTTATTAACGTTATGTTGAAAATTATTATTGCACACCAATCATAAAATCGATTAAGATCAGCTTGCAAGGCTAAAGAGGACCACATAATGAAATCAAACTTTATTTTTAAAAATATCGTATATCATCAGCTCCAGGATTAGAATTATTGTCAAGCTTTATTTAATAGTTTAAAACGACATTAGAATCAGTATGAATATATTAGTATATTCGTATATTAGTATATATAACTGAAAAAAATCACGGAAAAATTCAGAAAAGACTTTAGAATCACTACTGCTAGAGTTTTTATAATTGATACAAATGGGATATTGATAAAAGATTAAGGTAAAGATTGTTGGAGTAAAGATTATTAGACATTAACTTGAAATCATTAAATAAAATTATAACTTCCTTAAAGTCATGATTATTATTGATTTTAATGAATTTACGCCAGGCTGTATTTTTTTTTATTTCTTAATTTCTTAAGATGCATACAATATCAATATCAATTAATATGCGTATTTTAGAAAATCTGTCATTTTTGTCAATATTATCATTATTCATTAGATGAAGTATTTTCTTTCTTCAAAAGCTGGGACATTTTTTTCAACGTCACTTTGGCTTAATTGTTAGTTTCGCTATTTAAATTTCGGCCACCGCGTTCTAGTAGCTGCCATACAACTTCTTTTATTATATGGAAATAACTCAGTGTCCATTGAAAAAAATGTCGAATTGTATGCTAAAAATTTCTGTAAAATTTGGTTGAGCTGGTGCAATAGGTTTGGGTAGCTGCCCTACAACTACTCTTTTTAAATGAAAAAAATTCCATGTCTATTGACGCTAGGTATCTGAAATTTTGTAAAAAGATGTCTAATTGAATGCTAACAATTTCTCTAAAATTTGGTTGTGTTGATGCAACAGGTCTGGTTAGGTGCCATACAACTCCAAAATTTACATAAGTATATCTCGGTACCATCGGTACTGCAACATCTGAGATTTTGTAAAAGATGCTCAAGTTTTATTAAAACACCATATATTACGTTCATACACTACTGCACTCTTCCTAGTTTTATAAAAGAAATTACTAATGATTTTTTATTTGACCAATAATGATAAGTGTATGGAACAGTATGGTAACCAAAATATATTAATATGCCAATGTCGTCTCTTCATGTAGAATTATAATATTTTGTTCAGCATAAATTTTGGATTTTTTTATTGCACTTTTTATATCTTCAGAAAATTTCGTTATAAAAAACATCTATAAAAACAAAACATCCACTTTAGTGTAGTTAAAAACTGATTTAATAGCTTTCGAAATAATTTGAAATTTAAAAAAAATGTATTTAAACTATCTAGTGTCGACCTGTACTCGAAACCCGAACAAATCCTACATCTCTTCTGCAATGCAAATTTGCCAATTCGAAATTCGTGTGGTTTTATTTTTATACTTATTCTAAATTTGTTCGTTATAATTCGCAACTATACACACTAATTTGAAAAAAAATTTAGGGATTAAATTCAAAAACATAATATAAAAATTAAAGGGTAGGTATTAATAAATATGGATTGGGTTTGATTACGATGAATCTCGCATTCAAAATCTGCAATCTTTCCACCCATTTATGCATATATGTACTTGTGCATATATGTATATATAATATGTTCTGCATAAATTCAAATTTAGGTACTAAATTTTTATCACATCAATACATTTTTAAACGTACAATTTTTACAATAATTTCTTTTCTTATGTTTTTGGAAAAGATAGATTACATAGATTATATAAGCATTAATATTGATTCTAGAGTTTATTTTTATAACTAAACCTGATCATTCTGCAAATTCAGTTTGTTTTAATTATATATACATATGTTTGTAGTTGTACACCTAATAAATAATCATTACATTTCTATAAATTGTTATTTTCATATATATTATTTTCGTTATGAAATATGCAACCAAATGCGTAATAGTAGGTAAGGTTTATCGAATTTATGTTAAAATCAAATCAAATATCGAAATTCAGCTTCCATAATATATAATATTTGCTAGTTGTTTTAAAATTTTATTTCCCTCTCAACCCGCTCAAACAAATTAGAAGAAATCTTAATAGGTACCTAAGCTTTTTGTATTGAAAAGGTGCTTGGAAGACATGATTTCAAATGCATATTAAGAATGAAAAATTTTTGGCATTTGTTTTTCTACTCTACGTATTCTACTAAATTATATAAAAATGTAATTATATGGTGGAATGTTAAGACCCACTTTGAAACAAATTTAAAAAAAATCGTAGCTTTTGGCGTATGTATTTTCATAATCATAGCGTTATATCAAAATTTGTATTAGGTCTATTTAAAAGATATGAGAATTTTTTTATTTATGATACATCATAATAAATTCTTATAACCATCCATTATTTTTTTTATTTATGACAAACAATAATAAATTCTTCTAACCATCCATTTGTGTCGCATTTTTAGAAAAATTTCCATAATATGTAGTTGTTTATTTGATATATTTTTCTCATTTGAATCAAATCAGTTTTTTGGTGTTCATAAAAATACTAATTTGTGTTATAGAATTTTAAATCATAAACTGCAGGCCAAAAATTACATATCAGCACGCAAGTGTTCAATGGACACAATATGTTTATAGAAGAAATCAAATTTTAAGCGAGAATGATATGCTCATATATTATCTTGCTACTTCAAAAAACTAGACATTTGAAACCTTTTAAAGATGATTAAATTTTATGCCAAGAATTTATGTAAAATTTGGTTAGCTTGGTGCAACGGAGACGAGTAGCTGACATACAATTCTGAAAATTAGATAAATATATCTCAATACTTAATTAAGTTAGATATTCTAAATGTTTTAAAAGATGATAACATTTTGTAGAAACAGGGTAGTATCCTAGAGTTGAAAACTTTACCTCGTTTGCCTCCCATTTTTCAGTACTGAAATAAAATGAATATGAAGCAATAATAGACTGTTACTATTTTGAAAACATGGCGTGAACTAGCAATTCTTTACTAATTTATCATCTCTTTGTTTATTTTATTGTTTCAACAATACACATACATATTTTAATACATTATAATTAAATACTAATTATTGTTCTTTCTAAAACGCAATACTTGTTTCCTAAATATATATGTAGGCACACACACACATTTAGACACAACATGTTTTCTATTTCTTTTTTATTTATACTTTTAAAAAATTATGTTTGATAGAATAAATTCCATCTTAATACGAGACCTGTTCGGTTACAGTTCAGTTTTTTTTTTTTTTTTTTTTTTTTTACAAAAATATAGTTTTGAGAAAAACAATGTTCACAATGTTCAGTTTTGTTCATTATTAAGCAAATTGTACATTTTATTTTATAGTACATCAATAAAAATTAAGGAAGCTCTAAAAAAACTTAAAAATGTTAACATTCCGCAATTAAAATTATATTTTCTTAAATTATAGCAATATTTTCTTAAACATTTCAATATTATTTTTACCATTGCGTTAATTGGGCTTTGGCAGAAATAAGTGAATTCATTCTTCTTAGGGAAACTGCTAGCTGGGCTTTTTGTCAAATCCTTCTTCATTAAATGTAATAATGTTTCAATTGGTGATAGTTCAGAACTGCTAGAAATTCAATCAATAAAGGAATGAGTATTTCAGCTATAGGAAAATTTTCGATGTTTTTATTTTAGTATATAATCAGACGAAAATATATTTTTTTTTAAATAGTTTGTAAAAATGAATAGAAAAACAAAAAACTAGTAGAAATTTTTTTTGCATATAAAAATTACATTTTGTTAAGCAAAAGAAAAAATAACCGAACTGTGACCACCGAACAGAGCAGAGCTCATATGGATTAGAATTCATATTTTTTTCTCGAAATGTTAAATTTAATACCTATAAAATTTATTAAATTTTTATTATTTATCTTTTACTAAATAATTTCATAAAAATTTTATTTTTAATAATTTTTTATATTAAATTTCATTTTTTTTTTTTAGACTAAGCAGCAGCAACATAATACTATGATACGTGGAAATAAAACAGATGCTAAACCACGAGGTAGAATGACGGCATATGCATTCTTCGTGCAAACTTGCAGAGAAGAACATAAGAAGAAGCATCCTGAAGAATCTGTCATATTTGCAGAATTCTCGAGAAAATGTGCAGAAAGATGGAAGGTAAGATACAGTTTTAAAGACAATATATAAAGATTTAAAGTCATTTATAAGAAACATTTTCATATAACTATTTTACTTATTGCGATCCATATGGGTTTTGTTTATTGCATATAGTTTTTTATACATTTTTCAAAAACAATTTCAAAAATTTCTTTTATCCTTTAAAATTAGCTTCACTCTGTCCGCCGTTTGTTTATAAAACTTTTACACAGTTTAAGATAGAACAATAAAATTTTAACAATGGTGAATAAGTTTATCAAAAAAATTAACCTTGCAGAAAAACTTTTTATAAAGCGCCACCCGTAACGAAGTTCGAAAATTTTACCCTATTTTTGATTATATATATTTCATGTTGTGGTTAAAGCATAATATTCAGGTTATATCTCAACTCAAAGACAAAAACATGAAAAAACAAACATTTTTTGGGTATATAAAATTTTAACAATTTGAAGAAAAACTTTACAGATAGAAATTTTTTTTTATTGTAATTGTCATAACCAAAAATATTAAATTTTGTAAACAATTGTTTGTTTTGAAATAAAATTTAATTTTAAAAACGTAAATAAATACTATTGTAAAAAAAAAACCGAATTTCAAAATATTTTTTGAAAGATATGAGAAAAATTAAAATTTTTCTACATAGTTAGAAAAATATCGGGAAAAAAAAAATTTTTTTTCTCGATTTGTGTTTTGGGCTATATATTTTTCTTTGCGTACTAAGCTGTGTAGCTGTGTACTACTTGAGAAAAAATTGAAAAAATGTATTAAAAACTTTTTGCCGAGAAAAATTTTGACATAAAATCCCATATAAAATTATATTTTTTTGAGCTGAGATATAACCTGAATACTATGCTTAAACGCTAATGGTTGAACTCAATTTTACATTTATAAATCATCAACATTACACAATTTATAAATTTTCGTACTTAAATTTATCCTTACGTTAAAATAAAATTTTGTAAGATTTGCTTCCTCCATATGCCGGAGGATACGATAGAGCCTTGATGTTTTCAGAGAAGAAATTTTTTTTCAGAATTATCATGAATTCCTCAGAATTTTTTTTGTACTCGTTCAAGCAGTTTGTCCTCTTATGAAAAGTTTTAAAACTTTAAACTAAATCTTTCTAAAACTATTATATTTTTATATGATTATATTTATTTCTATTTATGAGATCGTAGTAAATTGTGAAGTACTGTTTTTGTTACAAGTATTTACAATTGGCGCGAAATTGTAAAAATTGTTTTAATAGAAGTTTTGCTTTTTGCGATTTTATTAAAAAACAAGCCTAAAAAGTGGGTAAGAATAATTTTGTTTATAAAGTATGTGAAAAAAAGAAGACCTTGTTTTAAATTTTTAAAATTCGAAAAAAACAATGGGATATTTTTTTTCTCCGTAAAATATTTTTCCACAGAAATGGTTAAATTTTAAAAAATATTCAAACTGGCGAACCTTTGGAAGCATCAGAAGATAATCATGATGTTAATGAGAATGCATGTTCTCAATTTAATGAAAGCATAGAATTATTTGATGATATTGAAGAAAATGTTGAAGGAAAAATAATAGTGTGGATGTAGAAAATTTCACTGAAAATTTCACGTTCCAACTTGATTTAAGATAATATGACAATTAGTTCAGTGTGGGAGAGCACAAATAGCTCCATAATTTAGATTTATTCGGTTGCACTTCTGATTCATTCATCATGTGCCCTAAAAATATAATTTGACCTTTACCACGGTGTTTCCCCTTAAAATAAATTTGTAATTACTTATGATGTCATTTAGTTTTAATTAATAATAGCTGCTACACTGACAGTTAATACCTCATGCAGGAGGGTGTTAATACTACTGTATGTTCTAACTGTTCATGGTTATCTTCACTGATAGCAAAATAGTAATAATAATAGGCGAATTTATTACAGTCCCACTTACATTACAGTCCCCGCAAGACAAGTTTTTTATAATGAATTAAAAATCAAGACCGTACCCGTAGACTGTAAATGATTGATCATTTAGTTTTTTTTTTATGAAAGTTAAATGCATATTATAATGTTAAGTACTTCAATTAAACTTATTTAATTATTTTAAATATATTACAATCAGCAAATTAATAAATAAAAAAATAATTAAAAAATTAAGTCATATTAAAACGCCCACAAATTCAGAATTCACATACAAATGAATTCTTTAATAATTAAGCTTAAAGTGTCATATACATACATATATGCTTTATATTTTAAGTTCAACGAGTTAATTTAGTGTAAACTTTCGAATTTTTTTTTTTTTAATTGTTAGTTCTGAACAGACTAAAATGAAAGTAGATTTATTCCTAGTGTTATAAGAGTGAATGTCCAGTATCCTTTTTAATGCGAAATTAGGTTTAATATTATTGTTAACAATTTCGATTAAGCTTAAGTTTCGGGAATCATTAATTTCACTAAGCCGTTGAAACTCGACTCTAGTTATTTATAAAAGACTATGGGACGGATATATTTCTTTCATTTCTACACCATCTATTATTTAAAGAAGAATTATTTTATTATACATATATTACAATATGATATTAATTATAAGATATATGTATATGGATCCATGTATGAAGTAACAATGTATTTTTTTCCGAATTCCACAGTTTCTCCAAATATTGTTGCCAAAAATATTTAGAATTGTGTAATCCACATTTCCACATTGATGTCAAATTTGTAATTTAATAACTTTGATTTTAATTATTTAACTATGTATTTGATGATCTTTATTTTATACCCGTATGAACTATGTTCAAGGGTATAATAAATTTGACATTATGTTTGTGACACCTTAAAGGAGTCGAGCAAGATATAGTGTCAAAGGTATGCATCGGCTCAGAATCGAATTCTGAGTCGATTAAGCCATGAAGGTCCGCACGATAACTCAAAAAATAAACGAGATAGAAAGCTGAAATTTTGTTTACGTCACTTTTGCAAAATTGTTAGTTTTGCTTTTTAAATCCAGCTTTTTCGGCCGCCCGGTTCGGGTAGCTGCCATACAACTTATTTCTTTATATGGGAATAACTCAGTATCTATTGAAGCTAAGTATCTGAAATTTTTCAAAATCGTGTTCAGTTACAGGCAAACAATTTTTGTAAAATTTGGTTGTTCTTTCTAGAGCAGCCGGGTTCAGGCTTCTTACACCTTTTGGAACTTAATGGAGCTAGGCGTCTGCAATCTTACAAATGAAGACCAAGTTTTATGGCAACAACTTCTGTAAAATTTGGTTGTGCTGGTGCAATAGATTTGGGAAGCTGTCATACAATTCGACAATTTACATAAATATATCTCGGCAGTTATAACGTCGGTACTAAAACAATAGAAATTGTTTAAAAGATGAACAAGTTATATAGAAATAATATATATTACGTTTATACGGGTATTCCAGAGTTGACACAATCTACTCTAATGTACTTTTCCTCGTTTGTATTTAAATTTTACTTTTCTCGGTTTTTGTTTTATATTTTTGTCGTAAAAAATTATGTTTTCACATGATTTCATGTTGTATGCCTCCAAAACTGCTGCTCTTATTAATGTC
Source organism: Poecilobothrus nobilitatus (assembly GCA_947095535.1). Lineage (NCBI taxonomy): Eukaryota > Metazoa > Arthropoda > Insecta > Diptera > Dolichopodidae > Poecilobothrus > Poecilobothrus nobilitatus. The sequence goes on from OX352772.1 coordinate 120,209,156, forward strand.
TATTAAAAATTCAGTATGTATATAATAAACTCATTTATACAATATAGTTATGTGTACTAAGTTTACATATATATTTTATGTTTACATATTATAACTATAACAAAAAAAAACATCTTTATTATTCAAGCATAAAAAAGAGGTAAGGGAAACGAAATGTGGATATTTATAAATCATTTCATATGTCAATCATGATTCATGACACACAATTTTTGTAATTTTAGTGTTGCTATATTAACAGACTGTTAATGCAGACTCTGTATAGTTTTGTATGTTTTTTTTTTTTTTTTTGATTTCTCGGTATCTGCTTATTAGATGTCCGGTGCTTGTGCTGCTAGTATGAAATATAATATCTGTTTAGTTTTATTTCAAAACTTTCATTGTATCGCATACAATATCTATAATCCTGCGGATTATATTTTTATAGCATTTGTATTTATATTAATTAGGCTTCGGTGTAACATTTTTATCTTGAGAGTTTTTGCCTCAAATTAACAGTTCATCATAATTTTCCTGAAACAAATAAGTCAATAAAATGGAAATAACGTATTTTAGCATGTTTTTAACAAAGCTAATAAATGATAAATAGTAAATTGGAAAACTTTTAATTCTTTCTTAGTTTTTATATATTTTATTGCCCGATTTTGTTTGTCTCAGTTATTTCTAGAATTCCTTTTAATAGTGATGCCATATGCATGAATGTCTTGAACGGGAATGAACCTAAGCTAAATCGGAACTCAATCCATGAATCCAAGAAACTGAAAATTTAAGAAACAAAACAGTAAAAAAGTGTTCAATTCAAATAAATTCATATTTTTTATATAAATGGTCTTTCAAATTGAATTTTCAAAAGTAGGCGTCTGTACACACTTCAAACATTGAACACACCCATATTATATGTCATTTTGACAGTTGAAGGTTTGCCATTTATAAAAATGAAGTCGTATACATTACAACAACGTGTTAAAATTATTGAATTATTTTATGAAAATGGTCGTTCTGTAACAATTTTTTTTTTTTTTTTATTTAATTACCAAAACAAGGTATGTATGTAAATATTCAAACAAAAAAAAACTGACATTATAACATTGACATTGGAAAAAATACATGAAATATGATTGCAATTCTTAATGACCAATTTATATGCATAATATTAAAACAATATATTTAAATATATAATATTATGAAATGTGATAAAAAATATCACATTTGAATAAATTTATGAAAAGTAAATTTATGAATTGGTTAGAATAAATTGTATGAGCTCAGTAAATTGAAAAAGTTTTGATGTAAAGTGTTTTTGAAGGTATTTCTAGAAATTGTTGAAGAATAATGATAACTGATTTTATTGAATGTAATACAACATCTGTTTATCGGTTCATTTCTTCCGTATTCTGTATTGTGTTTATAATCCATTAAAAAATTCGGGTATCTTGTTTGTCTAACTCTATCATTAAGTCTAAATTTATTTCGAACAATATTTCGCAAATTACGCGATGTTTATGGTCGACGTAATCGTCCAACTGAGCAACAAATTGGTAATATTGTGCAGAAATTTCAAGAAACTGGTGCCGTACAAGATAGAAAAAGACACCAAGAAAATATTGGTGCAGTGAGTGATAGTGTTACAGCTCACCCCACCATATCAATTTCCCAACGTTCACAACAATTGGACTTTCTGAGTCAATTGTATGGCGTATTATGCACAAAGGACTTTGCCAATTGGATACTGGAACAAAACGACGCTTTTAAAAAAAAAAATCATCTTTTTGAATGAAGTACATTTCGAGATCGGTGGCTACGTTAATAAACAAAACTGCCGTATTTGGGGAGAAGAAACCCTCGCGTAATCCAAGAGAAGCCAACGCAACCACAAAGCGTCACTGTTTGGTGTGCATTGTGGTCTGTTGGTGTCATTGGTCCGTACTTTTTCGAAAATGATGCTGGAAGAGCCATAACCGTTAACCGATATTGCGACATGATCACAACTTTTTTATGGCCAAAACTTGAAAATATTGGTACTGAGGACATGTGGCTTCAACAAGATGGGGCTACGTGTCATACAGCCAGAGAAACACTGCAATTACTGCATACAAAGTTTCCAGACCGATTTCTAGATTCGGTGACGTGAATTGGCCTTCAAGATCCTGCGATTGGTGACAGGTCACAAGGTGAAAGGACAGGTCTACAAGGATAATCCTCGAAACGTTGAAGCATTTAAAGCAAAAATGATTCGAGTTATTGGTGAAATAGAGCCGAAACTATGCCAGAATGTGACCAAAAATTTTGATAAAAGAGTCAGGTACTGTAGAGACGAAAGAGGCGGTCACATGGGAAATATCATTTTCAGAGTATAAATGTCAAACATTGTACTTCAAAAATAAATAAAAACTTTTCCAGTTTCAATTCAAATTCTATGTTTATTAATTATTTACTTTTGAAAACTCAATTTGAAAGAACCTTCATAATAAATTCATAACAAAACACAAATAAACTAAGCAATATTTTCTTTAATGCAATAAAAATCACAAGTTTATAAATTACGAGTATATAATAAAAATTTAGGATATATAAATATGTATGGAAAAAGTATTTTTAGTATTACTTATGTATATTTTTCTCATGAAAATATTTTATCAACAATTTCTTTATCAATGTCAGTGTTATAGAAAATAAACTCTGTTCCAAAATTTTAAGGTCATATACAATTTTTTTTTTAAATTGATTTAAATCATACCACTGTTAGTAAAGCGAATAATAAAATTTTAATTACATAATTTTTCAATGTATGTCAAACTTAATATAAGTAATGTATATAAACTTATAAGCAATGTATATAAATAATTTTTAGTCTCCTGAAAACTGTAAAAAAAATGTTCAACATCGATTTGTTATATGTATTTGGTTTTTTTTTTTTTTACAGAGTTGATTAATGTTTTTATATCAAATGGAACCCACGAATATAATTTAAAACAATATTTTTAATTGTTAAACTAAGTTCCCGAAAATCGTGACATTCGGGATTTAAGTTACAAAGTCGGCAGATAGCTCTAAAGCGGGAAATCATCGGGCAAGTAGTTGCAATATAGGGAGTTCCCTCTGAAATAAAGTGGGAAATCATCAGACAAGTAGTTGCAATATCGAGTCTTTCCGCTGAAATCGAAATGTTTGACATCCTTACTTTTAACTGTATTTGTAACACACTTTCTTGTCTATTCTTTAAACGTTAGTAATTGTATGTTAATTGTTTTTATGTATTATCGACAACAGTGCTTGCACCATAACTCGTGTTTGCTTTAATATCTTTTCACTCGTACAATTAAAATACGATTAAAAAATACTACTTGTTTTTTTTTTTCTTTGGACACCCTTTTGCCGAAGAAACTAAATTAATTGTCATAACTTAAAATTTTGTTCCTTTTTGTGTATCTATAGTATAATATGTTCTTTTGATTTTGGTTTTATATCTCAGATCTTTATTAGATATTTATCTATTGGTTACACTAATTCGGAATGGTGTCATAATTCCAAAGTTACGAAATTCCAAACAATAAAAAAAATAATTCAAAAAAAAAAAAATGTTCATAGCGTCAACTAAGAGGAATTTTAGAGTTTGTTACAAAATTAGGATTGTATGCTTTTTCCAGAATATTTATATATATATGTATACGTGAGATTCTCAATTAGGAGGGATTTTAGAGTTGTATTCAAAATCAGAGTTATACGCTTTTTCCAGAATATTTTTATATATGTATATGTGAGATTCTTAATTAGAACAGATTTTATAGTTGGTTTCAATAATTTGTTTAGCTGGGGTTTTGGGGCGGCGGCAGCCCCCACTTTATTAAATATATTGCTGTTGAAATGTGTATGTAAAAAAAGCCTTTTACAGAATATTTATATATATGTATACATACGTGTTTATTTGTAAGCAAATACATACTTATGGCAATGCATTTACATTATTTTTGTTGTTATAATCAGTTATTTAGATTATTGTTTTTAAAAAATAGTTTGCTATTAAATTTTGATTTTTGAAATTTTTCTTTGTGGAATTTTTTTTTTTGGAATTTCGTATCCAACCCCACTAATTCACTATTTTTTGTATATATATGTTATATAATATTGATGATATATTATAAATATTTTTACATTATTGTTTTCTTAAACATATTAGTATGGAAATAAATTGGCATAGAACACAGTTTTGTGCTTAAAATGTGACTAAAAACTTAATTTTAACATTTACTAAACTTTCTATTTGTCTATTTTAATACTTAAAACAAAATTACCTTATAATCATGTTTAGATTAAAAAAGTTTTATACTACAATTGAATTATATATGTGTCAAATTCATGTTTTCAATTTTCTAAGCAAAGCTCGTGGAATGCTTGCTTCATTCAAACTAATTATTGCACAACTTGTCTCAACTTTTTTTTTTTTTAAGAAACTTTTCAATAATATCATTTAGCCTCATTTCAATAATATTTCTTCAATAATATCATCTAGCCACCTCGAGAAGTGCACAAGGAAAACCTAAAATAGAATTGACGTATATACAGACGCCGGCGAAAAAAGATGGTCGAGGACTAACTCGTTCTATAGTGAAACAAGTGAGTATGCGCCATATTCAAGAAAACAGAAAGCTGATCTAGGTGGAAAGAATTCGCCTATCTTCCCTATCAAAAAACAACAACAAATTAAGCATTTAAATATTTTTAAAAAGCAGAATCATCATAATAATAATAAATATTTAAAATTTAAAATATTAAATAGTTAACCCCTAGTATTTAATGCTATATAATTGCTATTATAATATTGAAATTATATTTGGTTTAACGAGACTATAGACTTTTTGAAAATTTCTATGTATACATTTTATGGATAACTGCGCATATTAATTCTATCGGATTATAGTGGCAATGAATATGGTGGCATGTTCTTTATTTTTGTTTACTAAGTCAAGTAATTCTATTATAGTTGACTCTAAATCGTATGGTATATTTTTCTTTTCCAACCATTCTCGAATATCATTTTTTCTGTAATTGCTGTGTGGACTCTTAACTTGAAGCGAATGGTATTTCGCATTACCTATCACAATTACAGCAGGCTCTTCTAAATAATTAAAAAAATTATTTTTGAACCAGTTTTTGATTACTTCGGAATTCATATTTTTGTGATTATCTTCGTCATAGGATGAAATATTTGCACGAAAGATGTATTTATTTTCTTTTAAAAACCTAGTTTTTGAAAAAGCCAAAATAATCAGTCTCCCGCCTTTTCCAATTGGTGCTTTTATGCTTTTGGAAGAGTTGATGTGGACAGATATAGTTTCTTCAATGGTTTTAGTTCACCCATGTTTCGCCTAAATAAAAAATTGTCTCCCTACCATCTTTAATATTTCTGACTTAGTTTATTTTTACTTATCTGAACTTAAATTTATCCGAACAAAAACAATTTCCTGCTTTTCAAGAAGATATTTTCTATCACCATCTCCTTTCTTGAATTTAAAACCTAAGTCTTTCAAAAGAAAACTTATTCTTTGCCACCTTCGAAATTATTTTTTCTTTTAAAATTGATTTAATTTTTTTCTAAATTAGGATACTGGTTTCTATCGTATCGTCAATTTTTTGTATAATATTTTTACTAATTTTTTCTTTTAAAGGAAATTTGACCTTTACTCTTGATCTCAATTGTATGTTTAACTGTGTCTAAACTAACTACACATGTCTGAGCAGTTAATTCTTGGAGAGATTTTGTTTCGAAGTCAAAATTTTTGAAAAAATCGTACACATTTTTTTATTATTATTTTGGACTTTTCACATAAGTCAAAACGTCTGTTTTTATTTTGTTGCGACTTTTTCTATCCTAAAATTTTTTGATGCAGTGATACAACCCTGTTTTTGAAAAGAAGAAGAATATTTAATCTTAACTAAATTTCTTAAAAACAAAATACAAAGTATGACTTTTGTAAGATGTCAAAATATTTATAAAATTTTTTCCAAAAATATTTTGAAAATAAGTTTTTTTTTTATAAATATTTTCTGCATCAAAAATTAGAATTTTTGATTCGAGGATGTGCCCAGGTTTATTTAACGGAAAAGTGGAAAAAAGAATAACTTATTTGTTCAATTTTTGACACTACGAGAAAAATATTTCTTTATTTTATTTACTTTGATTGGTTTTCAATATACCAGAGTGCCAAATAAAAATTATTGAAGAATTTTTATTTGAAAGATTTTACTTTACTTTTTAATGAAAATTTTATTCATTTTTAGTTGTAAACCGTTAAAATAAAGTGAAAATTAGTGTATATGAGTTTTTTTTGTAAATTTATTTATTTAACTTAAATAAAATTTGCAAAAAATGCTTTTTCTCATAATGTTCCCAGTTTTTAAATGTAAGTACGATCATCAAATATCTGTATGTTTAGAAAATTTTTCTGTCAAAAAAGTCTATAGTCTCATGAAACGGAGTATAATTCCCAATTTTTAAATTTTCCTTATTTTTAGAAACCTTATTTTTACATCGGTTCCGCGATGTTCCGTGAGACCCCTAGATGGACAATAGAGAAAATATTTTCAGTCAATTTTGAGAAACAGTTGAATGCAGTGTGCTTATGCATTGTTTTAGTTTCTTCAGAAATAGTTTCCTAAAAGTTGAAATGAATTTTGTTAATTTATTTAAGAATTTTATCACTTATTTTGTTGTTACTTTACTAATTTTTATTAATTATTTTATTTAACTTCCAAATTTAATTTAGATTTTTAAAACAAAATATTTCAATTATTAAATAAAAATAACAACTTAAAATCATAAATGGAACTGATTATGAGAAATTGCTTTACATTATTTTCATAAATATAAACAGTTGTGTGAACGAAATGAAATGTATGTATTCATATAATTAAATGCATATCTTTTTTTGGCTGAATTTAAGATCGGAAAATTTTCTATACATAGATGGCCAACTCAATCTTATCGATGTGACCGCCAATTTTAAAACTATATTATTTTAATTTTTTTTTTTATTTGATTAAATTTTGTCAGGTTAACTTAAAGTGATTTAATCATCAGTTCCAAAACATATATTTAACTAAAAATGATTTAAACATTTGATATGTATAACTTCAAATTTAATTTTAAACCTTCTTAAATGTATTTTCTTTATATTGGTTATTGTCAAAATTAAATATATATTTATGTCAAATTATTTATTAGATATACCAACCTTATTCACTTTCAATTCAATTAAGCTTAATTTAAATCAAACATATAATATTCTAACAGCTAAAGCTATAAATTTGTATTATTTCATCTACTTTTTTATGTCATCTTAAATCAGATGCTAATATCATTTTTTTATTCTATACGTTCTTTACTTTTATTTAACTTATATGTTAAAGCTTAGTACTCAGCCAAAAATGAATTTTTCTTTCGAAATAAACTCGTATGTAAAAAAAAAGAACAAGAACAAGAAAACTTGTTAGATTATTGTTTTTAAAAAATAGTTTGCTATTAAATTTTGATTTTTGAAATTTTTCTTTGGAATTTTTTTTTTTGGAATTTCGTATCCAACCCCACTAATTCACTATTTTTTGTATATATATGTTATATAATATTGATGATATATTATAAATATTTTTACATTATTGTTTTCTTAAACATATTAGTATGGAAATAAATTGGCATAGAACACAGTTTTGTGCTTAAAATGTGACTAAAAACTTAATTTTAACATTTACTAAACTTTCTATTTGTCTATTTTAATACTTAAAACAAAATTACCTTATAATCATGTTTAGATTAAAAAAGTTTTATACTACAATTGAATTATATATGTGTCAAATTCATGTTTTCAATTTTCTAAGCAAAGCTCGTGGAATGCTTGCTTCATTCAAACTAATTATTGCACAACTTGTCTCAACTTTTTTTTTTTTTAAGAAACTTTTCAATAATATCATTTAGCCTCATTTCAATAATATTTCTTCAATAATATCATCTAGCCACCTCGAGAAGTGCACAAGGAAAACCTAAAATAGAATTGACGTATATACAGACGCCGGCGAAAAAAGATGGTCGAGGACTAACTCGTTCTATAGTGAAACAAGTGAGTATGCGCTATATTCAAGAAAACAGAAAGCTGATCTAGGTGGAAAGAATTCGCCTATCTTCCCTATCAAAAAACAACAACAAATTAAGCATTTAAATATTTTTAAAAAGCAGAATCATCATAATAATAATAAATATTTAAAATTTAAAATATTAAATAGTTAACCCCTAGTATTTAATGCTATATAATTGCTATTATAATATTGAAATTATATTTGGTTTAACGAGACTATAGACTTTTTGAAAATTTCTATGTATACATTTTATGGATAACTGCGCATATTAATTCTATCGGATTATAGTGGCAATGAATATAGTGGCATGTTCTTTATTTTTGTTTACTAAGTCAAGTAATTCTATTATAGTTGACTCTAAATCGTATGGTATATTTTTCTTTTCCAACCATTCTCGAATATCATTTTTTCTGTAATTGCTGTGTGGACTCTTAACTTGAAGCGAATGGTATTTCGCATTACCTATCACAATTACAGCAGGCTCTTCTAAATAATTAAAAAAATTATTTTTGAACCAGTTTTTGATTACTTCGGAATTCATATTTTTGTGATTATCTTCGTCATAGGATGAAATATTTGCACGAAAGATGTATTTATTTTCTTTTAAAAACCTAGTTTTTGAAAAAGCCAAAATAATCAGTCTCCCGCCTTTTCCAATTGGTGCTTTTATGCTTTTGGAAGAGTTGATGTGGACAGATATAGTTTCTTCAATGGTTTTAGTTCACCCATGTTTCGCCTAAATAAAAAATTGTCTCCCTACCATCTTTAATATTTCTGACTTAGTTTATTTTTACTTATCTGAACTTAAATTTATCCGAACAAAAACAATTTCCTGCTTTTCAAGAAGATATTTTCTATCACCATCTCCTTTCTTGAATTTAAAACCTAAGTCTTTCAAAAGAAAACTTATTCTTTGCTACCTTCGAAATTATTTTTTCTTTTAAAATTGATTTAATTTTTTTCTAAATTAGGATACTGGTTTCTATCGTATCGTCAATTTTTTGTATAATATTTTTACTAATTTTTTCTTTTAAAGGAAATTTGACCTTTACTCTTGATCTCAATTGTATGTTTAACTGTGTCTAAACTAACTACACATGTCTGAGCAGTTAATTCTTGGAGAGATTTTGTTTCGAAGTCAAAATTTTTGAAAAAATCGTACACATTTTTTTATTATTATTTTGGACTTTTCACATAAGTCAAAACGTCTGTTTTTATTTTGTTGCGACTTTTTCTATCCTAAAATTTTTTGATGCAGTGATACAACCCTGTTTTTGAAAAGAAGAAGAATATTTAATCTTAACTAAATTTCTTAAAAACAAAATACAAAGTATGACTTTTGTAAGATGTCAAAATATTTATAAAATTTTTTCCAAAAATATTTTGAAAATAAGTTTTTTTTTTATAAATATTTTCTGCATCAAAAATTAGAATTTTTGATTCGAGGATGTGCCCAGGTTTATTTAACGGAAAAGTGGAAAAAAGAATAACTTATTTGTTCAATTTTTGACACTACGAGAAAAATATTTCTTTATTTTATTTACTTTGATTGGTTTTCAATATACCAGAGTGCCAAATAAAAATTATTGAAGAATTTTTATTTGAAAGATTTTACTTTACTTTTTAATGAAAATTTTATTCATTTTTAGTTGTAAACCGTTAAAATAAAGTGAAAATTAGTGTATATGAGTTTTTTTTGTAAATTTATTTATTTAACTTAAATAAAATTTGCAAAAAATGCTTTTTCTCATAATGTTCCCAGTTTTTAAATGTAAGTACGATCATCAAATATCTGTATGTTTAGAAAATTTTTCTGTCAAAAAAGTCTATAGTCTCATGAAACGGAGTATAATTCCCAATTTTTAAATTTTCCTTATTTTTAGAAACCTTATTTTTACATCGGTTCCGCGATGTTCCGTGAGACCCCTAGATGGACAATAGAGAAAATATTTTCAGTCAATTTTGAGAAACAGTTGAATGCAGTGTGCTTATGCATTGTTTTAGTTTCTTCAGAAATAGTTTCCTAAAAGTTGAAATGAATTTTGTTAATTTATTTAAGAATTTTATCACTTATTTTGTTGTTACTTTACTAATTTTTATTAATTATTTTATTTAACTTCCAAATTTAATTTAGATTTTTAAAACAAAATATTTCAATTATTAAATAAAAATAACAACTTAAAATCATAAATGGAACTGATTATGAGAAATTGCTTTACATTATTTTCATAAATATAAACAGTTGTGTGAACGAAATGAAATGTATGTATTCATATAATTAAATGCATATCTTTTTTTGGCTGAATTTAAGATCGGAAAATTTTCTATACATAGATGGCCAACTCAATCTTATCGATGTGACCGCCAATTTTAAAACTATATTATTTTAATTTTTTTTTTTATTTGATTAAATTTTGTCAGGTTAACTTAAAGTGATTTAATCATCAGTTCCAAAACATATATTTAACTAAAAATGATTTAAACATTTGATATGTATAACTTCAAATTTAATTTTAAACCTTCTTAAATGTATTTTCTTTATATTGGTTATTGTCAAAATTAAATATATATTTATGTCAAATTATTTATTAGATATACCAACCTTATTCACTTTCAATTCAATTAAGCTTAATTTAAATCAAACATATAATATTCTAACAGCTAAAGCTATAAATTTGTATTATTTCATCTACTTTTTTATGTCATCTTAAATCAGATGCTAATATCATTTTTTTATTCTATACGTTCTTTACTTTTATTTAACTTATATGTTAAAGCTTAGTACTCAGCCAAAAATGAATTTTTCTTTCGAAATAAACTCGTATGTAAAAAAAAAGAACAAGAACAAGAAAACTTGTTAGATTATTGTTTTTAAAAAATAGTTTGCTATTAAATTTTGATTTTTGAAATTTTTCTTTGTGGAATTTTTTTTTTTGGAATTTCGTATCCAACCCCACTAATTCACTATTTTTTGTATATATATGTTATATAATATTGATGATATATTATAAATATTTTTACATTATTGTTTTCTTAAACATATTAGTATGGAAATAAATTGGCATAGAACACAGTTTTGTGCTTAAAATGTGACTAAAAACTTAATTTTAACATTTACTAAACTTTCTATTTGTCTATTTTAATACTTAAAACAAAATTACCTTATAATCATGTTTAGATTAAAAAAGTTTTATACTACAATTGAATTATATATGTGTCAAATTCATGTTTTCAATTTTCTAAGCAAAGCTCGTGGAATGCTTGCTTCATTCAAACTAATTATTGCACAACTTGTCTCAACTTTTTTTTTTTTAAGAAACTTTTCAATAATATCATTTAGCCTCATTTCAATAATATTTCTTCAATAATATCATCTAGCCACCTCGAGAAGTGCACAAGGAAAACCTAAAATAGAATTGACGTATATACAGACGCCGGCGAAAAAAGATGGTCGAGGACTAACTCGTTCTATAGTGAAACAAGTGAGTATGCGCCATATTCAAGAAAACAGAAAGTTGATCTAGGTGGAAAGAATTCGCCTATCTTCCCTATCAAAAAACAACAACAAATTAAGCATTTAAATATTTTTAAAAAGCAGAATCATCATAATAATAATAAATATTTGAAATTTAAAATATTAAATAGTTAACCCCTAGTATTTAATGCTATATAATTGCTATTATAATATTGAAATTATATTTGGTTTAACGAGACTATAGACTTTTTGAAAATTTCTATGTATACATTTTATGGATAACTGCGCATATTAATTCTATCGGATTATAGTGGCAATGAATATGGTGGCATGTTCTTTATTTTTGTTTACTAAGTCAAGTAATTCTATTATAGTTGACTCTAAATCGTATGGTATATTTTTCTTTTCCAACCATTCTCGAATATCATTTTTTCTGTAATTGCTGTGTGGACTCTTAACTTAAAGCGAATGGTATTTCGCATTACCTATCACAATTACAGCAGGCTCTTCTAAATAATTAAAAAAATTATTTTTGAACCAGTTTTTGATTACTTCGGAATTCATATTTTTGTGATTATCTTCGTCATAGGATGAAATATTTGCACGAAAGATGTATTTATTTTCTTTTAAAAACCTAGTTTTTGAAAAAGCCAAAATAATCAGTCTCCCGCCTTTTCCAATTGGTGCTTTTATGCTTTTGGAAGAGTTGATGTGGACAGATATAGTTTCTTCAATGGTTTTAGTTCACCCATGTTTCGCCTAAATAAAAAATTGTCTCCCTACCATCTTTAATATTTCTGACTTAGTTTATTTTTACTTATCTGAACTTAAATTTATCCGAACAAAAACAATTTCCTGCTTTTCAAGAAGATATTTTCTATCACCATCTCCTTTCTTGAATTTAAAACCTAAGTCTTTCAAAAGAAAACTTATTCTTTGCTACCTTCGAAATTATTTTTTCTTTTAAAATTGATTTAATTTTTTTCTAAATTAGGATACTGGTTTCTATCGTATCGTCAATTTTTTGTATAATATTTTTACTAATTTTTTCTTTTAAAGGAAATTTGACCTTTACTCTTGATCTCAATTGTATGTTTAACTGTGTCTAAACTAACTACACATGTCTGAGCAGTTAATTCTTGGAGAGATTTTGTTTCGAAGTCAAAATTTTTGAAAAAATCGTACACATTTTTTTATTATTATTTTGGACTTTTCACATAAGTCAAAACGTCTGTTTTTATTTTGTTGCGACTTTTTCTATCCTAAAATTTTTTGATGCAGTGATACAACCCTGTTTTTGAAAAGAAGAAGAATATTTAATCTTAACTAAATTTCTTAAAAACAAAATACAAAGTATGACTTTTGTAAGATGTCAAAATATTTATAAAATTTTTTCCAAAAATATTTTGAAAATAAGTTTTTTTTTTATAAATATTTTCTGCATCAAAAATTAGAATTTTTGATTCGAGGATGTGCCCAGGTTTATTTAACGGAAAAGTGGAAAAAAGAATAACTTATTTGTTCAATTTTTGACACTACGAGAAAAATATTTCTTTATTTTATTTACTTTGATTGGTTTTCAATATACCAGAGTGCCAAATAAAAATTATTGAAGAATTTTTATTTGAAAGATTTTACTTTACTTTTTAATGAAAATTTTATTCATTTTTAGTTGTAAACCGTTAAAATAAAGTGAAAATTAGTGTATATGAGTTTTTTTTGTAAATTTATTTATTTAACTTAAATAAAATTTGCAAAAAATGCTTTTTCTCATAATGTTCCCAGTTTTTAAATGTAAGTACGATCATCAAATATCTGTATGTTTAGAAAATTTTTCTGTCAAAAAAGTCTATAGTCTCATGAAACGGAGTATAATTCCCAATTTTTAAATTTTCCTTATTTTTAGAAACCTTATTTTTACATCGGTTCCGCGATGTTCCGTGAGACCCCTAGATGGACAATAGAGAAAATATTTTCAGTCAATTTTGAGAAACAGTTGAATGCAGTGTGCTTATGCATTGTTTTAGTTTCTTCAGAAATAGTTTCCTAAAAGTTGAAATGAATTTTGTTAATTTATTTAAGAATTTTATCACTTATTTTGTTGTTACTTTACTAATTTTTATTAATTATTTTATTTAACTTCCAAATTTAATTTAGATTTTTAAAACAAAATATTTCAATTATTAAATAAAAATAACAACTTAAAATCATAAATGGAACTGATTATGAGAAATTGCTTTACATTATTTTCATAAATATAAACAGTTGTGTGAACGAAATGAAATGTATGTATTCATATAATTAAATGCATATCTTTTTTTGGCTGAATTTAAGATCGGAAAATTTTCTATACATAGATGGCCAACTCAATCTTATCGATGTGACCGCCAATTTTAAAACTATATTATTTTAATTTTTTTTTTTATTTGATTAAATTTTGTCAGGTTAACTTAAAGTGATTTAATCATCAGTTCCAAAACATATATTTAACTAAAAATGATTTAAACATTTGATATGTATAACTTCAAATTTAATTTTAAACCTTCTTAAATGTATTTTCTTTATATTGGTTATTGTCAAAATTAAATATATATTTATGTCAAATTATTTATTAGATATACCAACCTTATTCACTTTCAATTCAATTAAGCTTAATTTAAATCAAACATATAATATTCTAACAGCTAAAGCTATAAATTTGTATTATTTCATCTACTTTTTTATGTCATCTTAAATCAGATGCTAATATCATTTTTTTATTCTATACGTTCTTTACTTTTATTTAACTTATATGTTAAAGCTTAGTACTCAGCCAAAAATGAATTTTTCTTTCGAAATAAACTCGTATGTAAAAAAAAAGAACAAGAACAAGAAAACTTGTTAGATTATTGTTTTTAAAAAATAGTTTGCTATTAAATTTTGATTTTTGAAATTTTTCTTTGGAATTTTTTTTTTTGGAATTTCGTATCCAACCCCACTAATTCACTATTTTTTGTATATATATGTTATATAATATTGATGATATATTATAAATATTTTTACATTATTGTTTTCTTAAACATATTAGTATGGAAATAAATTGGCATAGAACACAGTTTTGTGCTTAAAATGTGACTAAAAACTTAATTTTAACATTTACTAAACTTTCTATTTGTCTATTTTAATACTTAAAACAAAATTACCTTATAATCATGTTTAGATTAAAAAAGTTTTATACTACAATTGAATTATATATGTGTCAAATTCATGTTTTCAATTTTCTAAGCAAAGCTCGTGGAATGCTTGCTTCATTCAAACTAATTATTGCACAACTTGTCTCAACTTTTTTTTTTTTTAAGAAACTTTTCAATAATATCATTTAGCCTCATTTCAATAATATTTCTTCAATAATATCATCTAGCCACCTCGAGAAGTGCACAAGGAAAACCTAAAATAGAATTGACGTATATACAGACGCCGGCGAAAAAAGATGGTCGAGGACTAACTCGTTCTATAGTGAAACAAGTGAGTATGCGCTATATTCAAGAAAACAGAAAGCTGATCTAGGTGGAAAGAATTCGCCTATCTTCCCTATCAAAAAACAACAACAAATTAAGCATTTAAATATTTTTAAAAAGCAGAATCATCATAATAATAATAAATATTTAAAATTTAAAATATTAAATAGTTAACCCCTAGTATTTAATGCTATATAATTGCTATTATAATATTGAAATTATATTTGGTTTAACGAGACTATAGACTTTTTGAAAATTTCTATGTATACATTTTATGGATAACTGCGCATATTAATTCTATCGGATTATAGTGGCAATGAATATAGTGGCATGTTCTTTATTTTTGTTTACTAAGTCAAGTAATTCTATTATAGTTGACTCTAAATCGTATGGTATATTTTTCTTTTCCAACCATTCTCGAATATCATTTTTTCTGTAATTGCTGTGTGGACTCTTAACTTGAAGCGAATGGTATTTCGCATTACCTATCACAATTACAGCAGGCTCTTCTAAATAATTAAAAAAATTATTTTTGAACCAGTTTTTGATTACTTCGGAATTCATATTTTTGTGATTATCTTCGTCATAGGATGAAATATTTGCACGAAAGATGTATTTATTTTCTTTTAAAAACCTAGTTTTTGAAAAAGCCAAAATAATCAGTCTCCCGCCTTTTCCAATTGGTGCTTTTATGCTTTTGGAAGAGTTGATGTGGACAGATATAGTTTCTTCAATGGTTTTAGTTCACCCATGTTTCGCCTAAATAAAAAATTGTCTCCCTACCATCTTTAATATTTCTGACTTAGTTTATTTTTACTTATCTGAACTTAAATTTATCCGAACAAAAACAATTTCCTGCTTTTCAAGAAGATATTTTCTATCACCATCTCCTTTCTTGAATTTAAAACCTAAGTCTTTCAAAAGAAAACTTATTCTTTGCTACCTTCGAAATTATTTTTTCTTTTAAAATTGATTTAATTTTTTTCTAAATTAGGATACTGGTTTCTATCGTATCGTCAATTTTTTGTATAATATTTTTACTAATTTTTTCTTTTAAAGGAAATTTGACCTTTACTCTTGATCTCAATTGTATGTTTAACTGTGTCTAAACTAACTACACATGTCTGAGCAGTTAATTCTTGGAGAGATTTTGTTTCGAAGTCAAAATTTTTGAAAAAATCGTACACATTTTTTTATTATTATTTTGGACTTTTCACATAAGTCAAAACGTCTGTTTTTATTTTGTTGCGACTTTTTCTATCCTAAAATTTTTTGATGCAGTGATACAACCCTGTTTTTGAAAAGAAGAAGAATATTTAATCTTAACTAAATTTCTTAAAAACAAAATACAAAGTATGACTTTTGTAAGATGTCAAAATATTTATAAAATTTTTTCCAAAAATATTTTGAAAATAAGTTTTTTTTTTATAAATATTTTCTGCATCAAAAATTAGAATTTTTGATTCGAGGATGTGCCCAGGTTTATTTAACGGAAAAGTGGAAAAAAGAATAACTTATTTGTTCAATTTTTGACACTACGAGAAAAATATTTCTTTATTTTATTTACTTTGATTGGTTTTCAATATACCAGAGTGCCAAATAAAAATTATTGAAGAATTTTTATTTGAAAGATTTTACTTTACTTTTTAATGAAAATTTTATTCATTTTTAGTTGTAAACCGTTAAAATAAAGTGAAAATTAGTGTATATGAGTTTTTTTTGTAAATTTATTTATTTAACTTAAATAAAATTTGCAAAAAATGCTTTTTCTCATAATGTTCCCAGTTTTTAAATGTAAGTACGATCATCAAATATCTGTATGTTTAGAAAATTTTTCTGTCAAAAAAGTCTATAGTCTCATGAAACGGAGTATAATTCCCAATTTTTAAATTTTCCTTATTTTTAGAAACCTTATTTTTACATCGGTTCCGCGATGTTCCGTGAGACCCCTAGATGGACAATAGAGAAAATATTTTCAGTCAATTTTGAGAAACAGTTGAATGCAGTGTGCTTATGCATTGTTTTAGTTTCTTCAGAAATAGTTTCCTAAAAGTTGAAATGAATTTTGTTAATTTATTTAAGAATTTTATCACTTATTTTGTTGTTACTTTACTAATTTTTATTAATTATTTTATTTAACTTCCAAATTTAATTTAGATTTTTAAAACAAAATATTTCAATTATTAAATAAAAATAACAACTTAAAATCATAAATGGAACTGATTATGAGAAATTGCTTTACATTATTTTCATAAATATAAACAGTTGTGTGAACGAAATGAAATGTATGTATTCATATAATTAAATGCATATCTTTTTTTGGCTGAATTTAAGATCGGAAAATTTTCTATACATAGATGGCCAACTCAATCTTATCGATGTGACCGCCAATTTTAAAACTATATTATTTTAATTTTTTTTTTTATTTGATTAAATTTTGTCAGGTTAACTTAAAGTGATTTAATCATCAGTTCCAAAACATATATTTAACTAAAAATGATTTAAACATTTGATATGTATAACTTCAAATTTAATTTTAAACCTTCTTAAATGTATTTTCTTTATATTGGTTATTGTCAAAATTAAATATATATTTATGTCAAATTATTTATTAGATATACCAACCTTATTCACTTTCAATTCAATTAAGCTTAATTTAAATCAAACATATAATATTCTAACAGCTAAA
The DNA here is from genome assembly GCA_947095535.1 of Poecilobothrus nobilitatus. NCBI lineage: Eukaryota > Metazoa > Arthropoda > Insecta > Diptera > Dolichopodidae > Poecilobothrus > Poecilobothrus nobilitatus. The sequence goes on from OX352772.1 coordinate 120,226,941, forward strand.
GCTATAAATTTGTATTATTTCATCTACTTTTTTATGTCATCTTAAATCAGATGCTAATATCATTTTTTTATTCTATACGTTCTTTACTTTTATTTAACTTATATGTTAAAGCTTAGTACTCAGCCAAAAATGAATTTTTCTTTCGAAATAAACTCGTATGTAAAAAAAAAGAACAAGAACAAGAAAACTTGTTAGATTATTGTTTTTAAAAAATAGTTTGCTATTAAATTTTGATTTTTGAAATTTTTCTTTGTGGAATTTTTTTTTTTGGAATTTCGTATCCAACCCCACTAATTCACTATTTTTTGTATATATATGTTATATAATATTGATGATATATTATAAATATTTTTACATTATTGTTTTCTTAAACATATTAGTATGGAAATAAATTGGCATAGAACACAGTTTTGTGCTTAAAATGTGACTAAAAACTTAATTTTAACATTTACTAAACTTTCTATTTGTCTATTTTAATACTTAAAACAAAATTACCTTATAATCATGTTTAGATTAAAAAAGTTTTATACTACAATTGAATTATATATGTGTCAAATTCATGTTTTCAATTTTCTAAGCAAAGCTCGTGGAATGCTTGCTTCATTCAAACTAATTATTGCACAACTTGTCTCAACTTTTTTTTTTTTAAGAAACTTTTCAATAATATCATTTAGCCTCATTTCAATAATATTTCTTCAATAATATCATCTAGCCACCTCGAGAAGTGCACAAGGAAAACCTAAAATAGAATTGACGTATATACAGACGCCGGCGAAAAAAGATGGTCGAGGACTAACTCGTTCTATAGTGAAACAAGTGAGTATGCGCCATATTCAAGAAAACAGAAAGTTGATCTAGGTGGAAAGAATTCGCCTATCTTCCCTATCAAAAAACAACAACAAATTAAGCATTTAAATATTTTTAAAAAGCAGAATCATCATAATAATAATAAATATTTGAAATTTAAAATATTAAATAGTTAACCCCTAGTATTTAATGCTATATAATTGCTATTATAATATTGAAATTATATTTGGTTTAACGAGACTATAGACTTTTTGAAAATTTCTATGTATACATTTTATGGATAACTGCGCATATTAATTCTATCGGATTATAGTGGCAATGAATATGGTGGCATGTTCTTTATTTTTGTTTACTAAGTCAAGTAATTCTATTATAGTTGACTCTAAATCGTATGGTATATTTTTCTTTTCCAACCATTCTCGAATATCATTTTTTCTGTAATTGCTGTGTGGACTCTTAACTTAAAGCGAATGGTATTTCGCATTACCTATCACAATTACAGCAGGCTCTTCTAAATAATTAAAAAAATTATTTTTGAACCAGTTTTTGATTACTTCGGAATTCATATTTTTGTGATTATCTTCGTCATAGGATGAAATATTTGCACGAAAGATGTATTTATTTTCTTTTAAAAACCTAGTTTTTGAAAAAGCCAAAATAATCAGTCTCCCGCCTTTTCCAATTGGTGCTTTTATGCTTTTGGAAGAGTTGATGTGGACAGATATAGTTTCTTCAATGGTTTTAGTTCACCCATGTTTCGCCTAAATAAAAAATTGTCTCCCTACCATCTTTAATATTTCTGACTTAGTTTATTTTTACTTATCTGAACTTAAATTTATCCGAACAAAAACAATTTCCTGCTTTTCAAGAAGATATTTTCTATCACCATCTCCTTTCTTGAATTTAAAACCTAAGTCTTTCAAAAGAAAACTTATTCTTTGCTACCTTCGAAATTATTTTTTCTTTTAAAATTGATTTAATTTTTTTCTAAATTAGGATACTGGTTTCTATCGTATCGTCAATTTTTTGTATAATATTTTTACTAATTTTTTCTTTTAAAGGAAATTTGACCTTTACTCTTGATCTCAATTGTATGTTTAACTGTGTCTAAACTAACTACACATGTCTGAGCAGTTAATTCTTGGAGAGATTTTGTTTCGAAGTCAAAATTTTTGAAAAAATCGTACACATTTTTTTATTATTATTTTGGACTTTTCACATAAGTCAAAACGTCTGTTTTTATTTTGTTGCGACTTTTTCTATCCTAAAATTTTTTGATGCAGTGATACAACCCTGTTTTTGAAAAGAAGAAGAATATTTAATCTTAACTAAATTTCTTAAAAACAAAATACAAAGTATGACTTTTGTAAGATGTCAAAATATTTATAAAATTTTTTCCAAAAATATTTTGAAAATAAGTTTTTTTTTTATAAATATTTTCTGCATCAAAAATTAGAATTTTTGATTCGAGGATGTGCCCAGGTTTATTTAACGGAAAAGTGGAAAAAAGAATAACTTATTTGTTCAATTTTTGACACTACGAGAAAAATATTTCTTTATTTTATTTACTTTGATTGGTTTTCAATATACCAGAGTGCCAAATAAAAATTATTGAAGAATTTTTATTTGAAAGATTTTACTTTACTTTTTAATGAAAATTTTATTCATTTTTAGTTGTAAACCGTTAAAATAAAGTGAAAATTAGTGTATATGAGTTTTTTTTGTAAATTTATTTATTTAACTTAAATAAAATTTGCAAAAAATGCTTTTTCTCATAATGTTCCCAGTTTTTAAATGTAAGTACGATCATCAAATATCTGTATGTTTAGAAAATTTTTCTGTCAAAAAAGTCTATAGTCTCATGAAACGGAGTATAATTCCCAATTTTTAAATTTTCCTTATTTTTAGAAACCTTATTTTTACATCGGTTCCGCGATGTTCCGTGAGACCCCTAGATGGACAATAGAGAAAATATTTTCAGTCAATTTTGAGAAACAGTTGAATGCAGTGTGCTTATGCATTGTTTTAGTTTCTTCAGAAATAGTTTCCTAAAAGTTGAAATGAATTTTGTTAATTTATTTAAGAATTTTATCACTTATTTTGTTGTTACTTTACTAATTTTTATTAATTATTTTATTTAACTTCCAAATTTAATTTAGATTTTTAAAACAAAATATTTCAATTATTAAATAAAAATAACAACTTAAAATCATAAATGGAACTGATTATGAGAAATTGCTTTACATTATTTTCATAAATATAAACAGTTGTGTGAACGAAATGAAATGTATGTATTCATATAATTAAATGCATATCTTTTTTTGGCTGAATTTAAGATCGGAAAATTTTCTATACATAGATGGCCAACTCAATCTTATCGATGTGACCGCCAATTTTAAAACTATATTATTTTAATTTTTTTTTTTATTTGATTAAATTTTGTCAGGTTAACTTAAAGTGATTTAATCATCAGTTCCAAAACATATATTTAACTAAAAATGATTTAAACATTTGATATGTATAACTTCAAATTTAATTTTAAACCTTCTTAAATGTATTTTCTTTATATTGGTTATTGTCAAAATTAAATATATATTTATGTCAAATTATTTATTAGATATACCAACCTTATTCACTTTCAATTCAATTAAGCTTAATTTAAATCAAACATATAATATTCTAACAGCTAAAGCTATAAATTTGTATTATTTCATCTACTTTTTTAAGTCATCTTAAATCAGATGCTAATATCATTTTTTTATTCTATACGTTCTTTACTTTTATTTAACTTATATGTTAAAGCTTAGTACTCAGCCAAAAATGAATTTTTCTTTCGAAATAAACTCGTATGTAAAAAAAAAGAACAAGAACAAGAAAACTTGTTAGATTATTGTTTTTAAAAAATAGTTTGCTATTAAATTTTGATTTTTGAAATTTTTCTTTGTGGAATTTTTTTTTTTGGAATTTCGTATCCAACCCCACTAATTCACTATTTTTTGTATATATATGTTATATAATATTGATGATATATTATAAATATTTTTACATTATTGTTTTCTTAAACATATTAGTATGGAAATAAATTGGCATAGAACACAGTTTTGTGCTTAAAATGTGACTAAAAACTTAATTTTAACATTTACTAAACTTTCTATTTGTCTATTTTAATACTTAAAACAAAATTACCTTATAATCATGTTTAGATTAAAAAAGTTTTATACTACAATTGAATTATATATGTGTCAAATTCATGTTTTCAATTTTCTAAGCAAAGCTCGTGGAATGCTTGCTTCATTCAAACTAATTATTGCACAACTTGTCTCAACTTTTTTTTTTTTTAAGAAACTTTTCAATAATATCATTTAGCCTCATTTCAATAATATTTCTTCAATAATATCATCTAGCCACCTCGAGAAGTGCACAAGGAAAACCTAAAATAGAATTGACGTATATACAGACGCCGGCGAAAAAAGATGGTCGAGGACTAACTCGTTCTATAGTGAAACAAGTGAGTATGCGCTATATTCAAGAAAACAGAAAGCTGATCTAGGTGGAAAGAATTCGCCTATCTTCCCTATCAAAAAACAACAACAAATTAAGCATTTAAATATTTTTAAAAAGCAGAATCATCATAATAATAATAAATATTTAAAATTTAAAATATTAAATAGTTAACCCCTAGTATTTAATTCTATATAATTGCTATTATAATATTGAAATTATATTTGGTTTAACGAGACTATAGACTTTTTGAAAATTTCTATGTATACATTTTATGGATAACTGCGCATATTAATTCTATCGGATTATAGTGGCAATGAATATAGTGGCATGTTCTTTATTTTTGTTTACTAAGTCAAGTAATTCTATTATAGTTGACTCTAAATCGTATGGTATATTTTTCTTTTCCAACCATTCTCGAATATCATTTTTTCTGTAATTGCTGTGTGGACTCTTAACTTGAAGCGAATGGTATTTCGCATTACCTATCACAATTACAGCAGGCTCTTCTAAATAATTAAAAAAATTATTTTTGAACCAGTTTTTGATTACTTCGGAATTCATATTTTTGTGATTATCTTCGTCATAGGATGAAATATTTGCACGAAAGATGTATTTATTTTCTTTTAAAAACCTAGTTTTTGAAAAAGCCAAAATAATCAGTCTCCCGCCTTTTCCAATTGGTGCTTTTATGCTTTTGGAAGAGTTGATGTGGACAGATATAGTTTCTTCAATGGTTTTAGTTCACCCATGTTTCGCCTAAATAAAAAATTGTCTCCCTACCATCTTTAATATTTCTGACTTAGTTTATTTTTACTTATCTGAACTTAAATTTATCCGAACAAAAACAATTTCCTGCTTTTCAAGAAGATATTTTCTATCACCATCTCCTTTCTTGAATTTAAAACCTAAGTCTTTCAAAAGAAAACTTATTCTTTGCTACCTTCGAAATTATTTTTTCTTTTAAAATTGATTTAATTTTTTTCTAAATTAGGATACTGGTTTCTATCGTATCGTCAATTTTTTGTATAATATTTTTACTAATTTTTTCTTTTAAAGGAAATTTGACCTTTACTCTTGATCTCAATTGTATGTTTAACTGTGTCTAAACTAACTACACATGTCTGAGCAGTTAATTCTTGGAGAGATTTTGTTTCGAAGTCAAAATTTTTGAAAAAATCGTACACATTTTTTTATTATTATTTTGGACTTTTCACATAAGTCAAAACGTCTGTTTTTATTTTGTTGCGACTTTTTCTATCCTAAAATTTTTTGATGCAGTGATAATACCCTGTTTTTGAAAAGAAGAAGAATATTTAATCTTAACTAAATTTCTTAAAAACAAAATACAAAGTATGACTTTTGTAAGATGTCAAAATATTTATAAAATTTTTTCCAAAAATATTTTGAAAATAAGTTTTTTTTTTATAAATATTTTCTGCATCAAAAATTAGAATTTTTGATTCGAGGATGTGCCCAGGTTTATTTAACGGAAAAGTGGAAAAAAGAATAACTTATTTGTTCAATTTTTGACACTACGAGAAAAATATTTCTTTATTTTATTTACTTTGATTGGTTTTCAATATACCAGAGTGCCAAATAAAAATTATTGAAGAATTTTTATTTGAAAGATTTTACTTTATTTTTTAATGAAAATTTTATTCATTTTTAGTTGTAAACCGTTAAAATAAAGTGAAAATTAGTGTATATGAGTTTTTTTTGTAAATTTATTTATTTAACTTAAATAAAATTTGCAAAAAATGCTTTTTCTCATAATGTTCCCAGTTTTTAAATGTAAGTACGATCATCAAATATCTGTATGTTTAGAAAATTTTTCTGTCAAAAAAGTCTATAGTCTCATGAAACGGAGTATAATTCCCAATTTTTAAATTTTCCTTATTTTTAGAAACCTTATTTTTACATCGGTTCCGCGATGTTCCGTGAGACCCCTAGATGGACAATAGAGAAAATATTTTCAGTCAATTTTGAGAAACAGTTGAATGCAGTGTGCTTATGCATTGTTTTAGTTTCTTCAGAAATAGTTTCCTAAAAGTTGAAATGAATTTTGTTAATTTATTTAAGAATTTTATCACTTATTTTGTTGTTACTTTACTAATTTTTATTAATTATTTTATTTAACTTCCAAATTTAATTTAGATTTTTAAAACAAAATATTTCAATTATTAAATAAAAATAACAACTTAAAATCATAAATGGAACTGATTATGAGAAATTGCTTTACATTATTTTCATAAATATAAACAGTTGTGTGAACGAAATGAAATGTATGTATTCATATAATTAAATGCATATCTTTTTTTGGCTGAATTTAAGATCGGAAAATTTTCTATACATAGATGGCCAACTCAATCTTATCGATGTGACCGCCAATTTTAAAACTATATTATTTTAATTTTTTTTTTTATTTGATTAAATTTTGTCAGGTTAACTTAAAGTGATTTAATCATCAGTTCCAAAACATATATTTAACTAAAAATGATTTAAACATTTTATATGTATAACTTCAAATTTAATTTTAAACCTTCTTAAATGTATTTTCTTTATATTGGTTATTGTCAAAATTAAATATATATTTATGTCAAATTATTTATTAGATATACCAACCTTATTCACTTTCAATTCAATTAAGCTTAATTTAAATCAAACATATAATATTCTAACAGCTAAAGCTATAAATTTGTATTATTTCATCTACTTTTTTATGTCATCTTAAATCAGATGCTAATATCATTTTTTTATTCTATACGTTCTTTACTTTTATTTAACTTATATGTTAAAGCTTAGTACTCAGCCAAAAATGAATTTTTCTTTCGAAGTAAACTCGTATGTAAAAAAAAAAGAACAAGGTCAAGGAATGTTCAAGAAAAAAAATTTTTCTTTTCCGAAAGTTATACTTAGTTCAAAAGAAAAATTGAATTACATTCTATTTTCCAATAGATACCATCCGTATTGTCGATATCATATTTCCTTTTTGAAATACCTTATGTAAAAAATATATATTTCTTAATGGAATAATGTATATATATGTAATTTGACAGGCTGACCGGAAGATAACAAAAATAAAAAAATATTTACAATAATAAATCTTTTGTACCTACAAAAAAAAAAATAATGCGAACATGTAATTTCTGTAATTTGAAAACTAATCTACGTATGGCACTTGTGTGGTTATTGATCATGTTTATTAGACGACTAACTTCTATATAAATAGTTCATGTTTTTGACACGAATAGTGTTGTATTTATTGTTCTAACGGTTTTCAGATAAGTAAGTATATTTTTATTATTAATTTTATAATTAATTTTATTATTTTGATTTGTGACATTATTAAAAAAAAAATTTTATTCATCTTTGTTAGTCATATTTTTAGTTAAGACTTTCTTGCTTTAATTATTTTAAAAATATTTGTATTTTAGTTAGAATTCTATTGAACAAAGTGATGTCATGAACGACTCGTATGTTTTGAACGAGTGAGTTAACTGACCCAATAGATTTAGGTTTTTGGAATCGTTCAGTTTGTTCATTTGAGTCATTTCGTTCATTTGTTCTTTTCTGACAGTTCAGATTTATATATACAAATATACTATACAATTCTACAATTGATTTTTATTGGAAAATATATTTACTTTTGCTCTTCAGTCTTCTCTTCTTTTTATTAAGTAAAAATAATATTAAATTATAAAATACCTATATAAAAATGGCTCTCTTATTTCTCATTTAATTGGATGTAGTTGTGTTTCAAATTTTAATGTATGCAATATGGAAAGAGATATGAATGAAAATGAACTATATCAATATAAAATTGTATTTGTGCATATTCAAGTCATTTGAGTCAGTAGATTGCATTTGTATATTAAGTCATTTGAGTCAGTAGATTGTATTTGTATATTCAAGTGATTTGAATCATTTGAGTCAGTAGATTGTATTTGTATATTTACGTTATTTGAGTCATTAGATTGTGTTTGAATATTCAGGTCATTTGTGTCTTTGAATTAAATATTTTTATTCAGATATCTTTGTATCTTATTGAATTTGTGTATGCAGGTCATTTGAGTTTTAGAGATTTATAGGTACGATATACAAGATACAATGTGGCTAGTTCCACAACGTAAAAAAGTTTTCAAACAGCTTTGAAATTGCCTTTTAATTTATTTTTCTTTTACTTTGCTACTAGATTGTAAAATATTACAAATTAAAATTTTACTTTATGGAACACAATTTTAAGGTCCTTTCTTTGACACGAGTTTAAAAAAGTTCAACTTTTTTGTTTTATTTTTCTGTATTTAAATTTTACTACAAAATCGAAGAGCATCTTTTTTAATTCATGTCGGTTCGACTTCTGTTTTCCACGGAACGGGGAAATTAACAAAAAAAAATTTCGATGTTTTTTTGACGATTTTTTTACGATGTGATGTAGAATCGCGGTAATACTATTTCTCATTTTTAATATAATGTAGTTGCATTTATTTTTAATGTATGAAAATTGAAAATACAATTAAATATGTATTGCAGATACAGTATAATTATTTGTATTACGATTTAGGATATTAATATTGATTTTGTGGAGCATTTAATGTGTTTATTACTAGACTCAGTTTTACTGTCATATCCGACCGGATTGAGATAACTGCACTAAAAGACATTACAACTATCACAAAGTGACTTAAAAAATTACTCAAAAGTGACAAAAAGTAGTGATTTCTTTTTTTTGTGTGACAGCTTATATTACATTTTGATTATAATCGTTAAAGTTAACTCTTGAGATGAACATGGCTACGGAACGGACTAAGTAAGTAAATAAATAATGAATTATAAATTTCCTAAATCCTAAACAATTTTTTTGTTTAGTTTAAAGAAAACAACCAAACCTCATTTTGAAAAATTGGTGGAATTGGTAATAGAAAATCCATACTTGGCAATTTCTTTTAAAGCTGAAATGAATATACATACCTATGCATTTTAAAATAATTATTAGTTAATTTAATTTTGATACCATAGTACACATATGTAGGGTAGGTAGGTATAAATTCTAAAATATTCAAATAACATAACAAAGGCAGAATAAACGCAAATTACTTGTTTACCTGAACTTTGTTTTGGCTCTACCTAATGTGTAAAAAATAAAACTAGTTTACCTTGTGAAATTGAAAACAACTTCTTTAAAGTACCTAATAGTAAAATATATAATAGTATAACATAATATAACATAATAATTTAAAATGGGATAATTCTGAATTCTGATAATAAAAAATATATAATGGCATTTTATTAAAAACCATATTTGAAAATATTTTTTTATCGAACTTGAAATTTGAAAATATATACATGAATATTAATGTTTATTTTATGTCAAAAACTTAAAAAATAAGCGAGTCTCGCTTTTAAATATGTTGAGTTGTTTTAATTCTGTTGTCTTTTTTTTGTCACTCGGATGAAACCTGTAATAATAAAAATATTTCCAAACGAGTGACTAGAAAAAGTGACACCAAGAAGTGACTGAGTCTCGTAAATCTCTATTAAACTTTATTAGTTCTTATTTTGATAAATACTAAATAAATTTAAATTTATTTCGTAGAATTTTCTTTTGGTTTGCTTGTATATACAGAAAATTTGAAATTTAATTTAAAACAAATATTGAAAAAAATAAACTTTTGGAAGATCTAAATGGCATATACATTATCTAAAGGTATTTTAAGCAGTCTACAATATTAAATCAAAAAATGACTCAAATGATTGAACTCTCAAGTGGCTCGTATGACCTGAGTCAGTCAATTGACCGAAACTGCCCATAACTTCAAAAACTAATTGCTATTTGCAAAGTTGCATTATTTTTCTTATGAAGTTTTTGATATAAAAACAATTTTATAATACAATATTATTTTTACTATGATTCTGTTACTGCCATACGTTTTTATTTATTTATTTATCTATCTATCACAGTGCTTCCCAACGTTTTTCAGTCTTCGGCGCGATAACTAGTTTTGTAAAATTATATCGGCACACTAAAAAACTATTACATATTTATATAAAAAAAACTCAAGTTTTGCAAAAAAAAAAAAAATATTTTTAATAAATTTATACATTTACATTTGATATTACATTTCTAATGTGAAATCTGACCTTGATGATGAGAACAGAGTTTGCTTATATTAGGTTCAGTACTTGAAATGGATACGCGCAGCTCATGGTCAAGGCTTTTAATACACGATCGCTTTATGTTTTTAATGGTAACCATCGATGAAAAGCTTTGTTCACAGATGTAGGTAGTAGCGAATGGTAACAGAATTTCAATTGCTCTTTTTGAAATAGTTGGGAATTCCTTCTTAGCGATTAACCAAAACTGAGATATTGGAATATTGTCTTTAAATTGAAGCTCAAGTGTACGATCATTTTTTAAATCTATTAATTCTTCTTTTTGTTTCATCGATAAGTTTTGCGAAGATTCTTCAGACGGCAAAACAAAAGGATTTCGAACCCAATCAAATTCAATCAACTTAGTTGATTTAAAATAATGCTGCAGCTTTTCTTCAAGTAAATATACATGCTGCTCCACAAGTTTGAATATTTACTTATCAAGATTTAAAGTAGAACACCTATTAAACATATAAATTTTTTCCAGTTTTCACTTCATTAATCCACAGCTTAATTTTAGCCTTAAATCCATTTATTTTATCAGTGCAACTGAATATATTTTCATTTTTTCCCTACATTTTACGATTAAGCTCGTTAAGATGTTCATATATATATATCAGCTAAATACGCAACTTTCTGTAGCCAGACGTTATCTTTCAAAATTTTTTGATAAAAAGTGCCATTCTCGAAAAAAGTTTTTAATTCCTCTTTAAGCTCATAAACTCTTGACAATACTCTTCCCCTTGATAGCCAGCGCACTTCAGTATGAAAAAGTAAAGTCTGATGTTCGGACCCCATTTCGCATAAAATTGAGAATAACCGAGATTGAAGTGGCCTAGATTTAATCACGTTCACCATTTTAACTATTTCGTTTAACGTGATTTTTAGAACTTCTGGTAAACTTTGAGACATATGAGCTTCCCTGTGGATAAAATAGTGTATTATTTGAATTTCATGATTTTCAGAGAGAATTTTAGCCATCAAGCCTTTAACAGTTCCTGTCATTGCAGCTGCACCATCTGTACATAAGCTAATACAATTTTTCCAATATATTTTGTTATTGACAAAATACTCGTTGATTACTTTAAATATTTCTTCCCCAGTTGTTCGATTGGGAAGTTCTTTGCAAAATAAATAATGTTCTTTCATTTCTTTTTCTTCACAAATTCGAACAAATACCATAAGCTGAGCACAATTACTACAGTCTGTAGATTCATCAACCTGTATCGAAAAAATTTCTGAATCTTTAATTTTTTGTATTAACGGTGATTCTATGTCAATCGACATTTCGTTAATACGCCTACTAATTGTATTATTAGAAAGTGGCACTTTTACAATTTCTTTTGCTTCTTTGTCTCCAAACATATGTCGAACAATTTCTATGCAAGATGATAGAATTAAAGATTCAGCTATAATGTGCTTTTTTTTAGTTTTAGCTACTAATTTTGCAACATTGTAGCTAGCTTCTTGAGCACGTCTTGAAACTGTGGTTGCTGAATTCATAAAGATACTTTGTTTTTATTATCAATTTGCATTCGTTTAAAAAAATCAACACTCTTTTCAGTATAATTGGAATGTCTAGTTTTAAGATGTCGCTGAAGTTTACTTGGCACCATTGTTTCATTTGATAATGTTTCCCAACATATTATTCAATGAGTTTGAATACTTCCAGCAATTTCAACACTTGAGAAACCAAATTTGATGTATTCTTCATTATATTGTCTATTGGCAGTTGGTTTTCCTTTTTTCTTTGGAATCTGTTCCATATCAACAACTGTTGATTTATCACTTCTTTTTAAAAATGTATCCATAATTTAAATTTTGATGATTTTTTACAAAAAATACTTTGCAATACCTATATATGTTGTATAAAATCAAAATATTTTTCTAAATTATTTTTATATTTACCTTTAAACTTAAATATTATAAAGCAAGAGCTTACGTTACTGGTCACTACTGTTCACAAAATAAAGGGTGTTCAAAATTTAGGTATCATTTTGATTTTACCGCCATTTTTTTTCTACCTGGAATTTTTGTACGAGGTTTCTTTAGGTATATTGTAAATACATTCCGGTTAGTTAATATGGAACGTTACACTAAGGAACAACGTGTTTTTGTTATTACAACATTTTTTGAAAATGGTAAAAGTTTTCAAAATGTAATTAGGAAATTTCGAACAAAATTTGGTATAGAAAATGCTCCAACAAATCGTGCCATCAAGCTGATGGTTGATAAATTTCTAGAAACTGGATCTGTTCTTGATAACAGAGTCAACATTTATCAACGTAGTGGCCGTTCAACCGAGAACGTAGCAGCTGTGAGCAGAAGTGTTGAAGAAGATCCACATTCGTCATCGTTCGCAGAAATTAAACATCAAACCATCCACATTATTCAAGAATTTGCATCGTGATCTCCATTTAAAGGCTTATAAGATCCAGCTGACGCAAGAATTAAAACCAACTGACCATGCATTACGTCGGCAATTCGTTTCTTGGGCAATCGAAAAACAAGAAAATGAGAATTTTTTTTAACAAAATAATCTTCACCGACGAAGCTCATTTCCAGCTCAATGGCTACGTCAATAAACAGAATTGCCGCATTTGGGGTGAAGAGAGTCCAAGGGTTATCTTAGAGCAATCAGTACATCCACAAAAAGTTACGGTTTGGTGTGGTTTGTGGTCAGGAGGAATCATCGGATCATATTTTTTTAAAAACGCAAATGGAAATGCGATTACGGTCAATGGAAATCGCTACAGGGAGATGATTCGAAGCTTTTTGTGGCGGGAAATTGATGATTTGGACGTAGAGAATATGTGGTTTCAACAGGACGGTGCCACTTGCCACACAGCAAGAGAAACAATGGATCTTTTGAAGGAAAAGTTCGAAGATAGCATTATTTCTCGTAGAGGAGGAGTGATGTGGCCACCAAGATCGTGCGATTTGACACCGTTGGATTTTTTTTGTGGGGTTTTGTGAAATCGAAAATCGTACAGCATTAATCCCACAACAATTCAAGAGCTTAAAAACAACATTATCGAGCAGATTTCAACCATTGAGAACAGTTTATTGAATAACGTGATTCAGAATTTTGGTAAAAGATTGGAAGCCTGCCGAAGTAGTAGAGGGGGCCACTTAGCCGACATAATTTTTCATTATTAACCGGAACCTATTTGTAATAAATTAAAATAAAAATATATTTAATATTTCAAAAAAAAATCTTTTTTTATTAAAATTAAAATGATACCTCAATTTTGAACACCCTTTATAAACTGAATACTAAAAAGAAGAATATCGACATGTGACTATTCATTCATTCTTCAAAAATTTTACAGAGCCTACTTAATTTTTTTTATTTTTTCAGATACTGACTTTTCGAATAAAAGAAAAATTAATATGTTAATATTAGTCGAACAATATTTACCACTTCAAAGATAATTAGAAGAAAATTTTTAAAAAATCCAATTTTAAAAAAACAAAATTTTTAAAAAACAATTATCTTACGGCACATCGAAAATGTTTCGCGGCACACTGGTTGGGAAGCTCTGATCTATCATACTCCTTAACGTATATATTTTTATTTTTGTGACTACAATATTTGTTATTTTCCAGAGTTCAGTCTCTTGTCGCCTTTTCAGCTGATGTATAAAGTATTTATATTATTTTTTTAAATTTTTCGGAATTTTTAAAATTTAATTTGAGGAATGGAGTTTAAAAAACTTATATGAATTTTTGATTTGATTTTCATAACATCTTATAACTATTAATTTAACTAACTATACATTTAAATACTAATTATTTACAAACTATATCTATGTATTTATTTAACTAACAGCAATAATTTAAGTAATATCAATAAATTTATTTAACTAACCACAATAATTGAAGTATGTAATAGCAATAAATATAAGATTTTTACAATTTCAAGCATATAAATTATTCAAGGTGTTCTCTGAATATTCGCATTTGTCTCTAACTTTTCTTGAGATTAATTCAACATGTTCGCTCATTAATTTAATTTTGGTTTTATGATGAAGCTGTTTGGTTGAGTAGAAGAAACAAGTTCAATGCCAGTTTCAGTAATTTATTTTGTTTAACTTGAATGTTTTTAATTAGATAGTTATTTTGTACAATTTTCCCAAACAAATGAAGCATACATTAAGATAGGTAAAAATATTACTTTGACCATTATAAGTTTATTTTCACCTGATAAATTAAATTTTCTATTTATGAATGGGTATAATATTTGTATGTATTTATTAACTTTATCAAATGTATTTGTTATGTGTTGGTTAAACGCTAATTTTTTGTCAAATATAACACCGAAATATTTTGAACTATCACTTCATTCGATATCATGTTGTCCTATTTTTATTCTGGTAGATAGTAAATATATCATGCATAACAATGAATAAAGTGAGCGTTTGGGAAAACCTGTAATTTTATTTTGTGCTCTCTCTATTTTATCTATCATAACATTTGCCTCATCATATGTTTGCGCCATCAACTTGTTGAAATCAGTTTTTAATACCTTGGTAATTTCATTAAGTATACAGTTAGAAAAACCATGCGGATTTGCACTTTCCGGATTAAAAAACCTCTCAAATCGTTCACAAATTACACCACGGAGCACAACGGAAAACTATTACAGTTTGGGTAGTTTCAGAAATGTCAGTAGTGTGGTCGGCCATAGTAACAAGATATGAATATTCTTCAATTTCTGAAGTAATTTGATCCTGGCAAACTGTAACATATTTTGTAGGAAATTATTTTGAATAGTTTTAGATGTTCCTTTAAATACCGAATTGCTCTCTAAATGTTTGTGCAAAGAAGGATCAAACTCTGAAACAAAAATTATTAAATCTTTAAAAACTCCTGCATGCATCACCTTCATCGTGTCCACGAAATGGTAATTCAAATTTGCCACAAAATTTTATGTAATCTTTCATTTTTGTCAGTATTACACGGTTTTTGGTTACCTCTTCACTATGTTTCAATTTTGAAGTTCTGTAAGTCTTGCTTAGTTTTGAAATATTTATTTGTCCTACAAATAAAAATTAAATCATATTTTCGATATGCTTTCGGCAATTTTCATATTTTTACATTTTTCTTTTATTTTCCCTACATTTATAAAACCGCTTTTAGTCTATATTGTATCGCCGCCGAAGTGTAAACAAGGAAAACAGAAAAAGGGTTTTTGCTTCGCACTCACGTAGCCATTTCATTTTTTCGTACCTTTCTTTATTAAAAGATATTCTTTATTTTTTATTATTTTCAAAACTTCTATGCATTTCATTTCATATTCAAAAAAAAAAAAACCAACGGTATTATATTTTTATTTTGTTTTTAAATTATTGTCACGAATCAGTAACACAAAATAAAACCATGCAATTAATTTTCTTGTCAATCGATTTCATATATATCAATTATAATAATTCATATTGAAAATTTGAAATATAAAAAAAAATGAAAAAAAACAAATTACCAAATAAATGTTTAAGTAGCCTCTCTAAAACAGATACTAGTATAAAATAGAAATATAAAAACAAAAGAAATAAAATTTCATAGTTCATTTCTTTCATCTACATTCTTTTAACGAAACAAAAAATTCATCTACATATTATATAAAAACAAAAAATTAAAAACAAGAAATAAAATTTCGTAGTTTCATTCATATGCAATCTTTTACAGTCTCTCTAAAACGGAGAGACTGTAGAAATATAAAAACAAAAGAAATAACATTCCGTAGTTCACTTCTGTCATTTAATTTCGTTCGTATTACGTTACGTATACCAAATGAAACTGCAAAATTTGCAGTTCCATTCCATACTTTCATTCCATATTTACTCATATAGATATTTTGTACAGGCAATAGGTATTCAACATATTAAATATATGGATGGTTTATAAAATTACATCAAAAGGAACTGAAAAATTTGCAGTACAATACTAGTTATTACGAGTAATATATAGAAAGAAAAATATGTATGGAATGTTTATATGATTTACTTGTATAAATAAGTATTATTATAAGTAATATTATACATATTAGGTATAATTAAGAATAATTTAAGCTTTCCATAATTTTTGAAATGCGATTTTACAATAATATCTAAAGCAAAATTACAGAAAAATGAATTATTTATAATTTGCTAATTAGGATTGGTGGTGCTGCAGTTCCGCAACTCTTATGAACAAGCCGCCGCTGCTGTCATTCACAAATATCTCATCGGGGACCTTACTCGAAACAAAGGGGATTCAGTACATTCACTAATAGAAAAAAATGTGAAATAGCAGTTCAGAGGTGGTCCAATGTATACACCTGAAGCATTTATTTCATCAATTCGTAAAGGTAGAAAGAAAGGAGAACCATTTCGTGTTAACGAAATATGTTATGAAGAGTTTCACGATTTAAAACAGTTAAATTCGTGGTAAGTGATTTATGTTAAACTTTCAGAAAAGACAAAACCAAGTTAACGCCCACTTGAATTACTAATTAAAAATTGGATACTAATTAAAAATGGTTTGATCAATTTGTGTGTTATAAAATTTTGGTTAGATCGTTTTTTCGGGTGCGTAATGAAAGCCCAACAATTATAATCCCGCCGTTTCCAAATCTCGAAATTATTTATATTTTTTTTTTTTCTTATAAGCTAACAAAGGGCATGACACAATTCAGGAGGTCAAAATAAATAAAAAATTCTATATGAATGTAAGATCTATTCGCTACCGTTTATACCAGAACCGCTAACAATCTGAACCCAATTGAAACCATTGTTTTGAAGTCAACTCTAAAATACCTCGGTATATAAATAAATATTCCGGAAAAGGGGAAAACCCTGATTTCACCAACTCTAAAATATATTTTGTAGAAGGCTTATAATTCCTCATTTTGTAACCAACCCCAAAATTCCTCTCAATTAATTTTGTTTACATAAATATTTCAACACAACAGAAAAAAATAGTAGAAAAATCCCCACTAAACAAATTATTGAAACCCAGATTTTGTACTTTACTGTAAAGTCCTTCCTTATTAGTTTTTTTACATACATATTTCAGCAACAATGAATTTAAGATAAAGGCTGCATAGTAAAATATTTAATATATAGAGTGTGTCGAACAAAAACCTTATCAGTTCTGGAGCAATTTGAGATGGTTAAAACTAGAAAGCAATTGTATACGAGTGGCACCCATTTATAAGAGACTTACAAGTTTTTAGTGATGTTTTATAAAAATACTTATTAAACGGTTTATTTTAGAAGGATGCAACGAAATGTATTTTAAAGTGAATGTAAATGTAAATTTTAAATTAGAATGAAAATGTAACTTACTTTTAGTTTTGTGCACATAGCAATTACAAAGTTATGCAGATGTAAAGTGATTTTTAAAAATAAATTTTGTTCAAACTCAATTTTCTTCCGAAACACTATTTCGTTTTATAGGATATTTAGAATGAGCTTTTTAAACTTTTTAATTACGAACTTTGCAAATCTATCTTTTCCTTTTCTAAATATCTCAAAAGTCGGGTATTGTCGGAATTTTTTTTAGTCTGGATTATAAATGTCCGGTTTTTGAACGGCACCCCGTTTTTTCATTAAACTTTAGCAAATAATAAAAAACATATTAGTTATATAAGAAAAAAACTATTTTTATAACATAAGTGTTTATTACAAAATTTTGTTTCTTCGTTTAGGTACTTATGTAAGTACATTGAAGTTTTTATTTCAAAAGTATTTCATATATAAAAGTAAACATAAGTGGTTTAGTTATGGTTTTCCTATTCCTCTCTGTGTGTTGTGGCGTACGGACGTTGGGAGAATTATTCAATCAAAATTTAAATTTTCATATTTTAATTTCTAATTCAGTACCAAGTTCGTTTAAATTTTGCTTTTTGTTTTTCATTTCGGAATTTCCTTTTTAATTTAAAATAAATAAAGAATAATTAATTTTACATCTCGCATTAATCCCGCAAAAATTACTTCATTGTAATTACATCATTGTGAGTATGTAAATATTACTGATATTGATGTTAAATCTTATAATGAGAGCGACAGTAAATTTAGATGTCTGAAGTGTACATTTATTAGACGCACTTCTTTACTTGTCTGGAACTAATGCTCCTATTGATAAACAACAACAATCTACATTAACAAATACAGAAGTTAGTAATTTAAACACTATTAATCAGCAACAGTTATAAACATCAACAATGTGTTTGGATGCAAATAATTTAATGGATAATCAACAGCAACATTTGATTAGCATAAAATTTCAATTGAACTTCTTTATGAAATTATGAATATAAAAAAAATACTGACTACGATTCTATCAACAATTTGCAAAAAAATGACACATTGTTTATAAACAAAGTTTCTTATCTGGAAAATAAAATCATCTGGATGGAACAAAAACAAAAAGCAGAAATGATTGATATTATTGGTGTTAAAAATATTACTAACCAGAATGCTTCAGCATACACAGAAAAAATCTTAAAAAATGGATTAAATATTATTTTCACTAATAAACAAATAGCCAATTGTTATGTAAAAACAATTAAGAGAATTAGTGACAGTAATAACAATGAAAACCCTAATCAAGTGTTGTGTGTGCGTTTTTCTTCATTAGCGGACAAGCAAAAACTTTGTATACAAAAAAAAGTAACTACTTTTCTAAACTTTGGTTGGTCTAGAGCAGCCGGTTCGGGCTTCTTGCACCTGTTCGAACTTAATGAAGATAGGCGTCTGCAAATGATGATCAAGTTTTATGACAACAACACCTGTAAAATTTGGTTGTGCTGGGGCGACAGGTTCGAATAGCTGCCATACAACTTCTCTGTTTAAATGAAAATAACTCTGTCTATTGAAGCTAGATATCTGAAATTTGGTGAAGAGGTTACATGCCAATCATTTTTGTAAAAGTTGGTTGGTCTAGAGCAACTGGTTCAGGCTTTTTTCCATCTCTTGGGACTTAATGAAACTAGGCGTCTACAATCTTACAAATGAAGATCAAATTTTATGGCAACAACTTCTGTAAAATTTGGTTCTGCCGGTACGATAGATTTGGATAGCTGTTATACAACTTCACAATTTACATAAATATATCTCGATAGTTATAACGTCGGTGCTAAAACATCAGAAATTGTTTAAAAGATGATCAAGTTATATAGAAACAGGATATATTACGTTCAGACTGGTACCCGAGAGTTGACACAGTCTACTCTACTGCACTCGTCCTCGTTTTTTAATAAATTTAACTAAATGTGTAGATCAGTTATCAACCTTAATTTTGATGTATAAAACATTGTCCTACAAGATTGGAAATTTTTCAGAAATCCGTTAAAAGTTTAAAATTTGTCTAGTAAAAAATCACATTTTTCGACTTAAGCGGTTATAACTTGTGACCATAGATATTATATATCAACAACAATGCTAATATTCAAGGATATAATATGATCTCATTAATACAGTAATTTTAATCTTATTATTCATTAATTTATTAACACATTTGGCTTCAATTAAAAAAATAAGAACCTACCAAAAATCATTTAAGTTTTTCACATACAAATTTAATGCGGGTATTTCGTCATTTTTTTATTATACGGTTTTTTGAACTACTTTGGGCAAATGACGGGAATTCCAGCATTCTATATTCTAAGAGTTTATTTAGTTCTGAAAATAAAATTGCGGGACATCCAGTTCTTATTGGGAAAATAAAATATTTTAAAAATATAATTTATTATATTTAAATATTTATTAAATTCATATCATTTAAAAAAAAATGTAATCATATAACTGATTTTTTCAGATCATTAAATAAAAACAAAAATTAAATCATATAAAAAAATGTAATTATTTAAAAAAACACAAATCATTAATTTAAATGATAATTTTCAAAGCATCTATCTGGGCATAACGGTGGCTTATCCATACAGTTTTTGTATGGAAAGCTTGTATCTTTTCGGTTTCCATTTTTGTGACAATATTCACACCTTGTTTTGCTAATTTTTATTGATATTGTGAAGGAAACGGAATTTTTTCCGGAAAGTGATCAATACTTATATCTATTAAACTTGATGCATTTTGAATTTTTGACGTACGGCCAATAGATATTACCAAATTAACCAAATCCTTGTCTTCATTGACATTTGTTGGCAAATTTAGTAAGCTTAATATTAATAAGTCTCTAAAATCTAAAAAGGAGCTTTTTGGATGGAATTGTAAAATGTAAAATGAGTTCCTAACAGTAGACATGGATTTGAAAAATGACCTTTTTATTCCATCTTATGGTTTTTCTGGGACTGAAATAAAATGAGATAAGTTGGTCGGCTCGATCAACTCCTGTCATGTTCTCATTGTAAGCAGCAACCTACTGGTTTTATTTTTTTTTTTATCCTCTATTGGAGGATGTGCCGTAGTTTTGGATATAATATCGCATTTATCTTTCCATTTTGTTACATAAACATTTCCATTTCTTCTCCAAACCATTTCTCCTCTTTTCAGTTTTTTACCGGTTACACATTTAGGATTTGGTTTTTACCGGTTATACATTTAGGATTTGGTTTATTAGAACGTAAAGTGTCTTCATTCATTCATTTGTTGTAATTTTAAAATACTTAATGCCGTATCTAGTTCGTTTCTCTTTGCTGTATTGTTTACACGATTATTTTCCTCTAATTATCTCCCTCTCTCGCATAAAAGACTAAAGACAAGTCTTTATTAGGTGACAACGTCTTTGCAAAATTTTTTACTAATAAATGTAGAAGAGTCATTACTTTTTGCAGCTTATCTGTAGGAAAATCGTGTTCTTCTGACGCATGCCAACTAAATCATCTCAGAATTTTTTAGTAACGTTTTCCTGACATTGTTGCTCCGAATATTGGTTGATAGTATAACATTTTCTTAGAAAACATTTTTTTAATTTATTGGTTTTTTGTTCTGACCTTGTAACAAACATAAACCCAGAAATTGCAATTGCAAATTTATAAGTAAATAAAAAAAAATAAAGAATATAACAAAAGATCTTATAGTCAGCATTAATTCTTATTAAATTAAGTGAGATAGCTAGTAAGTACTTTTAAGTTAAAATTAGACAAATTAATTTTGTAGTTTTATTTAGAAGAAGTGCAAAATTATGTTAAGTAAAATAAATAAAACTATAAAAAAAAAAAAAATCTAAGTAGAAATATACGTCTTCTCAGTTTAATCAAAATGATAATAGATACAATGAAAGTCCACAAAGTAGACAAAGACAAGATTTAGAGGAAGTTGGTAATCTGATTGATAGTAAAAAAAAATGAAATTAATACAATTGATGAAATATTTTAACAATAGAAGGTAAAAAATATTCAGCTTTAATTAACAGGTTCAGCAATAAGTATTATTCCAAATGGAACAATCTGAAAAATGGATAATCTAGATTCTAGAACATAATAGCAATAATCTAGAACTGTATAAAAATATAAGTGATATAAATAGTATTATCTGTTATAAATAGAACAATCTGAAAAAGGAATAATCTAGAACATAATAGAATAACCTAGAACTATATAGAAATATAAGTGAAATAAATAATATTAGCTTTAAGAATAATAGTAACATAACATTAGCATAACATTATATTTGTATTAGTATTGGTAATAAGTTATGTAGAGAAATGTAAAGTAAAAAGTAATGTTATAGAATATAAGAAATTTTGTATAAATATCACCAATTTTATATAGGAAGAATTCTAATTTGAATGTGATAAAATTGAGATCGCATTAACCGAAAAGGTAAAGTAAAGCTATAGAGTGTTACTATTTAGTGGAAAACAGATAAATAATTGTGAACCGACAAACACGTAACAAATTGGTGTCAGAAGTGAGATTTAAAAGTGTTGGGTTAAACCATTAAAAAATAAATATAATAATTGGCAAAATGGTTAATAAGAAGTTGGAAGAATTAAGTGTAGCGGAGATGAAATAGGAATTGCAAAAGCGCGATTTGTCCACAGTTGCACAGAAAGCATGTTAGTTGAACGGATTAAGACAATCGGTAGAAGAAGGTTAGCTAGTGGAAGAAGTAGATTTTGAAATGAATCATGAAGCATCAGGTGGCACATGATATGTTAAAATCAATAAAAATTATGTCAATAAATATGAAAAATATTATAACAGCAATGAGAAACGATATTATGTCAGATATTAACAAGGTTTTTGAAGATATAGTTTCCGTAGTGAAATATGAACGTGGTAAAAAAGACAGAAAAGATAATGAAACAAGCGAGGTTAAAGCAACTGCCGATGCATCTGAGAAATAAAAATCTACAGAAATTTCTGAAAATGTTAAACAATATAAACAAACTGAAGACAAATTTGATCAACTTTTTGATAATGGAAGAAAGTCAACTAATGCTGAGCCAATGGAACCAGAAGATGCTAATAGGACGTTGAAGGAGTCACAAGGAAGGACGTTGAAGAGTCACAAGATGGTGATAAAGACGAATGTGGAAGAGATAATATATTTGAGAATCAGAATGAGCCAGACAATTCCAATCAAGCAAATAGCGCAACTTATTCGGAATTGCCAGATAAGGAAAATTATAATGAAATTGTTGAAACGGAAAGTGAAAATGTTCAAGAAGAAGCGCAAAAAGAATCAGCAGATATTTGCTTAATAATCGATAACGACGAGAAGCTAACTGGCGCAGAAAGAGAACAAGCTATATTAGCCAGACAAAACGATGAAGAAAAACAGTCGGAAAATGAAGCAACTGAAAACACGGAAGCACATCAAGATAAACATTTGCAATTGTAACCAGAAAAGGCTCAAGATGGAAATGTTGGAACTGCAACTGCTATCAACTATCAACAAACTTGGTATTGTAAAATGTAGTTGACAAATTTTTTTTTATTGTGAATATTGATAAATTTTCCACTATGCATTTAACTAATTTATTTTGACATTTGTAAAATTATCAAAATAAAATTTTTGTTTAGCTTTTGTGTTGTTTTAATTAAGTTAATAAAAAATAATTGAAAATTGTTAACAAAAATAAGAAAATAATTAAAAATGTCATAACTCTGCCATCTTTCCCATTGCCATTTTGGAGAAGCTCTCGTGTCTTGGGAGCCAAAAGTCTGGCAGGTGTGATTTAAAAATCTTAATCCTCTCTCTAATAGTAGAAACTCTCTAATTGAAACTAAAAAAGAAAAAAAAGTTCGGAAAGTAAGCACTTTGGTTTTTGAGGTGTTTTTTTTGGGGCGGGCTTAAAATTGGAACTTGTTATTTTTATTTCTATATTTAAATTCTGTTACAAAATCGATTAGTACCTTTTTTAAATCATGTCGGTCCGACTTCTGATTACCAAAATACGAAGACTTCTTGCAATCTCCGCTAGGCTGTTTATGACAATGCCTATATTATATTTTATACTTATGATTTTTTTTTTCAAATTATTTAGTGCAGCGAAACGTTTTTGAATGAAGCAGTTTTTTCTGTACCTGCATGATTAAGAACTACAACCTTAGAACTGCAAATATGAACGCTTACTCTAGTACCTTTTTCAACCCTTACCCTATTACCTTTTCAAATCTATCAACTAAATGATTTAAAATTTGACAACTGTCAACTAATATTGCATTTCACAATAGCAATTTCGAGTTGATGATTGATTGTTACAAATTTCATTCACAATTTTTTCAACATAGTTGAAGAGTTGCAATTGACAATACCATTTCAAGAAATTGATTGATACTTTTCAGCTATCTAGTTGATAGTTGACTGTCATAATAGAGGCATTAAACATTGAAGATTCATCGTTTGGTTTGGAAAACATCAGTTTAGAAAACAATTATTTTATTACAACAGTGAAGTAACTTTCATTCCGCGTTGATTATTATGCGCAGCTCTTCGTTTAGTACGCTTATACAAAACTGTCAAACAAACGTAAAAAATTGGAAATTTCGAATTTATATTTGAACTAACTCAACGATTGTGCTATTTTGGTTAAAGGCTTATCCGAAACTGATATCAGATGTTCTCAATAAATGTGGCAGTAATAAGATATTTCCGTCAAGTGCCAACACTTCAGATATCGCATCTCGTGGTTGGAACTCAAAGGAATACCAAATCTGATGGCACGGGTCGGAGTAGTTAAAATATTCGTCAGAGAAATGGTCAGAAATGTCTGAGATCAAATTCGTGGAGGTGTCGAAAAAGAACAAGAAGGTGCTGCTAATAACTGAAAACAATGTACCTTCCAATGTTGATACACATATTCAAAAATATTCATCTTTAACAGAATTCTCTAAGACTTACATTCGATTTATAAAATTATGTAAAAAGGACCAGGTTGGAACTTCGATCTGATCTCGATCCGATCAAATCTCAAGAAAAAGAATTTAAATTAAATACAGAATCTGCGTCGTTTCGTTTAACAAAATTTAAAGTTTAAGCCCGTTTGTAAATGCGAGGGGTAAACTTTTAAGAGTCGGCGGTCGTTTCCAAAACGCAAATTTGTCATATAATAAAAAGAAACATGTTATATACATTAACCGAGGTGATCTATTTTATAAACATAGTTGATATTAGATAACCCAGACAAAGATACATTGCAAGAAAATACTGGATTCTTCAATTGAAGAAGCTATTAATAATCATATTAATTAATGTGCAACATGCTTTTGTCATAAAAAAAATTCAAGGCAATTGATGTGTAGTTACTCTGTTGCCCGAGTCAAAAGTCCATTTACCATTTCAACATACTGGTGTGAAGTATTGTAGGCCGTTCGATATAAAATACATATTCAAATTAGAAAAACGCCAGCTGTCAAAAGGGGTATTTAACAGTATTTGTATATTTGTGAAGTTACAAAGACAATTCATATTGAA
Organism: Poecilobothrus nobilitatus; assembly: GCA_947095535.1. Taxonomy (NCBI): domain Eukaryota; kingdom Metazoa; phylum Arthropoda; class Insecta; order Diptera; family Dolichopodidae; genus Poecilobothrus; species Poecilobothrus nobilitatus. The sequence continues at coordinate 120,252,269 of OX352772.1, forward strand.
ATGTTAACAGATTTGTCTACGCAAGCGTTTATGACGACACACAAAAGATTGGTAGCGAGGTGGAGTCGCATACTTATATTTCGACAATGGTATCAATTTTGTTGGCGCGAAAAAAATAATAAAGGTATTTGAGCAATATGTTGCTGAACTTAGTAATGAAATTTCGACTTTTAAGGCTTCAAGGCTCATATACGAGGTACTGTCAACACATCTGGTTCAAATCAAAGCTTGTTTGAATTTACGATCATTATGCGCAGTTAATAAAAACTCAAATTAGATAAAGCAAATATGTAGTTATTTTGATAAAAACAGGAATTATTATGACATTCTGATAAAAACACCTGCGAGTATTATATATATATTTTGTTATTTTTGTTTTAAATATTAAATATAGGGTGTTCAAAATTGAGGTATCATTTTGATTTTGCCGCCATTTTTTTTCTACCTGGAATTTTTATACGAGGTTTCTTTAGGTATATTCTAAATACATTCCGGTTAGTTAATATGGAACGTTACACGAAGGAACAACGTGTTTTTGTTATTACAACATTTTTTGAAAATGGTAAAAGTTTTCAAAATGTAATCAGGAAATTTCGAACAAAATTTGGTAGAGAAAATGCTCCAACAAATCGTGCCATTAAGCTGATGGTTGATAAATTTCTAGAAACTGGATCTGTTCTTGATAAAAGAGGCAACATTTATCAACGTAGTGGCCGTTCAACCGAGAATGTAGCAGCTGTGAGCAGAAGTGTTGAAGAAGATCCACATTCGTCATCGTTCGCAGCAATTAAACATCAAACCATCCACATTATTCAACATTTTGCATCGGGATCTTCATTTTAAAGGCTTATAAGATCCAGCTGACGTAAGAATTAAAACCAACTGACCATGCATTACGTCGGCAATTCGTTTCTTGGGCAATCGAAAAACAAGAAAAAAATGAGAATTTTTTTAACAAAATAATCTTCACCGACGTAGCTCATTTCCAGCTCAATGGCTACGTCAATAAACAGAATTGCCGCATTTGGGGTGAAGAGAATCCAAGGGTTATCTTAGAGCAACCAGTACATCCACAAAAAGTTACGGTTTGGTGTGGTTTGTGGTCAGGAGGAATCATCGGACCTTATTTTTTTGAAAACGCAAATGGAAATGCGATTACGGTCAATGGAAATCGCTACAGGGAGATGATCCGAATCTTTTTGTGGCGGGAAATTGATGATTTGGACGTAGAGAATATGTGGTTTCAACAGGACGGTGCCACTTGCCACACAGCAAGAGAAACAATGGATCTTTTGAAGGAAAAGGAAAGCAAAGGAAGGAAAGTTCGAAGATCGCATTATTTCTCGTAGAGGAGGAGTGATGTGGCCACCAAGATCGTGCGATTTGACACCGTTGGATTTTTTTTGTGGGGTTTTGTGAAATCGAAAATCGTACAGCATTAATCCCACAACAATTCAAGAGCTTAAAAACAACATTATCGAGCAGATTTCAACCATTGAGAACAGTTTATTGAACAACGTGATTCAGAATTTTGGTAAAAGATTGGAAGCCTGCCGAAGTAGTAGAGGGGGCCACTTGGCCGACATAATTTTTCATTATTAACCGGAACCTATTTGTAATAAATTAAAATTAAAATATATTTAATATTTCAAAAAAAAAAAGTCTTTTTATTAAAATTAAAATGATACCTCAATTTTGAACACCCTATATTTTCTGAAAAGTACACAAAATACGTACAACCTTATACGCAGATATATTTATATCTAATCTATTATTATATTATGTCATACAAATTACACTACAATATGACGCAATATAATATACTCATATTTATACATAATACAAAAGCTGTTAAACTCCAATAAAACTCCAAAAAACGGACACTTAAGGGTTCTAAATTTTTGTCCGGTTAAGAGAGATGTCCGGTTATAAGAATATTTTGCAAACATACTTTTTAAATTGCTTTTCTTTTTATTAATGTTTAATTCAATTTTTTATTTACTTCAAATTAAATACAAGTACATTCATACATTTTTTTTTAAATTAATTTTACAGGTTTTTTTATGTATATTTTTGGAAAAAGTTTAAAATATTTGATTGTTTAAATTTTTCTCGTTTTTGCTTAATAGGCAATTTTCCAAATATGTTTCTTGGTCTTTTACATATTTAAATGCTTTAAAGTCATTTTTTGTAAAATTTTTCATGTTTTCCACAATTTTCAAAGCTTTATCAAAACTTTTAATATTCCCATTGTTATTACTGTTCTTCCCCTTCAGATTCACTTTCTACAACAATGTTGTCAGATTCTGGAATTAAAACTTGAATCTCCGTGTTATGTTCTTCCATGTATACATCTTTGTCCAAGGTAATGAAATCTTCAAAATTTAGATTGTCCACTATTGTTAACTCTTTACATTCTCGTAATAATTCCGAAAGCGATGATAATGGATCGGATCGAATGTTAGTGAATTTCGAGTATTCACTTCGATAATGAATCCAGCTTTGTGAAAGCAGTTTTTTATGGTTGTGGAAGTTACCTAATTAAAGAAATCGTATGATTAAAAGATATTATTTAAAAATAAGAAATTTAAATGAAAGTTACCTTATTCCAAGCTGCTTTAAATAAAATATAAAGCTTCTAACACATCAATTGTTTTGTCGAATTGTGAAGCACTTTTTGAGTTGTCTATTTTCGATAGAATGTATTTTATAACCAGCTCACGATAAAAAAAATTAAAATTTTGAATTATTTCTTGGTCTTGGCATACTCATCTGGTATTAGGTGGAGAAAGAATAACTTTTAAATTTTTTAAGTTTACTTCACGCGGATGTGATGTAGCATTATCCAAGAACAAGAGAATTTTTCTTTTTTGAATACCCATTTTTTTTTTTATCAAGTTCCAAGAGCTATTCCATCATGATATCACGTGTCATCCAAGCTTTTATATTTGCTTTCCAATTTGCTGGTAAGTCTTTTATAGCAACATTTTTAAATGCTCGAGGGCAAGAAACTTTACCTATAACTACTAATTCATGTTTGTTACCTGCCATGCTTGCACAGAACAAAATTGTGAGTCGTTCTTTAGATAATTTTCCACCTGTACTTTTTTGCGATTTCAAAGCTAATGTTTTTTCGGGTAGAGCACGAAAAAAAAGTGCACTTTCATCTGCATTCCACACATCCTCCGGTTGAGAGCCAAGCAACAAGGGAGGTATTTTTTTCCAAAAACTGTTTTACATCTTCATTGACATCAGCGGCTTCGCCTGATATTGATTTAGATCTAATATTGTGTTTTTTTTCTCCATTTGTGCAGGCATACGTCAGAAGCAAAAAAACTGTGTAGCCCAATTGTTCAACTATTTCGTTCATATCCTTTGTTTTTGTTTTAATTATTGATCCCGATATAGGAATGTTCTTATTTCTTACTGTTGAAAACCATTCCAAACACATTTTGTCAATGTTAACTTCTACTGGTTTCAAAAAACTTTTTTTTATTTATATTTATACCACTTTGCTGCGATCTTATAATTTTTTTATTTTTATATATTTCCGCAGCTTGGGTTTTTCAATTTTAAATTTAGAAGCTAGAGCCCTAACTTCTACCTTATCTTTTTCCAAACAATTTATAACTTCCATTTTTGCTTTTAATGTTCACAATTTTTTTGTTGCTGGCATTTTGTCTAATATTAAATCGATATACAACTTATGAACTAATTCGATTATCAAACAAAACTAAAACAATATGCACTTGATCTCTGTTATTAAATTAAAACTTATTTTTTTTGCATTAAAAATTAAAATGAACAACAACAAACGTACATTGTCTTTGCTTTTTTGAATTTTGCTAAACATATTTTTGTAACGTTACCAAATGCATATCGCACATCCCGTACTAGTATATTGTAAGCCGACTTGCAATATACTAGAACGTACAATTCTTCAGTTGCAGTATTGTAAATATACACACAATATTATATTGTATGTAAATTGTATGTAATTGTACTACATGTACATATATTTACAATACTACTATATTGTAGTATTGTAAATATATGTACATACAATACTTCAACTTAAGAATTGTACATTCTAGTATATTGTAAGTCGACTTATACAGGGTTTTCCAATTTGAGTGATATGATTTCTTTAAAAAAAAAAAAAACACCCTAATTGTTAAGGAAATTCAAATGTTTTTTTATTTAATGTGAAGTAAAATCGATACAATTAAGTTCTGAATAAAACGTCCTTCAAATGGCCTCCACGACTTCTTTTGCAGGAACGAATTCGATGAACCCAATTTTCGAGCACTTTTTCCACTAAATCAAGTCGTATGTCATGAATAGCACGTTCAATATTGACTTCTAAAGCTTGAAGAGAGTCTGGTTTATTGCTAAAGACCAATGACTTCAAATAACCCCACAAGAAATAGTATAATGGTGTTAAATCACAACTTCTTGAAAGCCATTCAATGTAACAATTTCTTGAAATAATCGAATCTCCAAGCTTTTCTCGCAATTATTTGGTAGTTGCACGTGCTGTGTGGCACGTAGTCCCGTTTTGTTGGAACTAGATGTTGTCAAGATCAACTTCTTCCAATTTCGGCCATAAAAAGTTGGTTATCATCGATCTATACAGCTCTCCATTGACAGTAACAGTGTTACCAGCTTCATTTCGAAAGAAGTACGGACCGATGATTCCACCAGACCAAAACCACACCAAACCATTTGAGTGACGTTTTATTCAGAACTTAATTGTATCGATTGTACTTCACATTAAATAAAAAACATTTGAATTTCCTTAACAATTAGTGTGTTTTTTTGTGATCACTCAAATTGGAAAGCGCTTTACAATATACCAGAACGGGAGGTACGAAATATTTATAAAATAATTTGTGTAATTTTTATATGTATTTGTGTTTTGTAGGCTTAGTAAAATTTGCGAGTAGTATTTAAAAAACGGAAAAAAAGATTATTGAAGAAGCTATTTCAATTATTTATTGATATGTACCTAATTGAGAAATTATAAAACTTTCTTATATGACAGTACGTTTATAAGAGTTACGTGTCCGCTTATCGGAGATTTTAAACTTCTTAAAGTACAAATTCACTTGTCCGCATCCGCATTTGCATATGGGAGAGTCCGCTTATTGGAGCGAAGTTTATATGAAAGTGTTATAAAAAAAATTGGTTCCAAAGATTTTGTCCGTCTATAAGGGATGTCCGCTTATTAGAGGTCTCGGTTATGAGAGCTTTCACTGTATATGTATATAGATATGTATATGTAATTATATGTAGATATATGTCTAAATAAATGTAGAGATATGGTATTGTAAATAACCGTTATTACCGACCGTATACAAATGTTTAAGGTAGGTATTGTTTTCATACTAAAAATTTGTATCATAGATTTTGGCAACTGTGTACTACTCGGATGTGGAGAAGGCTGTAAATGTTTTTTTTAGCGTGATGTGTGTGTGTGTTCTTACCCAAGCAAAGAGCAACAACTTTGCCATAGAACATTTCTTGATCCGATTAACTTGTAACTTTAATTTAATTTTTTTTTCTAAGTCCAAATTTCATTCATATTATAACACGTCATATGAATTTATATGAACAAATTGTTTTTGTTGTTATTTTTATATCTCTAAAAATTTATATTATATCTATGCATATTATTCTCTTGTTGATGACTGTAAAATTTTTCTTAGCAGATTCAATATTAATCTTATGTTTGTTTTGTATTTGTTTACAGTTTTATTATTTTTTACTTCTAATATTTTTGAATGAAAAAAAAAAATCATGTACATATGTACATACAAATGGATGAATGAATGTTCATAATATTTTTACGATTTCATTGCTTATTATTGTTATTGAATAAAAAAAATTATGCTAAATTATTAGAAGTTATTTTGCCTTGATATAAATTCTTATGTAAAAAATATATGGATTTTGGCTTTATTTTCTATTACTCATATCATTCTCAACAACACTCATATCATTGAGCACAAAAAAAGCAAAAAAATTATATAAGATCTCGTTATTCAGAAATTTTGTATGAAAAATGTGGAGATGGAAAAGTTAGTTGTTCGAGAGCTACCCGAAGTTTGGTCGGATCTCAAAAATAGGGAACTTAGCAGTTGAACCAAAAATATTTTGTGTTGATTTCAAGACTGGCTTTTTTAATTTTTGCGTTATCGTGCTAACGAAAAAAGCTTAATTGACTAATTTTTCGATTCTGATTCAATCCATATATGTGTGTCCATATATAGCTTGCTTATTTCGAGGTTTGTATTTTATACAAACGGAGGAGCAATTTTAATATGGAAGAAATAAATAAAGACATCTTTACAGTTTTAAATATTAAAAAAAAAAACAAGTAACTAATGGATTTTCAAAAACGCACCTTTCCAAAATTAAAAATATTCGATAATAATATTTGGGTAAAAAGTACATAAGGAGAGACATTTTATACTGAAAAATAATTATTGAAAAAAAATTTATTGGGAAAAATCACACTTTCTTCAATTTTAAGGTAACCCTATATTATTAAAAAAAGTTGTTAAAAAATAAAAGTATAATGTTTAATGTATGTATATATATACTATAAATATATTACTTCAAAAAATTTGGATAGGTGTTCAAGTCCACAGGTTCTTCAAAATAGGGATTTTTCAGTTTTGACCCCTTACAACTCTTTAAATAGAGAGCGATGCAAAAATATTTGACCCATATTTCTTTTCAAAGATTTAACTCCTCAAAATTTCAAAATATTCGTAACTTAAATCGTTTGGAAAACAGAAGGGGTCAAGAATATTGCAAAACTTGAGTTTTGCATAACGTTAATTAAAATATCGTATATGAAAACTTTATATTTATTTAGAAAGCTTATAAAAGCAGCTATCGTTTTACTTTTCCAAATTGAACCTTATATAACTTGTATTATAACAATTTAAATATAGGGCTTTTTCGAAATATAGATGACTGTACCTACATAACGGATGTGGCTGCATAAAAAAAATAATTTTGTGGAACAAATTTTTCATGTAGCCCCATCCATTACGGAGCTACAGCGCTTAAAACTTTGAAAATGCTCTATTTTTAAATGCATATATCTTTTGTTCTGCTTAAGATTTTTTCAATCTGAAAACGTCATTCGACAGATATTTTTGTTAACTTTTGTTAAATTAATATCAAAATTATACAATTTTTTTAAATTTAGTATTTAAATTTACCGTTATGTGAAAACCAAATTTGGCATGATTTTTCTACTCTCATAACTTCGGCACGCTTTTAGATAGAGGTTTGAAATTTTGAGGCAATAATTCCGAAAGCGATGATAATGGATCGGATTGAATGTTAGTGAATTTCGAGTATTCACTTCGATAATGAATCCAGCTTTGTGAAAGCAGTTTTTTATGGTTGTGGAAGTTACCTAATTAAAGAAATCGTATGATTAAAAGATATTATTTAAAAATAAGAAATTTAAATGAAAGTTACCTTATTCCAAGCTGCTTTAAATAAAATATAAAGCTTCTAACACATCAATTGTTTTGTCGAATTGTGAAGCACTTTTTGAGTTGTCTATTTTCGATAGAATGTATTTTATAACCAGCTCACGATAAAAAAAATTAAAATTTTGAATTATTTCTTGGTCTTGGCATACTGATCTGGTATTAGGTGGAGAAAGAATAACTTTTAAATTTTTTAAGTTTACTTCACGCGGATGTGATGTAGCATTATCCAAGAACAAGAGAATTTTTCTTTTTTGAATACCCATTTTTTTTTTATCAAGTTCCAAGAGCCATTCCATCATTATATCACGTGTCATCCAAGCTTTTATATTTGCTTTCCAATTTGCTGGTAAGTCTTTTTTAGCAACATTTTTAAATGCTCGAGGGCGAGAAACTTTACCTATAACTACTAATTCATGTTTGTTACCTGCCATGCTTGCACAGAACAAAATTGTGAGTCGTTCTTTAGATAATTTTCAACCTGTACTTTTTTGCGATTTCAAAGCTAATGTTTTTTCGGGTAGGGCACGAAAAAAAGTCCACTTTCATCTGCATTCAACACATCCTCCGGTTGAGAGCCAAGCAATAAGGGAGGTATTTTTTTCCAAAAACTGTTTTACATCTTCTTCATTGACATCAGCGGCTTCGCCTGATATTGATTTAGAGCTAATATTGTGTTTTTTTCTCCATTTTTGCAGGCATCCGTCAGAAGCATTAAAACTGTGTAGCCCAATTGTTCACTTATTTCGTTCATATCCTTTGCATTTGTTTTAATTATTGATCCCGATATCGGAATGTTCTTACTTCTTACTGTTGAAAACCATTCCAAACACATTTTGTCAATGTTAACTTCTACTGGTTTCAAAAAACTTTTTTTTATTTATATTTATACCACTTTACTGCGATCTTATAATTTTTTTATTTTTATATATTTCCGCAGCTTGGGTTTTTCCAATTTTAAATTTAGAAGCTAGCTCTGATAGCTTATCTTATAAGCTGATAGCTTATCTTTTTCCAAACAATTTATAACTTCCATTTTTGCTTTTAATATTAACAATTTTTTTGTTGCTGGCATTTTGTCTAATATTAAATCGATATACAACTTATGAACTAATTCGATTATCAAACAAAACTAAAACAATATGCACTTGATCTCTATTATTAAATTAAAACTTATTTTTTTTGCATTAAAAATTAAAATGAACAACAACAAACGTACATTGTCTTTGCTTTTTTGAATTTTGCTAAACATATTTTTGTAACGTTACCAAATGCATATCGCACATCCCGTACTAGTATATTGTAAGTCGACTTGCAATATACTAGAACGTAAAATTCTTCAGTTGCAGTATTGTAAATATACACACAATATTATATTGTATGTAAATTGTATGTAATTGTACTACATGTATGCTACTATATTGTAGTATTGTAAATATATGTACATACAATACTTCAACTTAAGAATTGTACATTCTAGTATATTGTAAGTCGACTTATACAGGGTTTTCCAATTTGAGTGATATGATTTCTTTTAAAAAAAAAAACACCCTAATTGTTAAGGAAATTCAAATGTTTTTTATTTAATGTGAAGTAAAATCGATACAATTAAGTTCTGAATAAAACGTCATTCAAATGGCCTCCACGACTTCTTTTGCAGGAACGAATTCGATGAACCCAATTTTCGAGCACTTTTTCCACTAAATCAAGCCGTATGTCATGAATAGCACGTTCAATATTGACTTCTAAAGCTTGAAGAGAGTCTGGTTTATTGCTAAAGACCAATGACTTCAAATAACCCCACAAGAAATAGTATAATGGTGTTAAATCACAACTTCTTGAAAGCCATTCAATGTAACAATTTCTTGAAATAATCGAATCTCCAAGCTTTTCTCGCAATAATTCGGTAGTTGCACGTGCTCTGTGACACGTAGTCCCGTTTTGTTGGAACCAGATGTTGTCAAGATCAACTTCTTCCAATTTCGGCCATAAAAAGTTGGTTATCATCGATCTATACAGCTCTCCATTGACAGTAACAGTGTTACCAGCTTCATTTCGAAAGAAGTACGGACCGATGATTCCACCACACCAAAACCACACCAAACCATTTGAGTGACGTTTTATTCAGAACTTAATTGTATCGATTGTACTTCACATTAAATAAAAAACATGAATGAATTAAATAAAAAACATGAATTTCCTTAACAATTAGTGTGTTTTTTTGTGAAAAGAAATCATATCACTCAAATTGGAAAGCCCTTTACAATATACCAGAACGGGAGGTACGAAATATTTATAAAATAATTTGTGTAATTTTTATATGTATTTGTGTTTTGTAGGCTTAGTAAAATTTGCGAGTAGTATTTAAAAAACGGAAAAAAAGATTATTGAAGAAGCTATTTCAATTATTTATTGATATGTACCTAATTGAGAAATTATAAAACTTTCTTATATGACAGTACGTTTATAAGAGTTACGTGTCCGCTTATCGGAGATTTTAAACTTCTTAAAGTACAAATTCACTTGTCCGCATCCGCATTTGCATATGGGAGAGTCCGCTTATTGGAGCGAAGTTTATATGAAAGTGTTATAAAAAAAATTGGTTCCAAAGATTTTGTCCGTCTATAAGGGATGTCCGCTTATTAGAGGTCTCGGTTATGAGAGCTTTCACTGTATATGTATATAGATATGTATATGTAATTATATGTAGATATATGTCTAAATAAATGTAGAGATATGGTATTGTAAATAACCGTTATTACCGACCGTATACAAATGTTTAAGGTAGGTATTGTTTTCATACTAAAAATTTGTATCATAGATTTTGGCAACTGTGTACTACTCGGATGTGGAGAAGGCTGTAAATGTTTTTTTTAGCGTGATGTGTGTGTGTGTTCTTACCCAAGCAAAGAGCAACAACTTTGCCATAGAACATTTCTTGATCCGATTAACTTGTAACTTTAATTTAATTTTTTTTTCTAAGTCCAAATTTCATTCATATTATAACACGTCATATGAATTTATATGAACAAATTGTTTTTGTTGTTATTTTTATATCTCTAAAAATTTATATTATATCTATGCATATTATTCTCTTGTTGATGACTGTAAAATTTTTCTTAGCAGATTCAATATTAATCTTATGTTTGTTTTGTATTTGTTTACAGTTTTATTATTTTTTACTTCTAATATTTTTGAATGAAAAAAAAAAATCATGTACATATGTACATACAAATGGATGAATGAATGTTCATAATATTTTTACGATTTCATTGCTTATTATTGTTATTGAATAAAAAAAATTATGCTAAATTATTAGAAGTTATTTTGCCTTGATATAAATTCTTATGTAAAAAATATATGGATTTTGGCTTTATTTTCTATTACTCATATCATTCTCAACAACACTCATATCATTGAGCACAAAAAAAGCAAAAAAATTATATAAGATCTCGTTATTCAGAAATTTTGTATGAAAAATGTGGAGATGGAAAAGTTAGTTGTTCGAGAGCTACCCGAAGTTTGGTCGGATCTCAAAAATAGGGAACTTAGCAGTTGAACCAAAAATATTTTGTGTTGATTTCAAGACTGGCTTTTTTAATTTTTGCGTTATCGTGCTAACGAAAAAAGCTTAATTGACTAATTTTTCGATTCTGATTCAATCCATATATGTGTGTCCATATATAGCTTGCTTATTTCGAGGTTTGTATTTTATACAAACGGAGGAGCAATTTTAATATGGAAGAAATAAATAAAGACATCTTTACAGTTTTAAATATTAAAAAAAAAAACAAGTAACTAATGGATTTTCAAAAACGCACCTTTCCAAAATTAAAAATATTCGATAATAATATTTGGGTAAAAAGTACATAAGGAGAGACATTTTATACTGAAAAATAATTATTGAAAAAAAATTTATTGGGAAAAATCACACTTTCTTCAATTTTAAGGTAACCCTATATTATTAAAAAAAGTTGTTAAAAAATAAAAGTATAATGTTTAATGTATGTATATATATACTATAAATATATTACTTCAAAAAATTTGGACAGGTGTTCAAGTCCACAGGTTCTTCAAAATAGGGATTTTTCAGTTTTGACCCCTTACAACTCTTTAAATAGAGAGCGATGCAAAAATATTTGACCCATATTTCTTTTCAAAGATTTAACTCCTCAAAATTTCAAAATATTCGTAACTTAAATCGTTTGGAAAACAGAAGGGGTCAAGAATATTGCAAAACTTGAGTTTTGCATAACGTTAATTAAAATATCGTATATGAAAACTTTATATTTATTTAGAAAGCTTATAAAAGCAGCTATCGTTTTACTTTTCCAAATTGAACCTTATATAACTTGTATTATAACAATTTAAATATAGGGCTTTTTCGAAATATAGATGACTGTACCTACATAACGGATGTGGCTGCATAAAAAAAATAATTTTGTGGAACAAATTTTTCATGTAGCCCCATCCATTACGGAGCTACAGCGCTTAAAACTTTGAAAATGCTCTATTTTTAAATGCATATATCTTTTGTTCTGCTTAAGATTTTTTCAATCTGAAAACGTCATTCGACAGATATTTTTGTTAACTTTTGTTAAATTAATATCAAAATTATACAATTTTCTTAAATTTAGTATTTAAATTTACCGTTATGTGAAAACCAAATTTGGCATGATTTTTCTACTCTCATAACTTCGGCACGCTTTTAGATAGAGGTTTGAAATTTTGAGGCAATAATTCCGAAAGCGATGATAATGGATCGGATCGAATGTTAGTGAATTTCGAGTATTCACTTCGATAATGAATCCAGCTTTGTGAAAGCAGTTTTTTATGGTTGTGGAAGTTACCTAATTAAAGAAATCGTATGATTAAAAGATATTATTTAAAAATAAGAAATTTAAATGAAAGTTACCTTATTCCAAGCTGCTTTAAATAAAATATAAAGCTTCTAACACATCAATTGTTTTGTCGAATTGTGAAGCACTTTTTGAGTTGTCTATTTTCGATAGAATGTATTTTATAACCAGCTCACGATAAAAAAAATTAAAATTTTGAATTATTTCTTGGTCTTGGCATACTGATCTGGTATTAGGTGGAGAAAGAATAACTTTTAAATTTTTTAAGTTTACTTCACGCGGATGTGATGTAGCATTATCCAAGAACAAGAGAATTTTTCTTTTTTGAATACCCATTTTTTTTTTATCAAGTTCCAAGAGCCATTCCATCATTATATCACGTGTCATCCAAGCTTTTATATTTGCTTTCCAATTTGCTGGTAAGTCTTTTTTAGCAACATTTTTAAATGCTCGAGGGCGAGAAACTTTACCTATAACTACTAATTCATGTTTGTTACCTGCCATGCTTGCACAGAACAAAATTGTGAGTCGTTCTTTAGATAATTTTCAACCTGTACTTTTTTGCGATTTCAAAGCTAATGTTTTTTCGGGTAGGGCACGAAAAAAAGTCCACTTTCATCTGCATTCAACACATCCTCCGGTTGAGAGCCAAGCAATAAGGGAGGTATTTTTTTCCAAAAACTGTTTTACATCTTCTTCATTGACATCAGCGGCTTCGCCTGATATTGATTTAGAGCTAATATTGTGTTTTTTTCTCCATTTTTGCAGGCATCCGTCAGAAGCATTAAAACTGTGTAGCCCAATTGTTCACTTATTTCGTTCATATCCTTTGCATTTGTTTTAATTATTGATCCCGATATCGGAATGTTCTTACTTCTTACTGTTGAAAACCATTCCAAACACATTTTGTCAATGTTAACTTCTACTGGTTTCAAAAAACTTTTTTTTATTTATATTTATACCACTTTACTGCGATCTTATAATTTTTTTATTTTTATATATTTCCGCAGCTTGGGTTTTTCCAATTTTAAATTTAGAAGCTAGCTCTGATAGCTTATCTTATAAGCTGATAGCTTATCTTTTTCCAAACAATTTATAACTTCCATTTTTGCTTTTAATATTAACAATTTTTTTGTTGCTGGCATTTTGTCTAATATTAAATCGATATACAACTTATGAACTAATTCGATTATCAAACAAAACTAAAACAATATGCACTTGATCTCTATTATTAAATTAAAACTTATTTTTTTTGCATTAAAAATTAAAATGAACAACAACAAACGTACATTGTCTTTGCTTTTTTGAATTTTGCTAAACATATTTTTGTAACGTTACCAAATGCATATCGCACATCCCGTACTAGTATATTGTAAGTCGACTTGCAATATACTAGAACGTAAAATTCTTCAGTTGCAGTATTGTAAATATACACACAATATTATATTGTATGTAAATTGTATGTAATTGTACTACATGTATGCTACTATATTGTAGTATTGTAAATATATGTACATACAATACTTCAACTTAAGAATTGTACATTCTAGTATATTGTAAGTCGACTTATACAGGGTTTTCCAATTTGAGTGATATGATTTCTTTTAAAAAAAAAAACACCCTAATTGTTAAGGAAATTCAAATGTTTTTTATTTAATGTGAAGTAAAATCGATACAATTAAGTTCTGAATAAAACGTCATTCAAATGGCCTCCACGACTTCTTTTGCAGGAACGAATTCGATGAACCCAATTTTCGAGCACTTTTTCCACTAAATCAAGCCGTATGTCATGAATAGCACGTTCAATATTGACTTCTAAAGCTTGAAGAGAGTCTGGTTTATTGCTAAAGACCAATGACTTCAAATAACCCCACAAGAAATAGTATAATGGTGTTAAATCACAACTTCTTGAAAGCCATTCAATGTAACAATTTCTTGAAATAATCGAATCTCCAAGCTTTTCTCGCAATAATTCGGTAGTTGCACGTGCTCTGTGACACGTAGTCCCGTTTTGTTGGAACCAGATGTTGTCAAGATCAACTTCTTCCAATTTCGGCCATAAAAAGTTGGTTATCATCGATCTATACAGCTCTCCATTGACAGTAACAGTGTTACCAGCTTCATTTCGAAAGAAGTACGGACCGATGATTCCACCACACCAAAACCACACCAAACCATTTGAGTGACGTTTTATTCAGAACTTAATTGTATCGATTGTACTTCACATTAAATAAAAAACATGAATGAATTAAATAAAAAACATGAATTTCCTTAACAATTAGTGTGTTTTTTTGTGAAAAGAAATCATATCACTCAAATTGGAAAGCCCTTTACAATATACCAGAACGGGAGGTACGAAATATTTATAAAATAATTTGTGTAATTTTTATATGTATTTGTGTTTTGTAGGCTTAGTAAAATTTGTGAGTAGTATTAAAAAAAACGGCAAAAAAGATTATTGAAGAAGCTATTTCAATTATTTATTGATATGTACCTAATTGAGAAATTATAAAACTCTCTTATATGACAGTACGTTTATTAGAGTTACGTGTCCGCTTATCGGAGATTTTAAACTTCTTAAAGTACAAATTCACTTGTCCGCATCCGCATTTGCATATGGCAGAGTCCGCTTATTGGAGCGAAGTTTATATGAAAGTGTTATAAAAAAAATTGGTTCCAAAGATTTTGTCCGTCTATAAGGGATGTCCGTTTATTAGAGGTCTCGGTTATGAGAGCTTTCACTGTATATGTATATAGATATGTATATGTAATTATATGTAGATATATGTATAAATAAATGTAGAGATATGGTATTGTAAATAACCGTTATTACCGACCGTATACAAATGTTTAAGGTAGGTATTGTTTTCATACTAAAAATTTGTATCATAGATTTTGGCAACTGTGTACTACTCGGATGTGGAGAAGGCTGTAAATGTTTTTTTTTAGCGTGATGTGTGTGTGTGTTCTTACCCAAGCAAAGAGTAACAACTTTGCCATAGAACATTTCTTGATCCGATTAACTTGTAACTTTAATTTAATTTTATTTTCTAAGTCCAAATTTCATTCATATTATAACACGCCATATGAATTTATATGAACAAATTGTTTTTGTTGTTATTTTTATATCTCTAAAAATTTATATTATATCTATGCATATTATTCTCTTGTTGATGACTGTAAAATTTTTCTTAGCAGATTCAATATTAATCTTATGTTTGTTTTGTATTTGTTTACAGTTTTTATTATGTTTTACTTCTAATATTTTTGAATGGAAAAAAAAATCATGTACATATGTACATACAAATGGATGAATGAATGTTCATAATATTTTTACGATTTCATTGCTTATTATTGTTATTGAATAAAAAAAATTATGCTAAATTATTAGAAGTTATTTTGCCTTGATATAAATTCTTATGTAAAAAATATATGGATTTTGGCTTTATTTTCTATTACTCATATCATTCTCAACAACACTCATATCATTGAGCACAAAAAAAGCAAAAAAATTATATAAGATCTCGTTATTCAGAAATTTTGTATGAAAAATGTGGAGATGGAAAAGTTAGTTGTTCGAGAGCTACCCGAAGTTTGGTCGGATCTCAAAAATAGGGAACTTAGCAGTTGAACCAAAAATATTTTGTGTTGATTTCAAGACTGGCTTTTTTAATTTTTGCGTTATCGTGCTAACGAAAAAAGCTTAATTGACTAATTTTTCGATTCTGATTCAATCCATATATGTGTGTCCATATATAGCTTGCTTATTTCGAGGTTTGTATTTTATACAAACGGAGGAGCAATTTTAATGTGGAAGAAATTAATAAAGACATCTTTACAGTTTTAAATATTAAAAAAAAACAAGTAACTAATGGGTTTTCAAAAACGCACCTTTCCAAAATTAAAAATATTCGATAATAATATTTGGGTAAAAAGTACATAAGGAGAGACATTTTATATTGAAAAATAATTATTGAAAAAAAATTTATTGGGAAAAATCACACTTTCTTCAATTTTAAGGTAACCCTATATTATTAAAAAAAGTTGTTAAAAAATAAAAGTATAATGTTTAATGTATGTATATATATACTATAAATATATTACTTCAAAAAATTTGGACAGGTGTTCAAGTCCACAGGTTCTTCAAAATAGGGATTTTTCAGTTTTGACCCCTTACAACTCTTAAATAGAGAGCGATGCAAAAATATTTGACCCATATTTATTTTCAAAGATTTAACTCCTCAAAATTTCAAGATATTCGTAACTTAAATCGTTTGGAAAACAGAAGGGGTCAAGAATTTTGCAAAACTTGAGTTTTGAATAACGTTAATTAAAATATCGTATATGAAAACTTTATATTTATTTAGAAAGCTTATAAAAGCAGCTATCGTTTTACTTTTCCAAATTGAACCTTATATAACTTGTATTATAACAATTTAAATATAGGGCTTTTTCGAAATATAGGTGACTGTACCTACATAACGGATGTGGCTGCAGAAAAATTTGTTTCACAAATTTTTTTTCAAAATGTGATAATAAAAATATCAATTAATTATCTTAATAATCTTTTTACTTTTAAAATTTTTTTTTAAGGCGCCAGTTATAGCTATCATTGAAATGCTTCCGGAAAAAAAGATAGAGGTTCACGCTTTTAGATAGAGGTTTGAAATTTTGAGGCAAGAGAGAACTTTTACAATTAGTATAAGTTTGCTCAGAACATTTTTTTGGACCACCCCCTGTTTATGAGCTATTAGGGCTCAAAATTTAAAATTTGCTATTTTTAAACACCTGTAACTTAGGAACCTGTACACATTTTAATTCTGCAAGATATAAAAATTAAAGCTACAGTAATATATTTTTACGTGTGTTGAAGGTTTATTTTAGTTGTAAAGTGTTCCAAAATTGCAGCTTTTCAAAATTGCGAAAAAGCTCCATTTTCACAATTATATATGGCTGGGTCTGCATAATAGTTTTGCAATCCAAAACCGCCAGAAGATCGAAAATTTTATTATGTATCTATATAAAACAATATCAAAATTATGTAATGTTTTGTAATTTACTATTTAAATTTACCGTTATGTGAAACCACATTTTGCATGAAATTTCTTTTTTCATAACTCCGGCACGCCTTTAGATAGCAACCTAAAATTTTGAGACAAGAAAGAACTTTTAGAATTAGTATAAGCTTCCTCAGAAAATTTTTTGGTAGCACCCCCTCTTTAAGAGTTATTACGCCTCAAAAATTGAAAATTTGCTATTTTTAGACACCTGTAACTTAGGCACCTGTAAAAATTTTTCTTCGACAAGACATGAAAATTAAAGGTTCAATAATATATTTTTACGTGTCTTAACCGTTTTTCTTAGTTATATAGGATTCCGGACTTACGGCCCCTCAAAATTTCAAAAATGTCCTATTTTCACGTTTTTTCTAATTACATGAAATTTTCAAATTTTTGTGCAAGTCGCAATTCTAAACAGTTTGTATTGAGTTTTGGAAATGTGCGCTTTTAAAAACCATTGGTTTACATTCTACCTAGTTTCCGTATAGGCGATTATAGTAATCAGAGGAAACTGTCAATTTAATTATCTGTCAAATGGCAAATGACAATAATGAAGGCAAAATAAAAATAAATGCAATTTAAATTTAAATGGTTGTTAGCATTATTTCGATGTTTGCAAAATAAAGTTTTATTATTTTAATTTATTTAATTATTATTGGTAGAAAATGGTACTAATAAAGATTAAAATATTTTTTTATTTAATAATGACATTGGCTGAATTGAGAAGAATAAGAAAGTATAAATTTTCTAAAATTAATTTTTTTTTTTTTTACTTTTGAAATTTCCATTTTAAACAAAAAAATTATAAAACCAAACTTAAACAAAATAATAAAAAAACTAATTTTAACTCTAAACTCGTTAAAATACAAAATCATAATAAAATATATCAAGAATTGCATCAGAATTTTTTTCAATGACAAAATGAAATGGGAAGAAATGAGACATATGTCATTGGAACAATTTTGTTTCATTAGCAAAATTACAGATCGTTCAGGAAAATAATTAGCAATTATTTTAATTATTTTTGTTTTAAATATTTAACTTAAAATTAAAATTCGTAGCAGAATTTATTCTTTAGAAATTATTTAATCATTAAATCAAGACTTTTGCTAAATTTTATGTTTTTGCTGCAAATATATTTAAAATAATCATTTTCCGGAAGCATTTCAATGATACCTATAACTGCCGCCTAACTTGATCCGAACTTGAAAATAATTTATATATATTTAGTAAGTATATGGTAATTTTATTGGTTGATTTCATACGGGTGTTCTTGAATCGAATTCTTATCTGCTATTTACTTTCAAAGGATTCTTTACGTAGTAGACTTATTTTATAATATGTGTATTTGACCATAACTGAAGTGAGAAGTATATAAAATAAAAGCAAATACACAAAAGTTTTCTGACCTTCATAAAAATTTTTTATTTTATTTGCTTTGTTCCGCATAAAATTTTGGATTGAAAAAAGAAAAATTAAATCCCCACCATAAAATTAGTTTATAGGAAAAAGGATATGAAACGTAAGTAAAAATTGGATTCGAGATGAACTGTGTGGAAATATCAAACATTTCAAAATTGACAAGCCTTTCTTTTGAATGAAGTCACGTTTTTGTCTGTCCGCTTAGACACAATACCAAAAAAAGTTTCAGAGGGTTGAAAAAACTGAAAGATCCATCTCACTCATCACCAATAATACTAAAATACAAGATTACATGCAAGAGACTTAATTAACATGTATTCATATATATATATATATATATATATATTTTGTGATATTAAATACAATTATTTAAAATAATATTAATTTTTGTGGAATATGTTGGTAATAAGCATGTATTATGTATTATTTTTAATATAAAAAATTTCAACAGAATTTCAATAGTTATAATACATTTTTTTGATTTTTTTTTCATTCATCTGCGAATTAAAAACACCTTTATTTCGTTTTTTTAGTTATGGCTAGTTTATCATAGATAGAAAATAACCAGAAACGGTGGTGATTAGAACTAGCTAATCAACATGAATAATTGTTTTTAATTTTTTTTCATATTTATAAATAGCTTTTATTATATTGAAAATTAGTTAAAACAAAATCTCATAATAGTTATTCCTAAGATTTGATTAATAATTTGTTTCGGAATATGTAGGTATTCATAAATATTCATGGAATAATCATTTTTCAAAGGTTTAACATTACTTTAAGTAGTTGCATAAATCGAAATTGAAACTGTTTATTGAATATCCATTTTCTAAATTTGCTGTGTGGAATTTATGGAATATGCATATTTTTTTTATATACAATAATTTTAAAAAGCTATACTTATAACCGAACTTGAAATATTTTTTTATATTAATACAACTTAATTTATAAAGTTAATTTTATTTAGGTACGTATGTATAATAATAAATTTAATTTTTTTTTTCAGACGATGTTGGATAAGGAAAAGAAAAGATTTCATGAAATGGCCGAAAAAGATAAACAAAGATATGATTTAGAAATGCAAAATTATGTCCCACCTAAAGGTGTAGTAATTGGTAGAGGCAAAAAACGAAAACAAATTAAAGATCCAAATGCTCCAAAAAGATCATTGTGAGTTCGTAGATAATGCATATAACTAATTAATTTTTATTCATTACATATTTTTTTTATGTATTTTTTTTTTTTGTCTTTGATGGTAATCAAAGAATCTTGTCAAATTAAAAAAATAACTCTCTCTTTATAACAAAAACAACAAAGCTATTAATTTTCAAATATGCCCTAGATTGGTAACAGTGAGTAAAATCTAATATCTCTTGTATATAGCACTACATTTTTCTGGCTTGTTAAGTGTGTTTTATAATTTTTACTCACAGGTTCGAAGAATGGTTTTTTTTTTGTAAGTAAACTGTACTCGCAGTTTATTATTTGAAAATGTTTTTCTTTTAAGAATGTTCGTAATTTGGTTAATGAGGTAGTCAATGCAATATTTGTTTATTTAATTTTATTGTTTATTGTTAACTAGTTCACTCTTAACGAGATAATTAAATGTAATTACGTTTTCTATTTTGTATTGAAAATCCAAATTTTCATTAAATTTTCGTATTAAAGTAGGCAAGCAAGAAATGTAGAAAAATTATCTTATTTACCTGCAATTAGGGTTTCTGAAAACTAGGGAAAATAAAATTCATCGAATCCGAGTATTAAATTTCGAAATTCGTCGAACCGTTCGTTCGTTAAATTTTTATTAAAAGTAATTTTTTATTAAAGTAATAAGTTCTGTTTTAATATTTGATTCAATTAAGTATTTTATTACATGTAATATTACTTATTTATTTTGTCGTAAAGATATTTATTTATTTTGTTGTAAGTAATAAAATTTTAAAAATAACAACGAATTTAAAGATTTATCAGATAATTTCGACCTTATTTTCGTGCAATAATTGGCAGAAACGGAGAAAGCTCTTTTAGAGTTCGTTGAAGTCGGTTTAATTAAACATAGAGCGTTGAACAATTTTTGCAAAGTTTCTGTACGTTTGCCAGTATTTTTGTACAGAGTAAATTCCTCTTTTAATTTGTCAAAATCGGTTTTCTCCATTAGTTCCTCATCTCCACTTTTTAATATCTGATTTAGTTCCTCCTCAATAGTAATTTCTTTTTGTTGTTCAGGTTCAACTAAAACATCGACTTGCATAGTAGAATCACTTTCGTTTACTACTAAAGTTGCGTTAGCTTTAAATAATTTTTTCATTATATCTATTGCTTAATTTATCGCTTGTTTTGATGGAACATTATTTGTATCCTTCAGGTATTTTAAAAGATTCATCAAATTTACATTTATGCGTTCATCAACACGCTTGGAAATATTAACCAATAATGCAGTGCTAATTTGAATATTCGATTTCTTCAGTTTATTTTTCATGAAATTTATAGTAAGGCCTGCTGAGAGCAATGTAGCATCCTTTCTTCCGAGCGTTTCAAAAGTTAACTTAATCGGTTTTAAGGCTTCACTCAATTCGTTGAGAAGTTTAAAATTTTTGTTATCCAATAAGTTGGTTGCATTCAAATCAGCAAGTGCTTTTTCAATAAATTCAATCTTAATTTTTCAAAAAGTTGGAAAAAAAACATGAACCATATTTGCCATTGAATTCCAACGTGTGTTAATGTCCAGTATTAGTTGGAGTTCATGGCCAATTTTTTTTTTTTGTTATTCCCTGTAGAATACTGCTTCTTATTGTAGAATATCTGAAGAATTTTACAATTTCTCGGACAATTTTAATATTGTCATTAACATCAAAATTATTATAAAGCATTTCTTCTTGGCAATCAGTTTCAATAATACTTAAAACATCTAAATCATTATCCTCAAAATTGTCGTCATCGGAATCTAATTCATGACCATTTTGGTAACTTACGTTGATAGTATCAATTTCATCACGTGTATATATATTGTATAATGTATCACATACACCTAAGTGAATACCATGAGTGAGACATGATTGAAATATTACAGGGCATTTTCGGCCAAACTTTACCATAACCTTGGCGCCATCACTTGTTGATCTAATTATATCTCTTTCAAAATCAATATTAAAACTAGCTAAATGATTAGTGACGAGTGTAACTAATTGAATATCAGAACATGTTCCAAATATTCTGACTAAACCCAGATTATATGGTTCTTTCTCTTCAGCACAATGCACATTAATATTAACATACCTTTTCATCCTCATTCATTCATTCACTAGACCATTCATCCAAAGTAATACTGAATCTCTTGTTTTGATGTATTTTCTCCTCGAGTTCATGTATTATTTCTGTTTTTTTCACCATGTAATGTTTGTGTACCAGGTTCATTACGTCGGACTCATTTTTTGGAAGGCCTTTAGTACATTTTCCTATTGATTCTCTGATGAATTCTGATCTTGTAATGGCTCTGATTGATATGCCATCCACAGCCGCCAACTTAGATACAATTTCTTCCAAACTTTTGCGAATAATACAATCCATCGTCGTTTTTGGCTTTTTATTATGTCCTATTGCATCCGCTTCGTCAGCAGCTGACCCTTTTTTTTAAATAAATTCCATGGATAATATTGAGATGTCTCGACATTGCAGTTGTGGACCCATCAGCATTGGATATTAATGTATTGTATAATTTACAACAAGCTTTAGCATGCTTCAAGCTTACATCCGCAGAAATCGTAAAATAATTCCATACTTTTGATGTTTTATTATTATTTGACATGGTTCCTGTTGTATATTTTTTTTTTAAATTTGTATTATAAAGTATCTATTAAATTTTTTAAAATCGTTTAGCTTTCCTAGTACAATTTAACTTTTCACGAACCTAATAATCTAAATTATTTAGAAATTAAAATTTCAGAAGTATGTATTTGTTCACTTGTTTTCTGTTAACATATACATATAAAATTAAATGCAAATAAATAAAATGACTTGCATTGTTTTATTAAATTGGACGTCGCCATGACAAATTTTTAATTACTATTCACTATATTATACTACTGGTACAATATTTTTTGAATTTTTAAATTTTTAGATTCGATAAATCAGACACCGAACTTCGAATCCGAATCTTACGTTGAAGGTTCGGGAAATTCAAGTTCGAGTAATTCGGTTTCAGAAACCCTACCTGCAATTATTTTTAATTATTTTTACTCACGTATCTTCTCTATATTATTTATAATATTATATATGGCCTTGATTTCGATAGTCATATCACTTTTATTTTATGAAAAACAAAATTTTTGATTTCGATAGACATAAGAATTGAAAAAAATCATAAAAAATGATAAGAAGCTGATTTTGGTAGTCATTTTTTATGTACTCATTTAAAACGTCAAATTTTCTCATTTTGAAATTGTTAAATGAGTGCTCGTAAAAATAGATTTAGGAAAAAATTATGAAGTATTTTATTTATATTTATGTGAATAGAGGCATTTTTATAAGCAATCTATGACTATGCAATAGCATAGGTTGCAAGGAACCACATTATTTTGTGAATTAGAAGTCGTTCCGACATGATTTAAAACAAGTAAATGTAACAGTAAGTCGATGCAACCGACTTATTAATACCCTACACCTGAATAATTCGAATTAAATTAAAAATCCATGTTTTTTTGGCAGCTGCTTGAACTTCTTCCCTTTTCTGTCTTATTCAACTCGAATTTCAGGAACGTAAAAGAGGCATCCTCTTGGGATTTGCTTGACACCTCTGTAAAAAAATTTGAGTTTCTATCTTTATTAATTTCGAAGATTGTTAGTCCTTGGGAGGTGTGTGTCAGGTACCCGAAGTGCCACTCCAATTCATAGAATCTATCTCAGGAACATATCGAAAACATGCCAGAACACCATTGTACTAAATTTAAAGGTTCTACTTTTGTTGGTTTTGGAGATATGCTCGTTGCTCTTGTGCTCGTCCGGAAGTTTCCAAAATACGAACCCATGGTTCAAATTCTTTCAAATGTCAGTTTCAAATTTTACAGAAAAGAGAACATAACAGAACACCTTTGTACTAAAAAGAAAAGTTCTATATTTGTTGGTTGTGGAGATAATATCATTTGCTCTGAGGCTCGTTCGGAAGCTTCCAAAATCCGAACCCTTGGACCAAATCCTCTCAAATTTCAGAGACCTAAATAAAACATGAAAGAACACCATTCTGCCGAATTTAAAGGTTATATATTTGTTGTTTTTGGAGATAATCTAATTTGCTCTGGTGCTCGTTCGGAAGCCTCCAAAATCCAAACCCATGGACCATATCCTCTTAAATTTCAGAGATATAAATCAAACGGGAAGGAACATCATTGTAAAAAATTTAAAGGTTCTATCTTTGTTGATTTTGGAGATAATCTCGTTTGCTCTGGGGCGCGTTCGGAAGCTTTCAAAATACGAACCATTGATTCGAATTCTTTCAAATGTCAGTTTCCAATTTTATAGAAAAGGAACCATTTTATAGAAGAAAAACCATTGATTCGAATTCTTTCAAATGTCAGTTTCCAATTTTATAGAAAAGGAAACATGACAGCACACTCTTGTACTAAAGATAAAGGTTCTATCTTTGTTGGTTGTGGAGATATACTCGTTTGCTCTGGGGCTCGTTCGGAAGCTTCCAAGATCCGAACCCATGAACCAAATCCTCTCAAATTTCAGAGACTTAAATAAAACATGAAAGAACACCACTCTACCAAATTTAAAGGTTATATCTTTGTTGTTCTTGGAGATAATTTCATTTGATCTGGGGCTCGTTCGGAAGCTTCCAAAATCCAAACCCATGGACCATATCTTCTTAAATTTCAGAGACTTAAATCAAACGGGAAGGAACATCATTGTAAAAAATTTAAAGGTTCTATCTTTTTTGGTTTTGGAGATAATCTCGTTTGCTCTGAGGCTCGTTCGGAAGCTTCCAATATACGAATCCATGGTTTAAATTCTTTCAAATATCAGTTTCCAATTTTATTGAAAAGGAAACATAACAGCACACTCTTGTACTAAAAATAAATGTTCTGTCTTTGTTGGTTATGGAGATATCCTCGTTTGCTCTGGGGCTAGTTCGGAAGCTTCCAAAATCCGAACTTATTGACCAAATGCTCTCAAATTTTAGAGACTTAAAAAAGACATGAAGGAACAGCACTCTGTCAAATTTGAAGGTTATATTTTAGTTGGTTTTGGAGATAATGTCATTTGCTCTGGTGCTCGTTCGGAAGCTTCAAAAATCCAAACCCATGGACCAAATCCTCTTAAATTTCAGAGACATAAACCGAACGGTTTATTTATACTGCCAGTCCATAGTTGAAAGTACAGTCCATAGAGAGAGTCCATAGTTGAAAGTACAAGTACAATTTTTTTTTAGATTTATAAGATCAAATTTTTTTTTTGTCGGTATGATGGGCAATATATTTATTATTTTCAATGAATTTTGGATATAGTTTTCGTTTGTTTTCTTCATGGTACCATTAGCAATAATGTTGTAAGGCGAATTTAAAAGTTTTTATATATAATACATGTTAGTAAATCAATTATCTGTAGTAATTTCTGTTAGTACCATTTTGTTAATTATATGCAAAAGCTAATTTTATTGATATTTCATTCATATACCTGGCAACAATGCAAATAAAGAATTGACTGATGAAGGAGATGAGCATGAAGTAAATTTTGTTAATTTACCACCGCTTCTCTTAGCGGAACCCGCTGATATTATAACACATTTAGACAATGAAGACTCTGAAGATGACATTCCGCTGTCAATTTCAAGACAAAGTCTAAAATCAATGATTAAAAAAATATGAAAAGATTGATATGTCGTTTTACCTTTAACTTTTTAGCGTCCTAAGTTAATATTCTCAATTCTTGATCTTATATTATATAAGTATACTATTATTTCTGTGTTTTCATTACTTTACCTTTACTCGTCGTCAATTACTGATTTCACTTAAATAAATACAGAGTGTTTATTAAATAAATTTTGTTAGAAGATGTAATATAGTATTTATTATTTGAATGTAAGATGAAAGATGTGCAATAAACGAAATGAATTGAATGAATATATTAATATCTCCAGGGCCAATTTATTTGTTTCTACGATTTTTATAGGGAATTTCTTTCACTCGCTTTTTTTATAATTAATATTTTTCTATATTAATAACATTTTTTCTTTCTTAATTATTGCTTCCATAATATCATTTTCTTGCAAAGACATTTGAAAATCTTATCTTCTTATCTTAAAATCTAAAATTAAACTAATTTATTTTGTTACTAAAAAAAAATTAGACAAAATGAGAAATAACGGTTATTTCGTGCCTATATATTATTAAAAAAACACATGTCAATGATAGTACGGCTTTAAAAATGATTGATATCGCAGGCAATTATTTTCTCTGATTTTATTATATACTGACACTTCTCATTGATATACCAGACTCCAGATAATACCATCATAGTTGTTGTTATTTATACTTTTTATAAAAAGGAAAATTACTTTTTATAAAAAAAAATAGTTCAGAATAGGAGTGTATGTGTGCATACAATTTAATTTAAATGTAGCGCTGTTGTCTTATAAAAACGAATTTCTGATTTATTATAATATGATATTGATGCTTTGTCTGAAGCCAATGCGATAAGGTAATTGATAAGGTCTAAGGTATTTATTGATAAGGTCTGAAGCGAATGCGTCAGTAATCACTAGACTTTAGAAGAGCCTATTCAACATAAGTTGATGTTAAGATACCCTAGATTTAATCGTCAATTTCTCTAGAAAATCTACAGTTAAAATACACATGCTTACTTAGTTATCTAACATGTCTACTTATAAAATAGTGATCCATAATAAGATCAACTAATTGCCTTATTTTAGTTCTAGGGAGAGTAAATATACATTTCGATCTTTTCAAACTTAAATCCGGCCACATTACTGTGGTTATATATTGTTAGTTACTATTTCTAAGAAAATAAAAAGACAAACCATAATAACGGGTTTTCCAATTTGAGTGATATGATTTGTAAGTGACGTTTCGGCCATTTATAGTATGTCATGATCCGTCATATTTTTTTCATTGTATTCAGTAATGTTTACAATTTCATCATGGCATCAACAACGCAAGAACAACGTTTACAAATATTCAATTTTGTTATCAAAATAATCGTTCTCCAATTGCAACTTTTCGTGCGCTAAATAAACAAAACTGTCGATTCTGGGGCGAAGAAAATCCACAAATTATGAATATCATGAACAACCATTACATTCACCTAAATTGACAGTTTGGTGTGGTTTTTGGTCTGGTGGAATCATCGGTCCGGACTTCTTTCGAAATGAAGCTGGTAACACCTTGATCTGGTAACATGTTGATCTTGACAACATCTGGTACCAACAAGACGGAGCTACGTGCCACACAGCACGTGTGACAACCGAATTATTGCGAGAAAAGTTTGGGAATTCGATTATTTCAAGAAATTGTGACATTTAGTGGCCTGCAAGAAGTTGTGATTTAACACCATTAGATTATTTCTTGTGGGGTTATTTTAAGTCATTGGTCTTTAGCAATAAACCAGAATCTCTTCAAGCTTTAGAAGTCAATATTGAACGTGCTATTCATGACATACGACTTGATTTAGTGGAAAAAGTGCTCTAAAATTGGGTTCATCGAATTCGTTCCTGCAAAAGAAGTCGTGGAGGCCATTTAAATGACGTTTTATTCAGAACTTAATTGTATCGATTGTACTTCACATTAAATAAAAAAACATAACATAAAAAACCTTAAGAATTAGTGTGTTTGTTTTGAAAAGAAATCATATCACTCAAATTGGAAAACCCTGTAGAAGAAATAATAAGAAAACACAGACATTTTTCATTAATTTATACGACTAACTCCTACTAAAATTAAAACTTAGAAAATTATTACAATCTTAAAACAATAACTTTAAAATTACTATAAATATTTATGTAAAGCTTTAATTTTAATTTTACATAACTTAAATAATTACTTGTAAATTGTTATGGTTTTTACAGATTTTGAAGTACGCGAAATTTTCTAATTAAATTATAAATATTTAAATGGAAAAAATAATGTTTTACGATTTTATAACTGCAAAATAACTATCATTCAAATTTTTCGACAAAGTATCTAATTTGGTAATGGATAAGGTATCAGCATATTTTGCTTTTATTAGTAGTAATAATTGAACAACATCTGGTTCCTAATCGTCTATTACTTTATACCTCTCGTGAACTTACAAACAATTATTTTTTCACAGATTTTGAAAAGTTTTTCTATTAGCACATATAAATATACTATTCAAGATGACTGACGCCCATACAAAAAATGATTTTATTTTTTTTTTCTAGAGGTAAGAAAAAATGTATATGAGATTTCTTAAGTTGTCACAGAGAATTTGTGTATTTAGTTATGCTCTTTTGCTAAAAAAGCTAACAAAAGCTCATAAGCTTTTGCAATAATAAGTAATGGACAAGTGTTTTTAAAAATGTGCTAAAAGGGCCATTAGACTAAGACAAGAAAACTGTATAGTAAGTAGGCGTAGGAAAATTTACATGTAATCTTATTGGCAAATATAGTAGACTTACCCCATAAAATCTAATAACTGTTCAGAATAATAATTAAATTAAAATTAAATATCTAAAGTCATAAAATGACGGCGACAAACATAAAAATTTTTTGTCTTCAGTTAATTATTTAATTTCAAAACAGAAAGCCATTAATTTTCAAACCTATAAAATTTTAACAAAGAATTGTCTCTTCCTTTTTCCGCAAGAAGGAATCAAGCAATTCCCCAAAGATTTATCCATAATACTTAACTGACCGTTTATTACTTAGTTACACTAATTAAAGTTAATCCAATAATGTGTTAATTAAATTATGTACCAATTTTATACATTTAAATTTATAAAGTAAAAATCAAATATATTTCTTCATATATAGTCAATATAGTTTACCTTCAATTGAAACGACAAATTATTTGTAAATTAGTCAATCAAAATAACACATTTAATATTCTTTTTTAGCTTACTTTTCAGTAATGTAATTATTATTATATACATAAAGCTGTTCTTAACAAATGCATGAAACCACTCACTCATTTCGTATCAAAAAGATGAAGCACTTCTATATGTGATAAAGACTAGCTGCAAAAGGCATTTGATAGAGTTTGGTGTGAAACCATCCAGAAAAATCTGAAATTACATCCTTTTGGTTCCAAAGGAGCCCTTTTAGTCCTTTATATGTTGTATGGAGATTTCAATGTTTATAATCTAATATCGTCATATAGGGTATCACTGAAAAGGTCTTGGAGCTCTGCAACTTTAGTTTGGGGACCAGTATTCTAGGGCGCCCTTCTTGGTCCCTGAGATCGTTTATAAGCCCTTAATATAAAAGTAAACTGTATATTATTATGTGTGCTATCATTAAAAAGTTCTTGGCCCGCTTAACTACTTTTGTTTGGGAACTCTGGTTTCTGGAGGCCCCGCTTGGGTTCAGAAAGCTTTTATAAGCTCTTGATATAAAATCAGCTGTATATGATTATGTGGGGTATCATTGAAAAGATCTTGGCGAGCTATTCTTCAACTTTAGTTTGGGGACCATTGTCTAGCGCGCCCACCTAGGTTCCTGAAAATGTTTATAAGCACTTAATATAAAAGACAACGGTATATTATCATGTGGGGTGTCATTTAACAGATATTGACCAGGGCCTACAACTTTTGTTTGTGGATCATGGTTGAAGACAGTCCATTTGGAGGATGAGAGCGTTTTGATCACTTACTATAAAAATCAGTGATACAATGCTTTTTCAACAATCTTTTTCATCATGCGATTTAATCATCTGTTTGACGCTTGCAATGCAAGCACACATTACTGGTATTATATAATTGTAATAAATAATATTTATTTAAAACTAAAAATTTAATCTAAATTACTTACAAAAAGTACCTACATATTAAATTACCAATATTCAAATTATATTATCTATCCTAATATAGCAATATGTATGTTACAATGTATGTACATACAGTGCACATCATAATTATTTGTGCAATATAATTTTTATAATAATGTTCAAATAAAAGTTGAATAATTATAGATATATTACGCATAAATATTTTTATTTTTTCTATTTGTAATACAAAAAATAAATATTCAAGAGCATTTTACTGGAAAAACAAATTCAAAAAAATAAAAAAAAAAACAATTAAGCAAAATTTAAAAATTCAAAATTATTTGAGCATGTTTTTTTGTCGTCAAAACTATTTGTGCAAGTGCTAAACATTCGATAAACTAACGGTTCCTCATATCATGTTATGTTATTAAATAACAATTCTTTTAGAGATGTGTAAAAATCATTTTCGATTAACCATCAGTCTTATTCGTCTTATCATTTTCTTTATAATAATTAAATATATTTAAATTAATAAAAATGCCTCGTGCAGCGGAATTTTCTGTCCAAGTTAGAACAATTATTGTTGGAGATTATTAAAATGGATTAAAATTAAATGAAATTGTTAAAAAGTATAATTGCCATCGAAATACCTTAAGGAATACCTTACCAATTGAAAAAACAGTCAACAAATGGGATTTTTAATATGGTTGAACGTAGTAGAAGAAGGAGAATTACAGATAAAAGAGAGAATAACATGATTCGAAGAATTTTAGAACGCAACTCTTCAAGTAATTAAAAGGAAATTGCAAAAGTATTTAATTGTAATAAAAAGAATATTTATTTAATTATTATTTATTATTTATTTTATTATTATTACGGAAAAATCAAAATTGAGATAATTCAATATTTTTTTTTTCGATATACTACAATTTTTGATTTCGATAGACATAAAAATTGAAAAAATTCTAAAAAAATGATAAGAAGCTTATTTTGGTAGTCATTTTTTATGAATATACTCATTTAAAACGTCAAATTTTCTCATTTTGAAATTGTTAAATGAGTGCTCGTAAAAATGGATTTAGGAAAAAATTATGAAGTATTTTATTTATATTTATGTGAATAGAGGCATTTTTATAAGCAATCTATGACTATGCAATAGCATAGGTTGCAAGAAACCACATTATTTTGTGAATTAGAAGTTGTTCCGACATGATTTAAAACAAGTAAATGTAACAGTAAGTCGATGCAACCGACTTATTAATACCCTACACCTGAATAATTCGAATTAAATTAATAATCCATAAGTTTTTTTTGGCAGCTGCTTGAATTTCTTCCCTTTCTGTCTTATTCAACTAAAATTTCAGGAACGTAAAAGAGGCATCCTCTTGGGATATGCTTGACACCTTTGTAAAAAATTTTAAGTTTCTATCTTTATTAATTTCGAAAATTGTTAGTCCTTGGGAGGTGTGTGTCAGGTACCCAAATTGCCACTCCAATTCATCGAATCCATCTCAGGAACATAAAGAAAACATGCGAGAACACCATTGTACTAAATTTCAAGGTTCTACTTTTGTTGGTTTTGGAGATATGCTCGTTGTTCTTGTGCTCGTCCCGAAGTTTTCAAAATACGAACCCATGGTTCAAATTCTTTCAAATGTCAGTTTCCAATTTTACAGAAAAGGAAACATAACAGAACACCTTTGTACTAAAAATAAAAGTTCTATCTTTGTTGCTTGTCGAGATATACTCGTTTGCTCTGGGGGTTGTGCGGAAGCTTCCAAGATTTGAACCCTTGGACCAAATCCTCACAAATTTCAGAAACATAAATCAAACATGAAGGAACACCATTCTGCCTAATTTAAAGGTTATATCTTTGCTGCTTTTGGAGATAATCTCATTTGCTCTGGTGCTCGTTCGGAAGCTTCCGAAATCCGAACCCATGGCCCAATTTCTCTTAAATTTCAGAGACATAAATCGAACGGGCAAGAACATCATTGTTCAAAATTTAAAGGTTCTATCTTTGTTGGTTTTGGAGATAATCTCGTTTGCTCCGGAATCATTCGGAAGCTTCCAGAATCCGAACCCATCGACCGATTTTGTGCAGATTCGAACTTAGCCTTCCTTTCGTAATTAGTAACTTACTATATAAATTTCATCAAGATAGCTTTATTAGTTTTTGAGTTATCGTGCGAACGAATGGACGGACGGATTCTGAGATCACCTTCAGGATCACCATCAGGATCACCTTCTGAGTCGTTAATTCGACTCAGAAGGTGATCCTGATTCAGAATATATATACATGTCCATATCTAATTCGCTTCCTTTTGGTGGTTACAAACATCATACCAAAGTTAATATACCCTATACTTTAGGTGTAGGGTATAAAAAGGAACTCACCGATTTTGTAGTAAAATTTAAATATCATAAAAAAAAAATTAAAAAGTTAAACTTTTAAGCTCGCGCTGAAAAAACAGAACCCAAAAACTAGGAAGCCACTTTTCGGAACTTTTTATAATTTTTTTTTATTTTCGATAACAGTATTGGGAACGGCGTTTTTTTTTAATCATATTGGTCCGACTTCTTGCTCCCAATATACGGAGCCTTCAAAAGAACAGCAGGTATTTATTAAAGTCAGTATTTATTGTTCTCATTATGCAGACAATATTATTTAATAATTTACGTCTTACGAGCACCTAATTTTTTACTTAGGTTTTTTTTTTGTTTGTATAGCCAAACCCTTAAAATAAGAAAGTATTGCCGGTTTTAAAAAAAAATATAAATCATTTTAATTTTAAATTCCATTTCATTTTCCCCGACTATCGAAATCGCAAAAAATTATTAAAATGAAATGAAATTTTTCATTTTTATAAAATGACTATCGAAATCAGGGCCGTTATATAATAATATATAATTAATAATATCTAGAAATCTATTTCGAGGATTTTTCTATAATGAACAATTGTGAATAACGAAGAAGTTGAAAGATTGTTATTCTCAATTAGGGAGACAATATTAGGCAACGAAGATGATGATGAAGGTTATCTAGTAGATAAAGATTTGTCAGATGGTGATTTTTCTATACAATCTTATATTGTGATCCAGAGTGGTTATCAGAAGATAATTTATGAGGAGCGTTCTCAAAATAATTTTAAAAAGTTATGGAATTCAGAAACTGATATTATTTCTAAAAGGCAAAAAATCTAAGAAACAAATACTAAAAACTAATTTGTTAGATTCACAGATCTATGTGTAGTTCATATATGTGTATGTTAATACTGACGAATTTATTACAATGTCAGAGGAATCGCAATTTTAGGACAAAGTGGACATATTTGGTGTAACAAACTTTTAATAAATCAGTTTAAAACATTATCAAGAAATATAGTTCATATAAAGCCATCCCCAAATCTTGCAGCTAGAAGTGCAACAATTCCACTAAAATGAGTGTATATTTTTCTTCTGAAAACAGATAGAAATTCTGCTTCGTACAAATAAACAAATATAAGAACAAAACGGCATATAAAGTGACAATCGAATTATTTTTGAAATATCTGCAAAAAACCTTTCGCTCGAAATTTTGATAGCAACTGCAGCAAAGAGTTAGGTACCCCATATTTGTGAAATCAGAGTGAAATCGGTGTAAAAACAGTACCATTTTCTTCCTTTTTGTGATTTTTTATCGTCAAATCTAAGACAGTTTATTAAATAAAATTCGACCTTTACTCATAATTGATTTATACTGGTAACGGCCGATACCGGTAACTATCAAAGATATATGTTTTATATAGACGACTCATCTAGTCTACGAAATATTTAACGGCTATTTTCTATCAGTTTTACTAAATTGAATGTATATGTACAAAAATAATTTCTAAATAGTCTGTCATGACTTATGTTTCATGATTTTATAATTCTTTTAGCATTATATAAAAATTCTAATGCTGTGAAGTTTTATTATGTTTTAAAAAAAAATATTGACAAAGAAGTTAAGAAAGCGGTAAGTATGTAAAAAACTGTTATTCATTTTATTATAATTTTTGTTGAAGAAGTTTTTCTAACATTCAACAGAAGTTATTTGCTGTAAAAATAATTAGAGAAAATTTATAGATAAATTGTAGACAATATGTAGTCTACCTGGAAAATAAATGTTTGTTTAAAAAAATTTATTTGCTATATCTTTGCTTTAGTTTAGTGGATTAACTATTAAATTTTTTAGATCTAGCTTAAATCTAGATGTAATTAAATTCTAGATTAGAATTATGTAAATCTAGAGAGGCTTTTCTCAAGATTTGATTCTGTTGCGATTGAATATAATGTAGGTATTTATTCACGCTACATTAGATGTATATTAGATATATTTTAGAATATAGATATATTTTAGAATATACATAAAAGTAATCTTCTTGTTTTTCAGCCACACATCTGCCCGAAAGTATCAATCGCGCTTTTCGATTTGTTATATATTTCAATCATTACTAGGTTTTTGATAATTTTGTTTGTACTGCCAGTCCATAGAGAGAGTCCATAGTTGAAAGTACAAGTACAATTTTTTTTTTAAATTTATAAGATAAAATTTTTTTTTTTGTCGGTATGATGGGCAATATATTTATTATTTTCAATGAATTTTGGATATAGTTTTCGTTTGTTTTTTTCATGGTACCATTAGCAATAATGTTGTAAGGCGAATTTAAAAGTTATTATATATAATACATGTTAGTAAATCAATTATCTGTAGTAATTCCTATTAGTACCTGGAATTATACAGGTATAATAGTACCTGAAATTATAACACATTTAGACAATGAAGACTCTGAAGATGACATTCCGCTGTCAATTTCAAGACGAAGTCTAAAATCAATGATTAAAAAAATATGAAAAGATTGATATGTCGTTTTACCTTTCACTTTTTAGCGTCCTAAGTTAATATTCTCAATTCTTGATCTTATATTATATAGCTATACTATTATTTCTGTGTTTTTATTACTTTACCTTTACTCTTCGACAATTACTGATTTCACTTAAATAAATACAGAGTGTTTATTAAATAAAGTTTTGTTAGAAGATGTAATATAATATTTATTATTTGAATGTAAGATGAAAAATGTGCAATAAACGAAATAAATTGAATGAATATTAATGTCTCCAGAGCCAATTTATTTGTTTCTACGATTTTTATAGGGAATTTCTTTCACTCGCTTTTTTTATAATTAATATTTTTCTATATTAATAACATTTTTTTTTTCTTAATTATTACTTGCATAATATCATTTTCTTGCAAAGACATTTGAAAATCTTATCTTCTTATCTTAAAATCTAAAATTAAACTAATTTATTTTGTTACTAAAAAAAAATTAGACAAAATGAGAAATAACGGTTATTTCGTGCCTATAATTTATTAAAAAAACACATGTCAATGATAGTACGGCTTTAAAAATGATTGATATCGCAGGCAATTATTTTCTCTGATTTTATTATATACTGACACTTCTCATTGATATACCAGACTCCAGATAATACCATCATAGTTGATGTTATTTATACTTTTTATAAAAAGGAAAATTACTTTTTATAAAAAAAAAAATAGTTCAGAATAGAAGTGTATGTGTGCATACATTTTAAATGTAGCGCTGTTGTCTTATAAAAATGAATTTCTGATTTATTATAATATGATATTGATGCTGTTTTTTTATTGATAAGGCCTGAAGTCAATGCGACGGTAATCACTAGACTTTAGAAGAGCCTATTCAACATAAGTTGGTTTTAAGATACCCTAGATTTAATCGTCAATTTCTTTAGAAAATCTACGGTTAAAATACACATGCTTACACTTAGTTATCTAACATGTCTACTTATAAAATAGTGATCCATAATAAGATCAACTAATTGCCTTATTTTAGTTCTAGAGTAAATATACATTTCGATCTTTTCAAACTTAAATCCGGCCCATTACTGTGGTTATATATATATTGTTAGTTACTATTTCTAAGAAAATAAAAAGACAAACCATAATAACATGATCTGTCATATTTTTTTCATTGTATTCAGTAATGTTTACAATTTCATCATGGAGAGATATACGCAAGAATAACGTTTACAAATTATTCAATTTTATCAAAATAATCGTTCTCCAATTGCAACTTTTCGTGCGGTAAATAACAAAACTGTCGATTCTGGGGCGAAGAAAATCCACAAATTATGAATATCATGAACAACCATTACATTCACCTAAATTGACAGATTGGTGTGGTTTTGTTCTTGTGGAATCATCGGTCCGGACTTCTTTCGAAATGAAGCTGGTAACACCGTTACTGTCAATGGAGAGCGGTATAGATCGATGATAACCAACTTTTTATGGCCGAAATTGGAAGAAATTGATCTTGACAACATCTGGTTCCAACAAAACGGGACTACGTGCCACAGAGCACGTGTAACTACCGAATTATTGCGAGAAAAGCTGGGAGATTCGATTATTTCAAGAAATTGTTACATTGAATGGCTTTCAAGAAGTTGTGATTTAACACCATTAGACTATTTCTTGTGGGGTTATTTGAAGTCATTGGTCTTTAGCAATAAACCAGACTCTCTTCAAGCTTTAGAAGTCAATATTGAACGTGCTATTCATGACATACGACTTGGTTTAGTGGAAAAAGTGCACGAAAATTGGCTTCATCGAATTCGTTCCTGCAAAAGAAGTCGTGGAGGCCATTTGAATGACGTTTTATTCAGAACTTAATTGTATCGATTTTACTTCACATTAAATAAAAAACATTTGAATTTTCTTAAGAATTAGTGTTTTTTTTTTAAAAGAAATCATATCACTCAAATTGGAAAACCCTGTAGAAGAAACAATAAGAAAACACAGACATTTTTCATTAATTTATACGAGTAACTCCTACTAAAATTAAAACATAGAAAATTATTAAAATCTTTAAAAACACTACATAGCTTTAAAATTACTATAAATATTTATGTAAAGCTTTAATTTTAATTTTACATAACTTAAATAATTACTTGTAAATTGTTATGGTTTTTACAGATTTTGAAGTACGCGAAATTTTCTAATTAAATTATAAATATTTAAATGGAAAAAATAAAGTTTTACGATTTTATAACTGCAAAATAACGTATCATTCAAATTTTTCGACAAAGTATCTAATTTGGTAATGGATAATATATCAGCATATTTTGCTTTTATTAGTAGTAATAATTGAACAACATCTGGTTCCTAATCGTCTTTTACTTTATACCTCTGGTAAACTTACAAACAATTATTTTTTCACAGATTTTTAAAACGTTTTGAAAAGTTTTTCTATTAGCACATATAAATATACTATTCAGGTGACTGACGCCCATAAAAAAAATGATTTTATTTTTTTTTCTAGAGGTAAGAAAAAATGTATATGAGATTTCTTAAGTTGTCACAGAGAATTTGTGTATTTAGTTATGCTCTTTTGCTAAAAAAGCTAACAAAAGCTCATAAGCTTTTGCAATAATAAGTAATGGACAAGTGTTTTTAAAAATGTGCTAAAAGGGCCATTAGACTAAGACAAGAAAACTGTATAGTAAGTAGGCGTAGGAAAATTTACATGTAATCTTATTGACAAATATAGTAGATTTACTTACCCCATAAAATCTAATAACTGTTCAGAATAATAATTAAATTAAAATTAAATATCTGAAGTCATAAAATGACGACGACAAACAAAAATTTTTTGTCTTCAGTGCATTATTTAATTTCAAAACAGAAAGCCATTCATTTCCAAACCCATAAAATTTTAACAAAGAATTGTCTCTTCTTTTTTCGCAAGAAGGAATCAAGCAACTCCCCAAAGATTTTTACGATCCATAATACTTAACTGAAATCGTTTATTACTTAGTTACATTAATTAAAGTTAATCCAATAATGTGTTAATTAAATTATGTACCAATTTTATACATTTAAATTTATAATGTAAAAATCAAATATATTTCTTCATATATAGTCAATATAGTTTACTTCAATTGAAACGACAAATTATTTGTAAATTAGTCAATCAAAATAACACATTTAATATTCTTTTTTAGCTTACTTTTCAGTAATGTAATTATTATTATATACATAAAGCTGTTCTTAACAAATGCATGAAACCACTCACTCATTTTGTATCAAAAAGATGAAGCACTTCTATATGTGCTAAAGACTAGCTGCAAAGCGCATTTGATAGAGTTTGGTGTGAAACCATCCAGAAAAATCTGAAATTACATCCTTTTGGTTCCAAAGGAGCCCTTTTAGCCCTTTATATGTTGTATGGAGATTTCAATATTTATAATCTAATATCGTCGTATAGGGTATCACTGAAAAGGTCTTGGCAAGCTCTCCAACTTTAATTTGGGGACCAGTATTCTAGGGCGCCCTTCTTGGTCCCTGAGATCGTTTATAAGCCCTTAATATAAAAGTAAACTGTATATTATTATGTGTGCTATCATTAAAAAGGTCTTGGCGAGCTTAACTACTTTTGTTTGGGGACTCTGGTTTCTGGAGGCCCCGCTTGGGTTCAGAAAGCTTTTATAAGCCCTTGATATAAAATCAGCTGTATATGATTATGTGGGGCATCATTGAAAAGATCTTGGCGAGCTATTCTTCAACTTTAGTTTGGGGACCATTGTCTAGCACGCCCAGCTTTATTCAAAAAAATATAAAAAAAACAATTAAGCAAAATTTAAAAATTCAAAATTATTTGTGCATGTTTTTTTGTCGTCAAAACTATTTGTGCAAGTGCTAAACATTCGATAAACTAACGGTTCCTCATTTCATGTTATATTATTAAATAACAATTCTTTTAGAGATGTGTAAAAATCATTTTCGATTAACCATCAGTCTTATTCGTCTTATCATTTTCTTTATTATAATTAAATCTATTTAAATTAATAAAAATGCCTTGTGCAGCGGAATTTTCTGTTCAAGTTAGAACAATTATTGTTGCAGATTATTAAAATGGATTAAAAGTGAATGAAATTGTTAAAAAGTATAATTGCCATCGAAATACCTTAAGGAATACCTTATCAATTGAAAAAACAGTCAACAAATAAGATTTTTAATATGGTTGAACGTAGTAGAAGAAGGAGAATTACAGATAAAAGAGAGAATAACATGATTCGAAGAATTTTAGAACGCAACCCTTCAAGTAATTAAAAGGAAATTGCAAAAGAATTTAATTGTAATAAACAGAATATTTATTTAATTATTATTCAGATGGTTCAAATTCAGACAAATTCTATTTATTCGGAAAAATCAAAATGAAATGAGATAATTCAATATTCAGACAATTTAAAATTCAGACAATTTAGAATTCCTACTTTTTTAACATTTTATTAAATTACAACGTAACGTTCTAATATATAACATAATTATATATAATTATATATATTATAGGTATTATAATATAGCTAATTAGTTATTACAGTTATTATTAATAATTAGTTATTGTTATTATTTTAATAATTTATTAAGCGGCAATTTATTAATTTGTGTTTTCTAGATACAAGCTACAAAGTGTTTTATTGAAAAATTACGTTTCATAATAAAATTAAAATTAAGTAATAATTAAAACTAAGTATTATTTTATTTTGAAATTTATTTATAAACAATTAATTTTGAAATGATTTTATAAATAAGTAAATTAAAATATGTGACTCCGAAAACAAAACTGAATATTAACAAATGATCTTCAGAATTCTCTGTGGCGCTATTGCATATAATGCTTAGAAATAAATAAAAATTTTTAGCAACATTTGTTTACATTCGAGCATTAGAAAAAATCACATTTTTTTCAGAATTCACTTTGGTGTCATTACATGTGATGTTTAGAAATAAATTAAAATTTAAAGCAACATGGTGTTGACATTTAAACATTAGAAAAATTAATACAAATATTCAGAAAAAAATTAGATTTTAATTTTTCGCGCGAATATTTGTATGAATTTTAAATATGTGAATTTTGAATTGTCTAAATTTTAAATTATCTGAATTTTAAATTGTCTGAATTAGAAATTGTCTGAATTTTGAATTGCTTGAATTTTGATTGTCCGACTTATGATTTCTGAATGTTGATTTTCTGAATATCATTATAAACCCAATAAAAGACTAAGGCTTGAATTCGCAATTAAGTACCTTAATAAAGCACTAGAATTTTGGCAAAAAATTTTATGGACTGATGAATGCTAGATGGTACATATGGTAGATATGGTTCTCTCTAATGGTACCTATGGTAAAAAATTTTATCGTTCTAATTTAGGAAGAAGAAAAGATCAAGTTACTTGCAGTAAATTCAGCTTAATATTTACATACTATTAATGATTACGCTGTTGTCGCTGGTGACACACTTATTAGTTCAGATTTTATTCTACAGCAAGATAATGCACCTCTACATATAAGTACACTGATTAAAACTTTTTTTGAAAGATATTGGAGAAAAACCTATGAAATAGCCCCCACAGAGCCCTGATATAAATGTGATTGAAAATGTCTGAAAGATTTTGAAATCACGAATTTCATAAAAAATTGGCAGGTCCAAAGAAGAAACATGGACTGATATTAATAAAGTTGAAAATGAAATATCGATAGTTCAGTACAGAACATCAATAGAATACCTAAAATATTAAAGGAAGTAATTGTAGCAAAAGGGGGCCATCATCATATTAAAATGATTAAGATAGCGCAAAAGAATGTTACAAAATAGTTTTTCTTCTATTTGTTGCTTCTACAAATACGTTAATACCGTTAGTTTATCGAATGTTTAACACTTGCACAAATAGTTTTGATGACAAAAAAAACATGCACAAATAATTTTGAATTTTGAAATTTTCTTAATTGTTTTTGTTTTCTTTGTTTTTGCAATAAAATTCTGCAATAAAAAAAGGATTAATTATTTTTTAATTTTTAGAAAGCCAGTTAAATAAGGAAAAACAATTTTTTTTGGACTTAACTACTGATAAGTTAGTATTAGGCGTTCAGAGTTAATTTGGACATACGACTTTTTTGACAATATTAGATTTATTACATAATATTTCTTAACATAAGTCTTAAAGCTTAATTAAAAGGAATCAAATTAAAAATATGCTAACAAATTTTTAGCAATGTACACAATTTTTTTATTTATTTCACATAAAATTAGAAAGATAAAGAAAAACATACACAAACTAAATGCATAGCTATTTGTTTTGATTAATAGTATTAAAAAAAAAAAAAAAAAAAAGAAATTTAAACAAATAGCTTTTCAAATGGTAATATTTTATTTTCGGGAAGAGCTTTTCAGAAAGCTAAACGATTTTGTCGTTAAATTTTTTCGAACTTCTGTAGGACAATGAGCAAAAATTTTTGCTTACATGCCTCCATAAGTGCTTTTTTTTTCTTTCAATCCATTTTGCAAATTTTCTTTATTCAATAGTAGATGGAAATGATTTTCTTATTCGTAATTTACATTTTTTTGTCAAGAAATTGTAATTGTTATCGTTAGGTGGCGCGGTAATTATTTGCTCGCTAGATGATATTGATGTTGTCGAATTTGATATATCAAAATCTTTTTCCACCTGTTTGGTGATTTCCGGTATTGACTTACTTTTGATGTAAAACTAATATTCTTAAAACGCTACCTCTTTTGTTAAAAATAAGTTTGTATGTATTTTGACAAGTTCGTGCAATAATTATAATTTAATGTAGATACATTAGAACAAAATGTACATTAGATCTTAAATATACATCTATTATATTATAAAAGCAACATAACAGAAAAAAAGAATAAAAAAAATTTTTAATAACATTTACGTACATACATCTATTAAATCATAATAATATTAAATCATAGAAAATAAATGTTTGCAACATAAACATTTTTCATAGTAAAATCTAATACTGTACATAACAGAACAATAGAAATAAGAAAAAATTCAAATATAATATTGCGAAAAGAAATAAAAAATAAAGCAGTGTGTAAAACCAAAGCTTTTAAAGAAGCGCAATTTAAAATATAAAATCGCAATATATTTTCAATTAAATTTCGATTTTTACTCTATAACATTTTCTGAATTTTATACTTTCCAGTCAATAATATCGATATATGAATGAGTTTATAGGTATATGTATAGTTATAGATTTATTATTTTTTATTTTAAACTAACACAATATCAATTAATAGCAACAATTATGTTTATGTATGCATATGAATGGACGGTAAACATAAACGAACAAAAAAAAAATTCAGAATGTTCTATAGGTAATAAATTTCTGTTTTTTAAATAGTCTGTAAGTATATATTTAATATTAAAAAAAAATAAAAGAAATACTTCGCATAACTAACAGAAAACAAAAAAAAAATGTAATACTGCGAAGAAAGGAAATAAGAACAAAAAATGTTACTTTGATTGTTTTTAAATATTTGTCTATTTCTTACATTTCTGATATTTACCTACATAACAGATAGAAAAAAAAACTGTTAAAATGTTGTGCTATGAAAAGAAGTAAAAAAGCAAGGCAGTGTATAAATCAAAGTTTTTAAAGGGTTCCATTTTTAAGTAGAAATAAAGAACATTATAAAACTGCAATAATATTTTTATTTAAAATATGTAACGTTTTCTTATACATATTACATACTTTTGTATTTGGCGGCAATTGTTTATTTATTTAAATTTTGATTTTGCAACGCGTTCTTTTTAAAAATCTTGCTACAATGTAATATGCCTAATACAATGCAAGAATCAGAAGTTCAGCCCATAATATAGATTATATGAATGAATACCTATATGGTTATATAAATATATGTATGTATGTAGTTATAGATTTATTATTTTTTAACAGAAAACAAAAAAAAAGTAAAAGAGAAATAAAAACGAATAAAAAATAAGCACATTTTTTCAAAATTTTTTAAGAAATATACGAAATGCTACTCTTATTGTTTTTAAATATTTTCAATAAGAAAGCGTAAAAGTCATTCATTCATCAAATATTTGTAAAAATTATTAAAATGTAATACTGGAAAGAAAAATAAAAGCGAA
This sequence comes from Poecilobothrus nobilitatus, assembly GCA_947095535.1. Lineage (NCBI taxonomy): Eukaryota > Metazoa > Arthropoda > Insecta > Diptera > Dolichopodidae > Poecilobothrus > Poecilobothrus nobilitatus. The sequence continues at coordinate 120,295,112 of OX352772.1, forward strand.
TAGGAAAAAAAGAGCAAAAAATATTACTTTGATTGTTTTTAAATATTTTTAAAGTCTATTTCTTACATATACTTACATCTGATATTTACCTACTTAACAAATAGAAAAAGAACTATATATTAAAATGTTATTCTATGAAAAGAAGGAAACGTACATGTGATATTTACGAACATGATAAATAAAAAAATTTTTTAAAATGTAATGCTATGAAAGAAAAAGAAATATGGGTATATTAATATACCCATTTAAAGTAATAAAAAAAAAAAAAAAAACCCAATAATATTTTTATTTAAAATATGTAACGTTTTCTTATACATATTACATACTTTTGTATTTGACTGGCAATTGGCATACATCTTATTTTTTATTACGTTTTAAATTCTTATTTTTATATTTTTTGTTCTTATTCTCTTAATTCAATTTGTTTTTAATTTTATATGCTTTTATATTAACTCGTCGGTGTCGGTTTATTTATTTATTTGTCATTCTGTCACGCTTTTTATTATCTTCGTAATCTGCTAGCAACATTTATAAGTGTTGTATGGTGCAGAGGAAAGTGTACAGGTTTCAAAAGTTGGGGTCATGTTGTTCGAATCCAGTTCACATGCAACTTTTTTTTTTTTTTAACGATCTATACATTAACATTTTTTAAATAAAATATGTATATATTTTGTATATATGAATTTAAAACTTACATTTTTATCTCTTATTCATGCATACAAACATACACATAATATTTTTGATCTTTCCTGGTGTTTTGTATTAGCATAATTAGCAAAACACAATCCATACATACAATATTTTTATGTCTGTTGCTAAGTTATTTTGTTTACAACATTTGTTTAGTATTTAAATCAAAATATTTGCTGTCAACATTCTTTAATGCATATTGAATATACATGGTTAAAAATTAAGATTTTATGTTCGTAATATGTTCATTAAATATTTAAGTGTTGTATAGTGCAGAGGAGGGTGTACAGGTTTTGAAAGTAAGAGTGATTTGGTCCGAATCCAATTCGTGTACGTACATTTTTTTTTTTTTTGTATTAACTGTATTCATCAACAATTTTTTAATAAAATTTTATGTATAATATACACATATTATTTGATCTTTCCTCCTATAATAATTTAGTTCAATCAATCTTGATGTGCACATGTATTTTGTATTAGGATTTAGCAAAACACAAAATATATAGGTACAATATTTTTATGTTGCTAAATTATTTTGTTTTAAAACATTTGTTTAAGATTTAAATCAGAATATTTGTTGTCAACATTCTTTATTGCATATTGAATATGCATGTCGTTAAAAATGAATGTTTTATGAGTTTTATTTAGGAACATTTATTATGTATATTGTGTATATAGGATATACAAATAAAATTTTATTCAAAATAATTCCAATTGCCAAATTCAAACTACATACATACATAATATTATTTTTGTACATAGTAAAGAATATAAAAAGTAAAGATCATTACAAAATTATGCTTTTGCGCATTACGCATTATGATTTACAAACAATTTTGTCAACACAAAAAATTAAAACTACGTATGTAAATATGTACGTACGTATGTACATAATATTTATTTATTTATATTCAGGTACCGTGGTACTTAAATGTGTGCCAGGTAGCTATAACCCCTGTTTCCTGGTAGGAATGTGGGGTGTACGTGGTATAGTGATATATAAAGTATTTACATATTGCGATATATGAATATATTTTTTTTTTTATATTATAATTATTGTACCCAGCCGGGAATCGAACCCGAGACCTCTCATTCCCTTATGAATGAGAAGCGGTGCGTCAACCACTGCACCAATGGCTGGATACACATAATATTATGTTAAACTAATTTCCTAAATTATTTTGTTCCGCTTCATTTGTTTATAATTTAAATCAAGATATTTGTCAACAATTTTTACTGCATGATCTTATTAAGCGATTAAGTAGGTAGGTGTTCAAGGTTAGATGTTTGTTTGGATATACGGTATACTACTAATAGTATACTACAGAAATATGCAGTAAAATACATTTATGTGCATATGTTTATCATTTTCATACGTGTTAGAAATGTTGCTTCAACTAAAATTGGATTGTAATATTTATAAATTATAATCATAGTATTTTGGTACATATTTTACCCTTCGAGGTAGTTTCATTATTTATGAGTTACTGGAATAAAAATTTTTACTCTTGCTGTTAATGGAATCGATTTAACGTTTCTTAATTTACTTAAACATTTGGTATAAAATTGTAAAACGTATTTTATATCAGAAACAATAATTAATGTATGTGTGAATAAAAAATATCCCATATTTTTTAAAATTTAAATTACACACATATGTGTTTCATTTAAAACTAAAAAGTATAAAATAAAATAATATGTAAAAAAAATATTTTTTAAAATATGCTTTTAGCAAAACCGAATTCGCCCCCTAAAAAGTAGAAAATAAAATTGATTGCAAAATTTTAGCTTTTTGGACTGTTATAACATAAAAGTGAATTGCTAGTGCAAGCATTTTCGACTGTTATAATATAAAAGTAAATTGCTGGAGTAAAAAAGAAACACGAACCTCAAATTTCCCAGATTTTTATTTAACCTTATTCCAGCAATTTACTTTTATATTATAACAGTCCAAAATGCTTGCACTAGCATTTCACTTTTATATTATAACAGTCCAAAAAGCTAAAGTTTTGCAATCAATTTTATTTTCTACTTTTTAGGGGGCGAATTCGGTTTTGCTAAAAACATATTTTAAAAAATATTTTTTTTATAAATTATTTTATTTTAAAGTTAAAATGGTTAAAATATTTTCTTATACTCTTTATGTATGTCTAGCCTATGTAAATGTATTTTTAAGAAGAATTAAAAAAAAAAAAAGTTTCATTATATAAATATTTTTTTGTTCTTATTCTTTTAATTCAATGACTGTTAAGAGGTTCTTAATAAGTTAACCCAGTACTTTATAAGTTTATAAAGTATTGTTTTTATAAGTATAGTTATTATAAGTATAGTTTTTATAAGTTATTGTTTTTATAAGTATAGTTTTTAACCCAATATTAAAACTAGCTAAATCAGAATGGCGTATTTTTATTTTATACTTATTTTTACAAACTTAATTAGCTAAGCATAGAAAACGATTTTGAAAAAAGCGGCTTATATCCTAAGTAGTGCTAGTAAATGTACCGATATTTGAAAAAACCGGTAATTCGGTAAAAAAATAACTGTTACCGGTAATTTACCGGTTTTTTTTTCTAAAGGCTTTAATCTATACACTGAAAACAACAAAAAGCATAACAAATGAATATATTAGTAAAACAGGATCAGTTTACAGGTCCTAGTTAAAAATAAATAAATTAAACAATCAAAAAGATTTTTTTTATATAATAAAATATAATGAATTCATTTATTATACATTAACATTTTTGTATTTTAGCGTAAACATAAACAAACATAAACATAAAGAAAATTTCATTTTTAAAATAAAAATAATTAATATAGTCAATTCTTTTCAAGGAGCATAAATTGTTTATTGAAGTAAGCTCTTAAAAAACACATTACATTTAATGTTTCGTCGTTTAAACTTGTTCTGTACCTTGTGCCAATTAAACCTGCTGCAGAAAACGCTGTTTCCGACTCTACACTGGTTGGGCGAACTGCTGAAATATACTTTTGGAGTTTGTTTAAATATTTTCCTTTAATATTTTGTTCCTTGAAATACGCCATTTCTTTCCTGACTATATTTAAAAGACCGGATGTTGTCTTCGGATCACTAATCTCTTCGAAAGCAATAGTTATCATTTTTTTTTTAATACTAAATCAAGTTTTTCCTTCATTGACATTGCTTGACTTCATGTCGCCACTGCTGATAAAACCGTAGATTCACTAGTTGATTCAGTTTCATACACTTGCACAACTTCAGCTTCAGTAGTTTCGGAATCGTTTTTTAAAAATTGTTGAATGATTTCTACAATATTTTTTTCCATAACCACTTTACTTGTTGTATTAAACACGCCATAAATATTTTCATTATTTAAAGCTGTACGTGGACATGGTTCATGAAGATATGAATATATATCAGAATATACGGTTCTTCTCTCACTTATTCGAAATATTAAATCTTGTTTCAATTCATTACTTAAGAAATTATTTTGGTTATTTAGTTCATCCAACATAAACCTAATTGTCTAATCTGCAACATATAGATTTGTGTCCGAACACAATTTACGAACACAATTTTTAATTTCATAAATTCTTTCCAACATTATCAACATACTGCTCCACCGTGTTTTTGTGTCAAGGATTAGCGTAAGTTCTTTTTTAAACTCATCCTTCACATGTTTTTGGAGGATGTCATTTTTTGTTGGTGATCTACGGAACATGACAACAATTTTTCGAATTTTTGTTATTATTGGACCTATAGTTTCATGTTGAATTGATGAATCAGTAGTTGATGTATCCTCAATAACGTCAAAAACCTCAATATCTTCCATTACATCGTCATCTTCATCTTCACCATGTTCAAATTCAGTAATAGCCACTTCTTGATTTTCTACGGAAATATTATCCGAAACAGATCTTTTATACAGCACCTTAATTACTGATAACTGGATGCCGTGGGCTAAACAAAGTTGATGATTTACGTCCAGTAATCTGCCTACCTTTTTCATTACGGCGGCCCCATCCGTAGTAATGGAAATTATATTTTCTATCGTAATACTAAATTCTTTAAGTTTATTTTGAAGATACGTTATACATTTTTCAGCAGGCATCGATCCTTTAATCCTAACCAATCCGAGATTCCAAAATACATTATCATACGAGTGGACATTCACATTCATAAACCTTCGATTTTTGAGAGATGTCCATTCATCGAAAGTCAAGCTGAATAATTCACCACGGGCTATTCTTTCTGATAATTCTGTAACGGTTTGTTTTCGGATTTTGTCACCGTACTGCAACACCATTTTCTTAATTGTTTTTGGAGACTTTGGGCAATCATATCCTTTGGATTTAAATAATTGCTGAAGATCGTATGATGTGCAAATCTTTTTAAATGATAAACAATCTCGTGCTGTCAGTCGTGCTAAAACAGCTGGAAATGAGTCATCAATCGTTTTAATAATGTTGAAATAATCAGAAATTTTGGATCTAGAATTTGTATCATTCGTAACGGAAGTTGTGGTATTGATATTAGAACAGCTAGCTTCTGCATCATCATGTTGAACTCTTTTTAGAAGATTAATTTTATGTTTTCTGATAAGGTGATTGTGCAAACCACTTGTGCTGCCGCTAGAGCATTTTATATTTTTTTTTGCATACATTGCATATAGCTGAATCGCCAGCTTTCGTACGTGGAAAATGATTCCACAATTTTGTCCGGATCCAGTAGACATCATAGATAAGGCTATTTTTTTTTTTTTTTTAAATCAATATGTAAATTTTGGAACACTATACAAATATATTCTATAATTTTATTTTAAAGACTTTTTGTGAACACAAAGTAAAAATATAGAATATTCGCTTTATTTTCAAAGTTATGTTTTGTGTTTATTTTCAATCTTTTTTTATGATACTTAATAATTTTATCATCTAGTGCAAAAAACCAAATAATTTAAAAAAAACTCACGCACTATTTAAATTAAATAAAATGTCACCTGTAACCAGATGGGACGCGAGCACAAAGTAAACTGAATGTAATTATAAATAAACTACATAAACAAATCCTAATTGTATGTAAATATTTTTCTTTCTCTATTAAAAAACGAAAATTTAAGAAAAATCAATCAAGTAGGTTGTATTTTTTTTTAAGAAATGCATATTGTAATATTGTAAAATTGTTTTCCATTATAAAGTTCTTAATTTTTTGCGATTTCAACTGTTTTTTTATTTTATAATATGTAAAAAAGTTAGCTTTTTTGTAGAATTTTTCTTTTTAGTTAGAAAAAAATACTACTAATAATTTATTCAGAATTTCCATAAAATTTTACCGAATTACCGGTAAATTATTTGAAAATTACCAGTAAATTTAAACATAATTTTTAACCGGTTTACCGGTTTTGCTAGCCCTAATCCTAAGATTAAAACATTTTGTATTTTTATGTTAATTTTTTTCTTTAATTTTCTTAGTGTTGTTATCTGCGTTTTACTTTTATTTAAATTTATTCTTATTGTGAATAGTTAAGTATTCTTACTGATGAAAGGAAATAGTTCTCAAAAAATGTTTTTAAGATAAATAAAAAATGAATTAGAATAGAAAGATATTTATTTTTGTTTCATTAAAAAGTTAAGTGATAAAAAACCAATATTATTTCTAGATTACCAGACTGATGAATCATCAGTCTGGTAATCTAGAAATAATATTGCTACGCCGGGTTTATCTGTGCGAACTTGTCGTCCAAATTTAAATAATTCGCTGTACAATAAATTCTATTTAACAATGTTGTTTGTTTCAAAAAATTATAATTATACTATATAGAAAGGTCGTAAATATGCTTTTTTTTGTGGCATTCAACTTTTTTTTCTCAGTATATGGTTTATGCGACTTTTATATTTGGTTAATAGGGTATTTTGGTACCCTATGCGACTTAGTATGTATTCGATTTAAATGTTAAATGACTTTTTTGCTTAGCAGTTTGGAAATATTTTACTGATGCCAAACGTTACCTCGAATTGATTTTTGGCGCTTACTACGACTTTTGGCGCTGTTTTTTTTAGGATGACAGATTAATTAGCTTTCTTAAAAAAATTAATGTTTTGGAATTACTTATTTTATGTAACAACTTTTTATGTATTGTATGAGTTATGGAGTTACAGCCATTACTATTTACAAAGATTGAATTAATTGAAAAAATAAAATATATGTATATAAATATACACAGTGCTCGTCATAATATATAGCTCGTTATATATGCAATCGAATTTTTGTAATGTAGTTCAAATGAGCACCATTTTTTGTAAAGTATTAAGTTTTGATTGCAGTAACGTTGTGTCAGAGCTATTTTTAATGACTTGATATATTTTTAAGTCTTCTGCAAATGCAATGTGCAGTTAATTGCCGAATTTGTCACATAGGTTAGAACACAAACAAGAGTGAACCTAAATGCTCCTTCGGTATTGCGGAAGTGACGTCGATAGTGTTCCAAAATATGCTTTTGAATTGAACATTTTGGGTTCTTCCTGTAAGATATGAATGAAGTCATATAAGAATACAACCAAAGATACAAACGTAGTAACTTTTTTAAGCAAATGCGATAATCAATATAATCAAAAGCTTTGCTAAATTTTGTGTAAATTGCATCAACTTGGTACTTTTTAGCACATTTCCAAAATATTTGAAAAAATGCGCTTATTGTTTTCGTCTATCCGTCCGTCCGTCTGAATGTTTACAAAATTTCTACATTCTAATAAAAGAATGAAATTTTAACTACAGATATGCATCGCCAAAAAACTAATTTTGTGGAACAAGTATTTTCTGTAGCCTGCTCGTTATGGACCTTCGCCTTCGAAAGCCGCCTTCGAAAAAGCCCTATATTTAAGTTGTTATAACACAGGTTGTATAAGGTATATTTTGAATCTGAAAACCCCAAATGATAGCTGGTTTTATAAACTTTAAATATATAAAAAGAATATGTATCTGGTTTTGCCAAGCCGTATTTTAATATACGTTATGTGAAATAAAATTTTTGCAAAAGTTTGGACCCCTTCTATCTTTCAAACGATTTAACTTAAAAGCTTGAAATTAGATCGGTTTAACTTAGAGGAGTTAGATCTTTGGAAATAAGTATGAGTTATTTCAGAAAATATTTTTGTGTCGCCCCCCATTTAGTAGCTGTAAGAGCTCAAAAATTGAAAATTTTCTATTACCTATAACTTGGGCACCTGTTCACATTTTTGTTTTGAAGTAATATTCAAAAATTGAAGCTCCAACATTATATTTTTGTTTGTGTTAATAGTTTTTCTTAATAATATAGGGTTACGTTTTAATTGACGAAAGTGATTTGATTTTTCTCAATTTTTCTTATTGTTTTCTTTATTATTCATAATTTGTATTAATAAAATACGTAATTTATATTATGTATTATAAATTTTTTTTTTTTTATTTATGTATCTACTCTTTACTACTCTTTACTCTAGCCTTATTATGCAATATTTTATTTTGAAAATTTGCTTTTTTGAAAACAATTGATTTTTTTCCATTATGTACTTGTTTTTCTTTGATTAAAAATTCCTGATGGTGTACATTGTAAGGTTAGTAGTAGAAGAACGTAATATAGTCTATAAAATTGTTATGCTATGGTAAGTTTTCACAGATGATTTATCACCCTTTTCGTGAATAGGTTGACAAAGAATCTTTCATACAAATTTTTGGCAAATGAATTAATTGTTTAAAAAATTTCTAAGTGGAAGATATTTAGATGAGTTAATGTCCTGTTATTTTAGCAGATAGACCCAATTAATAACTGACCAAGCATTATTTATGATTTGGGGGGTTTCGAAAATCATATACAATTGTATTATTGTATGGTTTGAAAAATTAGTAGTTAGTAGTTGAAATATCGAAGATGATTGCGTAATGATAATTAGTGTTAGTGAAAAGACTTCAGCATTATTAGCGAGTTTTTCTCCTACTCTTGCAATATGCATTTGAAAATACAAGTCCCACCATTTGTTGTTATTAGAATAACTGATAATTTGTTGCAAATCGTTGCTATAATAAGATTAAAATCTATTTCGTCAAGAAAATTGAATGTCAGCAACGGATTAACAGAATCGTCGATTACAAAAGAAGGACGATTAAAATCACTAAATACAAAAACGAAATTCTCTTAATTCATTTTAGCGATAATACAGTAATATATGTATATCGTAGAAATCCGAGTATGAAGAGTTGTTAGAATTAGGAGCAAAGGAAAAAGTTGTTTAAATTTACTTCACATACCACTGCAATTATGATAGAAAATTTTAAGTTTATTGATTTAGAAATGAACTCAAAATTGTCAGGAAAAAACCTCCGTGAAATTGAATAATATTATTGTTTCAATATTTCAATCACGTCTAACTCTAGTGTCCAGCGACTGCGTAAATACTTAAACAAAAATTTTGAAATAATAAAAACAAAAACTCTTAAATATAACAACATATGAGAGTAAATTTTATAATTTTTCTGTTATAATTCGATTTAACATTAAATAATATTCAATAATAATTTTATTTCAGATCAGCGTTCTTTTGGTTTTGTAATGATGAACGTAATAAGGTTAAAGCACTTAATCCTGAATATGGTGTTGGAGATATTGCTAAAGAACTTGGTCGAAAATGGTCAGATGTAGATCCAGAAATAAAACAAAAATATGAATTAATGGCAGAAAAAGATAAAGCTAGATATGAAAAAGTAATTATATTGCTTATGCTACAATAATTGAATTAAAACATTTTCATTGATAAAACAAATTTTTATTTTTTAAAGATCTATTTTATTTTCAAACTCCTTAAAAAAAATATATTGTTAAAAAAACATTGCAGGAAATGACAGAATATAAAACGAGCGGGAAAATTCCAATGTCTGCACCATCAATGCAAGCCCAACTTCAAGCACAAGCGGCGGCACAATTAGCAGCTGCTCAACAAACAGCAGCAGCAGCACAAAATGCTGGTGGAGGAGGTGATGACGAAATTGACGACGATGGTGACGATGATGAACATCAATAGATTTTTAAGTGTAATGCGTAATAATAGAATATTACATTAAAAAAAGTAAAATAAATATTATTTTGTAAAATAATACATTTGGATAGTTGTAAGAATCTAAGTTAAAAACAAAATAAATAAAAATTATATATGAATATTTTAATTTTACTATAGAGACATCCTTCCTCCCGAAATATAAATAATTAGTTTTCACGTTGTAGTAATGTTTAAAAAAAAAACCTTTCTCATAATTTACTCACAATATTTAATTTTTAATATTTTTTTTTCAATTACAAGAATTAAAATAAAACAAAAAATTGTAATTTAATTTTTTCCAGTATGTATATATGGTATTTGAATACGTTTTATTCTGCTGGGGAAACTTTGTACATCTAAAAATTTAATTAAAGAAAACTTGAAGGATTTTTCTGTGATGTAAAAAAAAACATTTTTTTCAATTTAAATAGGTACTAATATAGAACATAATTATATTTTTGACAAAACCTACGTTAATTTTCAGTTTAGAGCAAAACTTAAAAAAAACGCAGAAATGAAGTTTGGTACAATAATGTATATAATTATTAAAAAATTTAAATCGTTTTAATAAAAGTTTTAATAAATAGAAGAAAAAATACAGAGAATAAGCATTATAAAATAGTTAGAATTTTTAACAAATAAATCAGTTTTTGTAAATATATTCTAAACGAAAATAAATATGTCGACTAAAAATGTTATCTAAAATTAATAATTAGCTGTAAATATTTATTTAAAAGTTTCATTTGTATATCTTTTTAACTTTTAATTCAGAGTATTCAATTTCAAATGAAAAAGGATAAACAGAATTAGCACTTAATTTACATAAAAAATGTACTACATATTTACAAAATTATATTGCATAGCCTAACAATTCTTAATCGTATATAAATATATGCATCTCAACACGTCTACAATAATATATTACTTAATATATTATCAACTTAATTCGATAACCTTATTTTCTTAAGAAAATTGTTACGCTTCCTTAAAAGTTGAAAAAATTATAAGTATGTAACAAAAATATTTTTTTAAGTTTTTAATATGTATTAATTTTTGTATCTTCAACTATTAGTTTATTCAGTTATTGATTATTTTATTCAAAAATAATGTAATTATATTTAAATTAACTTATATTTTTAGTTATTTGTCCATGATTAAATTACGTTTTATATTTCAAAAATTATCGTACTTGATTTATCTTCTATATTTTGTAGTGATTCACTAATAAATTGTTGTTCTAGTTCCTAGTTTTATGATTAAAAACTGAAGGAAAATGGGTCACTCTAAAAAGATTTATTCACCTTCACTCTATGTTGGTATGATTAAAAACGCGTGATTAAATATCTATTTGAAATTAAATGACAGTCGTCAAAAACAATTTTTAGTATAATATAAACTTCAAGTTATAAAGTAGGTAAACAAAAATAATTTGTTTATAAAATAACAAAAAAATTAAAATTAGAATTAAAAATAAAATTTTTTTTTGATACAAAGTGGTATTAAAAAAATTTGTATTGTTGATTTTAAAGTAAAAAATTTATAATGAACACTTTTTTTTCAATTGCAATTGATTTTCAAACGGGAATAAATTTTCCCAAAAAGAAGTTAGAAGTAAAATTTCCTACCAAATTATGTTCTTTTATCCTTTGTTCTAATTCAGCGTATTTGTCCTGTTTTGTTATTTTTCGGTAGTATTTACGTTTTCCGCACGTTTTCAGTCATAAGGCCATATAACTATTAGAATAAAAGTTATTTTTTTTTAAATGCTTATTCTTTGCTGATTTTATTTTGATAAAACTAAATGTGTGTATCAGGTATGAACTTTTACGATGAACATCAATGTGATTGATGTGTTAAATCAAATGTTTAATATTACGCAAGTCTATATTAAAAATATTCGATGTTGAATTTCAACTTAACACAGCTTTATTTATTTTAACAACCTTTAAGTTATTTAAATCAACGTTAACAAAAATTTTCAATTTCATAAAATTATTTTAATTTTAAACTGTATAAATAGTAGTAATTGCTCGATTTGCAAATATAAAAATAAAATAAAATAAAACGATTATTAAAATATCAATAGAAAATTTCTCAACTTATGTCAGTTTAAACATATATTAAGTTCTTTAACATTATAGTAACTGTTAAACTTATATGGAATCTTAGACATTGGACGTGCGTTTATATACGAAAAAGGTAATAGTTTTCCAACATTTAAATTAATCTGTTAATTTTTTTACTTTTACTTTACACTTCATTATTATTCTACAATTATACAAAAATATGTTACAACCTAATGAATTGTATATTAATGTTTATAATTCTTTTATTTTCTTATTCATAATACTAGTAATCTAAAGAAATTCATCAAAATATGTACTCATAAATTAAAAAACAAAACCGTGCAGATTTGAATATTTTACCGAATTTTTATAAACTGAATTTATTATTAATATCTGAGGTGACATTCAATAACTTTTTCATTTCAATTTTTTCTTTGATACCAAACTACGAGCGAAATAATTTTAGTTTTCGTATTCAATATCTTAAAACAAAAAATCCATCGACGAATCTCAATTTTTATCGTATTTACAACTCAAAACGCTCAAAAAATATAGAAACAAAAAAAAAAAAAATGAAATAAAATTAGAATGTAATTTTTGTAATATAATCGATATAACTTTTTTTTTTATTTTAGACAATTCGTTACAATTTAAATTTCATTTTACAATTTTTGTTCACTTAGAGCCGCATGTTCACATACGTATAATACAGCGGATAATACCAGATCGAAGTTTAAACTTGAAATTGTATGTTGACATTGAGATAAAATTGAACGAAAAACATATTGAACACACCTATTTTATGATTTTTGAATCAGTTGTTTTTCAGTTAAAATTTGAAATACAAAAATCAAAATATTTTTGTTTACAACGATCTTCTAACTTTAACTTTTTAATTATTTTAAAATATGAATAACATAGTTAGGTATATAGTAATAAATATAATTAGGTATACTTTATATATTCAAATATAAATATACATACAATGTCATTTGAGTTAAAATAAAACTGCAGCGGTATTACGACCACATACTTGTGGTCTTAGTACCCTTGACTTCAAAATTGTAGATATACTGTAGGACTATAAAGTATAGCGTTCAAAAAGTTTATATGCACAGATATCTACAAAGTTTTGCATTCATTATTGTTTGTTATACGCAGATAATGTGTATAAAGTGGGTATTTTATATATACAAAAAATGTGTAGCTTTAGTATACATTTCAAATCGTTTTGTATTTTGATCTTTTTTATCTATTTTGGTTGGAGTTATTATGAAATTGGATGTTTAAAAAAAAGAAAAAAAGGAAAATAGTTTTAGACAATTTTAAGCAGATGTTTACACTTCAAAAATTTTATATGCAATCTAAATAAATGTATTGTATATTTGTGGTTTATATCTACATTGTAGTAAAAGTAGTAATACCGCAGTATATGCAATTTTGAAGTCAGCCTCCCGGTATAAACATTTTTTTTAATACCGATGTGAACATAAAATTGATACCGGTCATAAATTTACGATTTATACGATTATAAATACGATTTATAGATTTTTTAAGTTTATGTTAAAAAGAATATTTATTTATGATTCTCATTAGCTTTTATGATTCTCATTTGTATGCATAAAATTTAATACATATAAACAAGTTTTTTTCCAAACACAAAATTATACATTCAACATTTTTCCTGATATACTTTAGATTTGCTTAAATTTAATACACAAATACTTTAATTTCCTTAAATAAAAAACTATTGGCCTCAACTAATTTGCTATCGTCAGTTTTTCTTTGTTAGTAAACATAAAATAATATCGTTTCAACTTTACTAAATGTCAAGAAAGGCGAAATAAAAAAAAATTAGAACATCGTAACAAAATAAAAACGAAGAAACAACTTAGTAAATACCGAAGCTATAAAAAGTTGTAACAATGTAATTGTTTCAAGTTAAAGAATGTCACCCCTGAATCGCACAATTGCCAAACTGCGTAGGTCGAGGAATACTCGTAATGTAACAAAAATTATAATTGTTCTTATTATTTTATAATTAATATTCTATTTTTTTTTATTTAATGAAAACGATAAACATGAGTTTGTATAAAAAATAAAAGAAATAAAACTAAAGATATAATCTATTTTTTAAAATTACTATTAAAAAATAATTAGTTATGGACTTCTAATGCACATTAATTTATTTGGTTTAAATTCAATAGGTTTTTTTTTTCAAATAAATTTTAATATATTGACAAAATATTCAATCAATCAATTGGTTTGTTGTAAACTTGTAAAATTTTTAAACTAAAGCTTATGAAACGATTTTCCATTTTACTGTCTTTTAAAATTAATTTTGCTAATATCAACAAATTATTTTAATTATAAATGTGCAAAAATTCAGGTAAAAAATATTGTTTATAGCAGTATTTTAATTTTTATACTATTAAATAATATTAAAATTCAAAGATAATCTAGATTAATTTAATAAAAAATAAAAGCTGAAAAAACACATTAAAGTATAAGTAAAAAATCAAATCTGACAAATTCCTTTTTTAAATAAAATTAATTATGAAATTTTATAATCAATGAAATAAATATTACTTAATTTAATTAAATAAAAAAAAACAATAATAAGTAAAGAATTTTAAACAAAAAAAAAAAAAAAAATGAATGTTTGCGTGCGAAAATTTAATGATTGGGAGGGAGTGTACCTCAATTAATTAATTTTTATTTAATAAGTTTTTTTTAGTTATCTTGTAATTTTTATTATTGTAAGTGAAGTTATTTTTAGTTTATTAGAAATAAATATAAATATGATAAAAACAAATAGTTACAAGATAAATCTTAATAAAAGTTTAAGATATAAAATAACTTCAAAAAATAAACAGACTTCACTGAGATTTCTAACTTGTTAAGTAAAGTTGAAAACAAAGTTATTTTGAAAAGGAATACCTGTCTATAGGATTTATTAAAAAAAAAAAAGAAAATAGGAAAAGAAATAAAAAAAATATTCTTAAACACTTGTTTTTTTTTCAACAAATGAAATTTAAGGAAATATTCTACCAGATCCATATGGAAATATTAAAATATTTTTACAGTGGTATTTGCACAGTGATTTTTTGATTAGGTCCATAGACTGAAACGAGTGTACATTTTCCAGTTATTTGTAAATAAGGGGTCAATCATGTCTTTTGAGTTAAGATTTTTTTCTTCTCTGAAATTATGAATTGGAAATAAAAGACTACTTTGTATGAAACATTTTTGGTGTCAAAAATATAAACTGGATTATCTTATTGAAAATAAAGACATTTTTTTGTATGTAAGTTTGTGGACTGAAAATAATAAAAGATAAAATTAGGAAAGCTAGTTTTATTTGGAGTTTCATTTTGGATGAAGAAATGGAAAGGGAAGTAAATACTCTACTTTCGGTAATGTCGTTTGCACTGCAATCATCAAAAATTCAACTGTCATCGAGCTTTTGGTTCTGCGACAAGCATCATTCTTCCGGTTATGCAAAAAAAAGTCGAAATGTCAGTCGAATTTGTGCATACAAAGCAGGGTAAAAATTTATGATTAGTTGTTGTTTTTGGCGTGAACAGTACAAAAGGAAAAATAAAAATATATTTTTGTTAAAATGGATTTGAATAAATAATAAATAAAATACTAAATAGTATTTTTTCTTGTGAAATTTTAATTATATTTTAAAATTTGAAGCATAACAAAGTAATTGAAATGAAATATAAGTAATTGTTGTTTTTAAATTTCGATGATCTTCCTTATTCTTATCCTTATAAATACATATATGTAATATATCTAGGGTTTTCTATCATATGATGATAACTACATTTTTGACAGATAAGAGTTATGAATTCAATAGTATTTTAAAATTTTACGCCCTTCTAATAAAAAAATTTAAATATTTTAGTAGTTTTTCAAAATAAATCCTTAAAAAACCTTATAACTAACAAATTTCTTTAAAAATAGTCGTAACAAAATTATATATCTGCATTTATTCATTTATGGAGATCATATATTATCTAAAACGCCATTAAAATATCGATATGTCATTTTGCACAATTTTATAATGCAAATGTATTCTATCATTTATCGTTTCGCAACAAAATGAAAATGAAACAACTACAGTTACATATTTATACGTTATAAATTTATATTGTTGCTCGTTCAGATATCATGTTTATGCAAGAATACAAATGCAGTTATTCAAACATGATTTGAAAATAATTTAACGTATTTGAAAGTTATACATTAATGCTATTATATTCAATACTAGAATACGTGTTATAAAAATGTTTAAAGTACAGTGATTTTTATTTTTTTGAAATATTCTTATATTATTTTTTGCAATATAATATTATTGTAATGGAGGAGTTATATCGAGAGATTTTTGGAGAAGACTCAGAAGATTTTTTGGAAATAGTTCTAGGTACACCAATTGAAACTATTGGGATTACTAATTCAGGTAGTTTTTTTTTATAAAAATTGTTGGTGTTTTACATTTTGTTAATCTGTAACATTAATACAATATTATGTTATTAGAAAACATTGTCATATAATTTAAATACCTCTTCATTTAAGCAGGAAAAACGACTAATAGCAATTTAGGACTGGAATACACATCTCCATGGAATAATAAAGTAATACAACCAAGATCAAGTAAAGCTCTACAAAATTGTCGAAATAAGTGTAAGGAAAAAATATCAGTCGACATTCAGGAAAATCTTTTCCAAGAGTATTCGAATATGTGTTCTTATGCACTACGTCAAGGTTATATGAATAAATTAATAACAGTTACTAGTAAAAGCCGAATTACTAATTTAAAATCTACGCTTAAAAGCAGAGAAAAAACAATACAATATCATGTGAAATTCGATAAAAAAATGTAAAAGTATGTAAATCATGCTTCCTTTGTATCTTTGGTGTAAAAGCAGGGTTTATTAATTATCTTTCTCAAAAAATGCAAAACAAAACTGTAATGAAAGATTGCAGAGGAAAAGCTAATTTTAAAGAGTTTAGATTCAAATAAAAAAAAGGAGGTGGATGACCACTTTAAATTATTTCGAACATATATATCACACTATGGTCGTACTTATTCAGCCGAAAATATTTACCGCCGCGATTAAACTTACAAAAGATGTACAAATTATACAAAGAAAGATCAATGGATTGTGTAAGTTAATCAACATACAGAAGAATTTTTAAACATCATGCTTTAAAATTAAAAAAAGCTATGGTAAACCTAGATACGTGTTCTAAGTGCGATATTTTTTAACCTAAAATAAAACAAGAGAAAAGTAATACAAAAAAGGAGTTTATTGTACAAAGGAACATACATCAAAATTTTGCAGAAAATGCATATCAACAAAAAAGGCTGGACAAAGCTGATCCTCAAAAGGTGGTACTATGTTTTGATTTACAACAATGTCTACCCACACCTTGGATTAAATCGGGTAGTGGATTTTATAAAAAATGTTTATGAACTTTTAACTTTGCTCACTGACTGAGAAATTGCTCACGTAATGAAAAGACATGCTTTATTTGGGACGAAAGCATAAGTGAAAGAGAACGGAATGAAATAGGTTTCTGTATTTGGAAATATTTTGAAATTAATAAAGAACGTTTATCAAAACACATTGTACTTTATTCAGATACCTGTATGGGGCAAAACAAAAATTTTTTTATATGGACTATGTTTAACCTTTTGATAAAAAAAGAAAATATGAATTTTAATATTTTGGATCATAAATCCCTTGAACCCGGACATACTTTTCTAGAATGCGACAACGATCATGCGATCAACGATCAAGAAGTCGTGGAGGCCATTTGAATGACGTTCAGGCGTTCTACCATGAAAACAATGTGCGCATTTGATTTGCGATGCGTAAATTAATTGGTACCATGTAACAAAAACGCATCGCAAAATTGTGCTGCCATTGAAAATATTTAAAAATGACACTTTGACATTTGTTTATCCTTCTAAAATTTTTAAAATTGACATTTAGACATTTGTTTTTGTTTATAAAATCGTAAACAATTGAACTAAATTTTTGTTTCAAATACATACATAAAATAAAACATATTTTGAATTAAATAATAATGGATTGCATAGCATTATATTTAAGTGAAAGCAGTGATGAAGAAAATAATATCCCAGTGCAAAGAAAATTCTTAGGGAAAAATCTAACATAATGGAAATGCCTACCAAGAGGTAAGTAATTTTATGGCTTTTTTAAGTAAATGGTTAATTGTTAATAATTGTTTATATTTCTTCATTATTTAGTTTTATTAAAAATTTCCGGCTTTGAAAAGAAGCATTTTTATATGTACTGGGTGAAATTAAAGATAGTTTGAAGACAGCGAAACGGTCAACCTCAATTCCAAACATAATAAAATTAGCTACAACGTTGAGATTTTTAGCAGAAGGTGGGTACCAACATGGAGTTGGTCAAGACATGAATTTAGCACTTGCTCAGCAGTCAGTCTCAAATGTAATTTCGGAAGTATGCTCCGCTATTGAAAAAAAATTATGTCCTCTGAAAATAACAATGGATATGTCTGATGCTGAAAAAAAGCAAGCCAAGAAATATTTTTTTGAAAACAAATAATACGGCCAAAGGATGATGAGCATTTATTTTTCAATAGAAAAATGAAGCATATCATAAATGCTGTGGTGGTAAGTTTGCGTATATATAAATAATATTTTAAATATTAATAAAAAAATTTAAACAAATTGACAGATATGTGATCATAATATAGGAATTAGATCTGTAGATGCCCGTTTTGGTGGTTCTTCTCATGATTCTCATATCTGGGCATTAAGTAATGCAACAAAATTTTTTGAAAGTCGTTACAATAGTGGTGACAAATCAACTTGGTTAATAGGTAATTTTTGCTAATATTTTGCAAATGCATGCTAATGTAATTTTAATAATTTATAATTTTAGGAGATTCGGGATACCCATTAGAGCCGTGGTTGCTAACGCCGCAGAAGGTAGTGCTCAAGCACATTTCAATGATATACATTCAAAATTAAGAAATGTCGTTGAACGTACCTTCGGTGTATTGAAAGGTCGCTTTAGATGTTTATTAGCAGCGCGGGATCTTCACTATACACCTTTAAAAGCAATTCAAATATTCAATTCTTGTTGTGCTCTTCATAATATTTGCTTGGATTATAAAATTCCATTTGGGTATAACATTGCTGAAAATGATGTAGATTCTTTTGTGCCTTTGGATCCAGCTGACGAAACTTCTATACTGGATGAAGCAAAGAAAATTCGGGAAAATATAAAAAATTTTATAAGAAGAAATTTAGAAAATTGAATTGTTTTATTTTTCTATTATATATTAATTTTAATCAGTCATATAAAAACTATTTCGTACTTAAGTTAATTAAATTCTAAATTTGATAATAAATGATAAAAAACGTGATAATAATGTACTATCATTCATTTTGTACTTTTTCTTAAAATAAAAAATATTAATTTTAAAAACATAAAAATAGTTAATGTACAAGTTAAACGACTCTACCGTTTTATTTAAAATAAAAAAAATAATAATTTTAAAAAATAAAAAAATAAGTTTTCTTTTATATTAATTTGACTTTATTCTTCTACTTCTAAATTTAGAATACTACAAATTCTTATAATATTATCAATATTTATACTTCACAAATTAGTCCAAGAATTCAAAATTAATTTCATTTTCTTATCTTACAAAGTCATAACTTAATTTCGAAATATGTTTTTCTAGTTAATAAGTTTACATTAAGATTTTATATTTCCCCATTTCGAAATCTTAAAACAAAGAAAATGAAATTATTACAAAGAAATGTTTATTTTACAAAAATCAATAATTTAAAATAATTCAATTTAGTACAAATTATTACAAAGAAAAGTAATTACAGAGAAATGCTTATTTTCATAAAAATCAATATAAAATAATTTACAAGAAATGCTTATTTTTTATAGAAAATTACTATTTGTAGTATTTTAACAGTTAAAATTTTAAGTTCATAATAACAATATTGATATTGAACCGTAATAAAAATTATGTCATAAATTATAAAATTACTAATTATATGCTTACTAAGGGAAATTAATTTAATAAAATTATTTACATTATTTTTTTTTATGAGCAACATCATAACATTTGTATTGTAAACATTGTTGAGAAAAATTGGTAAAGTAAATTAGTTGACAACATTTTGTTGAAGTAAATTAGTTACTAAAATTATAAACATCGTTAACTCTTCCCCTCTTAAATTCGGATGTCCTCATCCGATTTCTCCATTGGTTTCAGATGAAATACAATAGTAAATTGATTTTGGTTGTTATTGATTTTATTCTCTGGTTCTTGTCTTCCTTCATTAATAACTAATTAGTAAAATCTTCGGTATCTGAATCGACTTTTAACATGACAGAGGAAGGATTTATTCTTATAAAACTTTTTTCCAAGATTTTTTATTTTTTTTTTTTATTTTTACAGAAAAATAGAGATAATACAAAAAAATAATAATAAAAGTAAATGTCTTACAATATTACACAAAAGCGCAGCATTTTTCTGGGTGTTGTTGAAACCGTCTGTGGCCAATGAGGCAATAAAATAGGCGGCTGCTTACGTATTTTCCGTAAAAATTAATAATTCTACAATACGTAAGCTCCTTTTTGAATCGTTAACTTACATTCTTACATAACTTACAAACATCGTTAACTTACATTCATTAATTTTCAACAATATAAAAAAACAATGTAACTTCATCATAATGTAACACTTAAAATTAAAACTAATACTTAATTTTAGTCTTTTTGTAATCACATTTGTCTATTTAAATTTAATTTTCTTTCTTCTATTTCTATCTTTCTTCTTTCTAGTTCAAAAGCAGCCATTTTCATTTCCATTTTTTCTTTATATTTTTTCTTAATTTCATAATTTTCTGCTTTTTTCAATGAGATTTATTTTTTTTTTTAAATTGATTTCTTCTTTTTTCAAATCATACGTTTTTCTTAAATATCTAGTTATTTCTGTTGTATTTTCAGCAATTTTAGATAAAGTTGTAGTAATATTTTTATGGAAAGTTTTTTGCATATCTATTTGTTGGCTTATTAAAGCATTTTTACTGGATTTTTCTTTGCATCTATTGCGAATTCTGTTTGCACTCTCCAGTAATTGTTCGTGTGGAGTTGGTGCTAATTCAATGTCATTTTCTAATTGAATTTCGCTTAAACTTGAAGTGTCACTAACCGTTTCATCTATTAGCCGTTGTATAATGGCATCATTTGGTTCGGTTGATTCGCAATCAGTTTCAACACAGCCAAATCGTTGACTATTTTCAACTCCATCAATAGCTATATTCAAATTTAAGAATTCTATTACAGCTTCTTCTAAAGCAGTATATGGTTTGGCTCTGTTTGGACCACCGCCAGTTCCTGTGATGTTCTTTTTATTTAGCCTCATTTTTGCTTTAAGGTGAACCTTGAAATCTGACCAAATCTAAAAGTAAAAAAAAAAGAAAATTTAGAAACTAATATATATATATATATATACAACTACCTTTTTCCATTCAGCTACTGATCGATTTGGCCAACCGTCAGAATTCAAATCGTTTGCCAAAATTTGCCACAATCTATTTCCTTTAACTCGCCCATCCACTGTTCGCGCATAGCCTTCAGCCAATTCTTTATTTTGCACCATAAAGTCCACCATAATTTGGAATTGTGACGGTTTGGTTGTTTGCTTAGACCTACAAAATAAATGTAAATAATGTTATACATGCTAATGCAAAAAAAATTAAAACTTGTTGTTTACATCACAGCCTACCTTAACTATATAGACATTTATTTCTGAAAATTTTTACAATAAATTGTTTTCATAGAAATAATTAGCTCCTACGTTAAAAAAAATCAAAATATGTACTTCTAATTATAAACAGAAAAATTTTTGCATCGCTAATATCAGAGACTACATAGAAATGTACAAATTCATACAAAAATTTATACTAATTTTTTTTCAAACGGGCCAGCTAAAACTGGCTAGTTTTAAAAATCTTAAAGCACAGAAATATTTAGTTTGTGTCATAGCTAAAAGAATTTAGCGAAAACCAGAATCTTCTGTAAAATCTGGTGTAAAATGATCATTCATATATTTTATGCATTTACAAAATTTTTTTATCCTTGTGATTATTAAACTTTTTAAAGCAAAGCGATGACAAAATAACTTTTAAAATAGAAAAATAAGGCAAAAATGGGAAAATATATTTGAGAAAATATATATTTAATATGTCGAGTAGAAACGTAAATTTTCAATATGATAAAGAAGACATTCTAAATACCACTACAAAAAATATGGAACATTTAGCTAAATATTTCATATAGAAAAAAATTAAATAAAAATAGATTATTTTATAATGTTGACTTTTCTAAAAACAACAAGAAAAAACATTTCAAGGTTATCATTCATTTGCATTCAGTATTTCACTACTACAAGCAGAATTTTTTGAATGTATGAAATGGTATATCGTATATTATATGATATCAGATGGTATGAATGTTATCTATTTTATGAAATTCATTTGATTTAACTGCATTATTTATTTAACTAGATTTAACTGATTTAATATACAGTATCCAGCAAAAGTAATGGTAATTTAAAAAAATATATATAGAAAAGCAATAAAATAATATAGGCGTTCGAATTTTTTCTAATAATATTTTTAACTTTATAACTTCAGGGAAAAACAAACAAACAAAGTAACAAAATTTTTTGTATTATGATTTTATTTTTTGATCTCATGACTCATATTGTTATATTGTTATATAACGATATAGCTACATATATATGTGGGTATTTTTTGAAGATAATATAATATACCTAGGTATCAAATAAAAATAACTGAAATAAAAAATAATGCTTTAAAATTCTTCTAAACATTTTTTTAATTAAAAATTATTCCAATTAGAAAAGTGGCATGACATTTGCTGGATACTGTACATATTCATAAAAATTATCAAATCATATCAAATTGGAACATAATTACATTTACACAAAACAAAATATAAATATGTATTGATTTTTGAATCATATTGAAATACATATATAAAAAGTGCCGATAGTATTTATGTGTATTTCTATTTGTATTTAATTTTGATTCACACACACTTTCACAATTTAATAAGCATGTAGGCAAGCTGGTTCAAGTAATATAAATGCATAATATGGCATAATGCATATATAATATAAAAATTATATTAGATACTGATCAGATCATGTATATCATAATATGTCATCTGATATCATATGATCATATTCATATATGTATGTTACTTGTTATTTCTATCATCCATACCAATCATACGAAAGTTCATTTATGTACATATATGAAAAAAAAAAAATCTGAGACCAAAACTTGCTTTAAGAAACTTTAAAAAAAAAAGTTGAAAAATGAGACTAAATTTCAAAATCGATATTGTAGTGACATCTAAACTTTTTTGTTGCCATTTGCACATCTCTATGTAGTCTCTGCTAATATGTAAGTATTATTGTTAGTTTTTTATGCATAACAATTTTTTTGAAACTTAAGTTATCATAAATTCTATAAATGACATATGAATATACTTACATGTTTATTAAAAACTAGATTTAAGAAAAATAACAAAAAATACACCTCTTTCGCAAACAAATTATCATAGGAATGAAAAAAGTAAAATAAACGTCAAAAATGTTCGTAAGTAGCACACCATGGTACCAAAGTTGCTACTTACGAATGCGTAAATTTGCTATATGCGCTCTACATGGTGTCATTTTCTCTCAATACATGGTAGCCTACCAGAACTTAATTGTATCGATGGTACTTCACATTTAAATAAAAAACATTTGAATTTCCTTAACAATTAGTGAGTTTTTTTTTAAAAGAAATCATATCACTCAAATTGGAAAATCCTATATTTCCAATTGGCAAAACTGTATATCTTATTCGATATATAGAAATATATTTTAAAATTTTAACACAAGGTAATATTTAGTAATAATATTTTAAAATGTTAACTTTTTAAATATTTTTACTAAATTTTTAGTATTTAATGTTTTTATAAAACTAAAATAACACAGAAATAAATTCAATCGTCTTTTACTCGAAATAACAAAAATGTAGTTATCATGTTCTGATAGAAAATCCTAGATATATAATTTTCAAAAAATAACATTCTATAGCTTTTAAAATATGTATATTAATATATCTCTAGTAATTTCAAAACACTGACCCTGAAGTAATAAAACCATTTTACGAAATCTCTTTAAATATTTTAAAAGGTAATTGTAATCTGAGTAAAAAAGCAACAACCCAATTACGAAATTATAAAAAGGAATTCACATCACTCATTTGCCGGAAAAAATCTATAAATAGCAAAACAAAAATCATTATTCAACGTGGTGGATTTTTACCTACAGTTCTTGGTGCAGTACTAACAGGGATAATCGGAGATTTTATAAAATGAATAATACAACATTTAATAAAATGATAATTCTAAAACCTGATATTTATGAGAAAATGGAGCAAAATGCAGGCGTTAAACTTAATGAGTTGCATAAAAATATGAAAAAAATTTTGTTAAATAAACATCTCACGGACACTTCAAAATGGTATTTATACAGACAAAATCTATTTAATATAAGAAACAAAAAGGGAGATTTTCCTAGAAATAAAGAAGAGAAAGCAAAAATTACGGAAACAAAAGATACTCAAACTCGTGCAAATGTATGTAGATGCGCAAACTCAATCGCTTTTTCGTGAATATAAGAATTTTTGGAATACAAGTTGTTCGTGCAGAAGGAGTTTATGAAAAAGAAGTTCATGACAAAGTATTTGATAATGAAATTCAAGAAAATGTTTTAACAAAAGCATTGTCAGCTGCTTCAGGTGGAGAACGTCTTAGAAAAAGAAAATTAATTAGAAATCAAAGTGTACACATTTTTGAAAATGATACAGGAGACATTATAACTGTTCCTTTAGATAGCTGAAGCCCACCAACGAAAAAAGAAAAAACTATAAATAGCAAAGAGTTGAATAATTCATCAAGACAACATACAAGTAAATGATGGATTTTATGTCACTTTACTTAGTGATTCATCTATAAAAATTCATCATCTTTTACAAATAAAATGAATAAATACATGTGTGATTTAAGGTGGATAGTCGGTATTTCAGAAATATATGTTAATGATTTCGTTCTAAATGTGTATGATGAAGAATGGGAAAAAACTAATTAAATATTTATTTAAGGTATGCAAAAAATGATAGGAATGGAATGATATGATAGGAATTGGAACATCATATACATCCACACATAAAACCAAAAACCAAAAATATGCGACTGGAAAGTTTTATATTTATTACCAGCAATTACTACTACTATTACTACTAATTCAAAATATACGTCCACTTAATAAGTTTACAAGAAAAGAAGTTGGATATGGGGAATTTTTAATTTTATAAACGATAAAGTTCATTATACACAATCAGCAAAAGCTGAGGAGATGCCCAAAAATATAAGTTACACTACAATATGTTAGGCCTAATATAGATATAGAAATAAGAACAAATTACGCTTATAGCCTGGAAGAACTTTTGACAACGTGTTTCAATCAAGTATCTTTGAAAGTTACAGATTTTAAAAAATATAAATCACGTGTAATAGAAGCTTTCAAAACTTTTATAGATAGTGAACAATTGATTCCAATTATTAAACCAGATATGTTTTTTATGTACACAGATATAGTTGAACCATGTGTGTGTGTTTAAGGTGGGAGAAGGTGTTTAAGATCTGTTAACATACAAAATGCTTTTACTGATACTGTAAAAGAATTCAGTAATATTCAATATTGCAATTTGGAAAAATAATTTAATAACATTTCATTACTTTTATGTGATAAATATGGATACAAAATAAACTTTTCCAATAATTCAATTACAACAAAAATTGTATTGCATTTTGAAAAGTATAAAAAAGCGATTTTACAAAACTATATATTATTTTATTTTATTCACTATGAAAAGAGTATCCTATTAAGTATTATTTAATTCAATCTGGTAGACGACTTGATGATATCGGCCCTGTATTACATTCAATCTTATCTTTTCAAAGAGGGCATGGTTTGTGAAACCTTTTTGGGGGACTTTTAGATATTTGAAATCATTATTTAGTTCAGGCGCTGATATTTTTCAAAAAAGAGGTTATTAACTCTGATATCAATGTTTTATCTGATATTGCATCTGGTGCAAATATAAAAGAGGTTATGCATTGTTTTGGTTTAGGTATGAACAATTTTTTCAATGAATTTTACAAAGATAATCATATAGAAAACGACAATCTGATTATTAATGTTTTACAACTTATTTGCAAATTTGGATTTTTCACAATCTTTTGTACCTCAGCAATGTAATTAATATTAAAAAGCTTTAGTTAAAACGTAGTAATGGAAGATCAAGGTTCGAATACAAACTTGATGTTGAACTATACATATATTTTCAACTGAAATCAGTCATTAAAAGTTCTTGTTGGTTTTGATACAGAACCTCTTGTAGCGACTTTCATTTTTCACCGTAAATAAGTGTAAGGAAAAAAAATATCAGTCGACATTCAGGAAAATCTTTTCCAAGAGTATTCGAATGTGTGTTCTTATGCCCTACGTCAAGGTTATATGAATAAATTAATAACAGTTACTAGTAAAAGCCGAATTACTAATTTAAAATCTACGCTTAAAAACAGAAAATACAATACAATATCATGTGAAATACGATAAAAAAATGTAAAAGTATGTAAATCATGCTTCCTTTGTATCTTTGGTGAAAAAGCAGGGTTTATTAAATATCTTTGTCAAAAAATGCAAAACAAAACCGTAATGAAAGATTGCAGAGGAAAAGCTAATTTTAAAGAGTTTAGATTCAAATAAAAAAAGGAGGTGGATGACCACTTTAAATTATTTCCAACATATATATCACACTATGGTCGTACTTATTCAGCAGAAAATATTTACCGCCGCGATTAAACTTACAAAAGATGTACAAATTATACAAAGAAAGATCAAAGAATTGTGTAAATTACTCAACATACAGAAGAATTTTTAAACATCATGGTTTAAAATTTAAAAAACCTATGGTAAACCTAGATACGTGTTCTAAGTGCGATATTTTTTAACCTAAAATAAAACAAGAGAAAAGTAATACAAAAAAGGAGTTTATTGTACAAAGGAACATACATCAAAATTTTGCAGAAAATGCATATGAACAAAAAAGGCTGGACAAAGCTGATTCTCAAAAGGTGGTACTATGTTTTGATTTACAACAATGTCTACCCACACCTTGGATTAAATCGGATAGTGGATTTTATAAAAAATGTTTATGAACTTTTAACTTGACTGAGAAATTGCTCACGTAATGAAACGACATGCTTTATTTGGGACGAAAGCATAAGTGGTAGAGAACGGAATGAAATAGGTTCCTGTATTTGGAAATATTTTGAAATTATTAAAGAACGTTTATCAAAACACATTGTACTTTATTCAGATACCTGTACGGGGCAAAACAAAAATTTTTTTATATGGACTATGTTTAATCTTTTGATGAAAAAAGAAAATATGAATTTTAATATTTTGGATCATAAATCCCTTGAACTTTTCTAGAATGCGACAACAATCATGTGATCAACGATCAAGAAGTCGTGGAGGCCATTTGAATGAAGTTCAGAACTTAATTGTATCGATGGTACTTCACATTAAATAAAAAACATTTGAATTTCCTTAACAATTAGTGTGTTTTTTTTAAAAGAAATCATATCACTCAAATTGGAAAATCCTATATTTCCAATTGGCAAAACTGTATATCTTATTCAATATATAGAAATATATTTTAAAATTTGAACACAAGGTAATATTTAGTAATAATATTTTAAAATGTTAACTTTTTAAATATTTTTACTAAATTTTTAGTATTTAATGTTTTTATAAAACTAAAATAACACAGAAATAAATTCAATCGTCTTTTACTCGAAATAACAAAAATTTAGTTATCAAGTACTGATAGAAAACCCTAGATATATAATTTTAAAAAAATGACATTCTATAGCTTTTAAACTATGTATATTAATATATACTCTATCTCTAGTAATTTCAAAACACTGTAACCCTGAAGTAATAAAACCATTTTAAGAAACCTCTTTAAATATTTTAAAAGGTAATTGTAATCTGAGTAAAAAAGCAACAACCCAATTACAAAATTATAAAAAGGAATTCAGATCACTCATTTGCCGGAAAAAATCTATAAATAGCAAAACAAAAATCATTATTCAACGTGGTGGATTTTTATCTACAGTTCTTGGTGCAGGTGCAGTAACAGGGATAACCGGAGATTTTATAAAATGAATAATACAACATTTAATAAAATGATAATTCTAAAACCTGATATATATGAGAAAATGAAGCAAAATGCAGGCGTTAAACTTAATGAGTTGCATAAAAATATGAAAAAAATTTTGTTAAATAAACATCTCACGGACACTTAAAAATGGTATTTATACAGACAAAATCTATTTAATATAAGAAACAAAAATAGAGATTTTCCTAGAAATAAAGAGGAGAAAGCAAAAATTACGGAAACAAAAGATACTCAAACTCGTGCAAATGTATATAGATGCGCAAACTCAATCGCATTTTCGTGAATATAAGAATTTTGGAATACAAGTTGTTCGTGCAGAAGGAGTTTATGAAAAAGATGTTTATGACAAAGTATTTGATAATGAAATTCTAGAAAATGTTTTAACAAAAGCATTGTCAGCTGCTTCAGGTGGAGAACGTCTTAAAACGTCCAAAAAATACGTGATTAGATGTAAGGTGTTTAAGATCTGTTAACATACAAAATGCTTTCACTGATACTGTAAAAGAATTCAGTAATATTCAATATTGCAATGTGGAAAAATAATTTAATAACATTTCATTACTTTTATGTGGTAAATATGGATACAAAATAAACTTTTCCAATAATTCAATTACAACAAAAATTGTATAACATTTTGAAAAGTATAAAAAAAAGCGATTTTACAAAACTATATATTATTTTATTTTATTCACTATGGAAAAAGTATCCTATTAGGTATTATTTAATTCAATCTGGTAGACGACTTGATGATATCGGCCCTTTATTATATTCAATCTTATCTTTTCAAAGAGGGCATGGTTTGTGAAACCTTTTTGGGGGACTTTTAGATATTTGAAACCATTATTTAGTTCAGGCGCTGATATTTTTTAAAAAAGAGGTTATTAACTCTGGTATCAATGTTTTATCTGATATTGCATCTGGTGCAAATATAAAAGAGGTTATGCAAGACAGTAGTAAAGAGATTGTTAAAAATGGACGAGGTACCACGCATGAAAACTGAATGAAATAGTTGGTTCTATTAAAAGAAAACGAAAAGCTAGAAAAATACCATTCATTAAAAATGTAAATTGTTTTATGTCAAAACAACGCAAAGATAATAACAAAAAGAAACAAAAAGTTATTTTTAATTAATTAATATTGAGTGTATGAAATCTGAGTTGGATATTTTTAAAACTCAACCCATTCAGTCTAACATTTTACGATCTGAAGAAGTTTCCTACAATCCTATTGCTTCTTTAGACAACCCTTCAACGATTGAATTTGTTTCACTGGGTATACATATAGAGATTTGTCTTCTAGAAATTTGAGATTAAAAGTACAGATCTTAAAGAAAGATGGAACACATTGGAATAATTATAAATCTGTTGATAGACAAATAATAACACAACGAAGTGTTAGTGTAGTTAATAACATTTTACATTTTTTAATAAAACAATGTAATGTTCAATTAGATGGCAAGAATATAAATCCATCTGATGGAAATTATCACTTGAGAGCTTATATTGAATCATTATTGAATTATGGTACAGATGCTACTGCAACTCATTTAGAATGTGCAGGATGGATTTTACATAAAGCAAATATAGCAAAATCTGATAATAATGGACCAAAAGAGCACCAAAAATTGTATCATAACAGCTATGTAGTGGAACTTGTGGGTAAACTACACGTAGATATGGTTAATCAGCCTACTCTACTTATAAATAATGTTGACATTCGTATAGTTTTAACTCTTCAAAAACCAGATTTTTATCTTTTTGCAGACGATTCTGATGAATCACAATTAAAAATTATAAGCTATTTATGAGGCATGTTACCGTTAATGTAAGCGTGGTGTTAGCACACAATGCTGTTCTTGGGAAATCCAATGCTAAATATAATTATAAAAGCGTTGAAAAAAAAAGTTTTATAATTTCAATGAACAGCTCATCAATATCACTTGATAATGTTTTTATTGGACAGTTACGGAACACAATAATTTTTTGTATGACAGAAAATGTGAGTTGCTCTGGAAAAAGATGAAAAATCCCATACAATGTTAAACATTTTGATATTTCACAATTGGTGTTAAACGTAAATGGTGTTCAAATACGTAATTCAGCAATTGAAACCAGTTCTTCAGATGAAAATAATTGCTGTACAAGAACATACAGTAAATTTTTTTCAGAAATTGGAAAAGCATACAAATTGATAAAAATCGAAATATATTTACAAATCTATAAATAGAATACTGAAACATGAATTTGAATATTCGACAAGATGTCATCGTCCTGTGCACTTGTGGATGTGCAGTTTTGTTGTGATGATAAAAATACTTTATTTTTAAAAGATATTTGTTTCGTTGGAATTAAAGAACCTTGTAAAAAATTTGTAAACGAGTTTACTTACAAATTTCCAATCAAAGAAATTATAAATGAAAATTTTGAAAATTACTCTTGGAACTGTACATAATGATAAAATTAATAAAGAAGTAAGACAGGTACTAGAAATATTTGATGTTATTATAAGAAATAAAAAAATAAAAAAGGAGTTTTTAATGAACAACATTAATGAAATAAGTAGAAAGTATGATTTGAGTCAGTTTGAGTCATGAGCATTTTAGAAATAACTAGTGTTTTAAAATGTAACAAATGTACAAATAAATATTTTAGGGGAGTTTTTGCTTTAGACAAAATTCCAAAAATAATAGAAAAAGCAACTTTTTTAATAGTAAACACTGACAAGATAAAGGATCCGGGACCACATGGTTTACCCTTTGTACACATGTTTACCCATGGTTGGTTTACCCTTTCTATTCCAAAGCATGGTTGAACAGAATATTTTGATTCGTATGGTGGAGCTCAAGAATAACTGGAAATTTTGAAATTCTTGAAAAATCAGTGCATAGTTTTTAATGATACGCAGATACAGGGTATTCTTTCAGATATATGTGGGCAAAACTGTTGCGTTTATTGCTGGTATAGATGTTTTGGTTTAAGTATGAAACATTTTTT
This sequence comes from Poecilobothrus nobilitatus, assembly GCA_947095535.1. Taxonomy (NCBI): domain Eukaryota; kingdom Metazoa; phylum Arthropoda; class Insecta; order Diptera; family Dolichopodidae; genus Poecilobothrus; species Poecilobothrus nobilitatus. The sequence continues at coordinate 120,326,335 of OX352772.1, forward strand.
CAATGAATTTTACAATGATTATTAATGTTTTACAACTTATTTGCAGATTTGAATTTTTCACAATCTTGTGTACCTCAGCAATGTAATTAATATCAAAAAGCTTTAGTTAAAACGTAGTAATGGAAGATCAATGTTCGAATACAAACTTGATGTTGAACTATACATATACTCTCAACTGAAATCAGTCATTAAAAGTTCTTGTTGGTTTTGATTTAGAACCTCTTGTAGCGACTTTCATTTTTCACCGTAAATAAGTGTAAGGAAAAAATATAATTCGACATTCAGGAAAATCTTTTCCAAGAGTATTTGAATATGTGTTCTTATGCCCTACGTTAAGGTTATATGAATAAATTAATAACTGTTACTAGTAAAAGCCGAATTACTAATTTAAAATCTACGCTTAAAAACAGAGAAAATACAATACAATATCATGTGAAATTCGATAAAAAATGTAAAAGTATGTAAATCATGCTTCCTTTGTATCTTTGGTGAAAAAGCAGGGTTTATTAAATATCTTTGTCAAAAAATGCAAAACAAAACTGTAATGAAAGATTGCAGAGGAAAAGCTAATTTTAAAGAGTTTAGATTCAAATAAAAAAAGGAGGTGGATGACCACTTTAAATTATTTCCAACATATATATCACACTATGGTCGTACTTATTCAGCAGAATATATTTACCGCCGGGATTAAACTTACAAAAGATGTACAAATTATACAATTATACAAATTAATACAAATTATACAATTTATACAAATTACAAAAGATCAATGGATTGTGTAAGTTACTCAACATATAGAAGAATTTTTAAACATCATGGTTTAAAATTTAAAAAACCTATGGTAAACCTAGATACGTGTTCTACGTGCGATATTTTTTAACCTAAAATAAAACAAGAGAAAAATAATACAAAAAAGGAGTTTATTGTAAGGAACATACTCAAAATTTTGCAGAAAATGCATATGAACAAAAAAGGCTGGACAAAGCTGATTCTCAAAAGGTGGTACTATGTTTTGTTTTACAACAATGTCTACCCACACCTTGGATTAAATCGGATAGTGGATTTTATAAAAAATGTTTATGAACTTTTAACTTGACTGAGAAATTGCTCAGGTAATGAAACGACATGCTTTATTCGGGACGAAAGCATAAGAGGAAGAGAACGGAATGAAATAGGTATTTGGAAATATTTTGAAATTAATAAAGAACGTTTACCAAAACACATTGTACTTTATTCAGATACCTGTATGGGACAAAACAAAAATTTTTTTATATGGATTATGTTTAACCTTTTGATGAAAAAAGAAAATATGAATTTTAATATTTTGGATCATAAATCCCTTGAACTTTTCTAGAATGCGACAACGATCATGCGATCAACGATCAAGAAGTCGTGGAGGCCATTTGAATGAAGTTCAGAACTTAATTGTATCGATGGTACTTCACATTAAATAAAATACATTTGCATTTCCTAACAATTAGTGTGTTTTATTTTAAAAGAAATCATATAACTCAAATGGGAAAATCCTATAGTTGCAATTGGCAAAACTGTATATCTTATTCGATATATAGAAATATATTTGAAAATTTTAACACAAGGTAATATTTAGTAATAATATTTTAAAATGTTAACTTTTTAAATAATTTTACTAAACTTTTAGTATTTAGTTAATGTTTTTATAAAACTAATATAACACAGAAATAAATTCAATCGTCTTTTACTCGAAATAACAAAAATGTAGTTATCATGTTCTGATAGAAAAGCCTAGATATATAATTTTCAAAAAATAACATTCTATAGCTTTTAAAATATGTATATTAATATATACTCTATCTCTAGTAATTTCAAAACACTGTGACCCTGAAGTAATAAAACCATTTTACGAAATCTGTTTAAATATTTTAAAAGGTAATTGTAATCTGAGTAAAAAAGCAACAACCCAATTACGAAATTATAAAAAGGAATTCAGATCACTCATTTGCCGGAAAAAATTTATAAATAGCAAAAAAAAAATCATTATTCAACGTGGTGGATTTTTACCTACAGTTCTTGGTGCAGTATTAACAGGGACAATCGGAGATTTTATAAAATGAATAATACAACATTTACTAAAATGATAATTCTAAAACCTGATATTTATAAGAAAATGAAGTAAAATGCAGGCGTTAAATTTAATGAGTTGCATAAAAATATGAAAAATATTTTGTTAAATAAACATCTCACGGACACTTAAAAATGGTATTTATACTGACAAAATCTATTTAATATAAGAAACAAAAATAGAGATTTTCCTAGAAATAAAGAGGAGAAAGCAAAAATTACGGAAACAAAAGATACTCAAACTCGTGCAAATGTATATAGATGCGCAAACTCAATCGCATTTTCGTGAATATAAGAATTTTGGAATACAAGTTGTTCGTGCAGAAGGAGTTGATGAAAAAGAAGTTCATGACAAAGTATTTGATAAAGAAATTCAAGAAAATGTTTTAACAAAAGCATTGTCAGCTGCTTCAGGTGGAGAACGTCTTAGAGAAAGAAAATCAATTAGAAATCAAAGTGTACACATTTTTGAAAATGATACAGGAGACATTATAACTGTTCCTTTAGATAGCTGAAGCCCACCAACGAAAAAAGAAAATACTATAAATTGCAAAGAGTTGAATAATTCATCAAGACGTGTTTTAAGATCAGCTATAGCAGGTAATACTCAAACAGAACTTAATTTTCCAATTCGTAAGAATAAATCCGCAAGCTCATGGACAACATACAAGTAAATGATGGATTTTATGTCATTTTACTTAGTGATTCATCTATGAAAATTCATCATCTTTTACAAATCACATGTGTGATTTAAGGTTGTAGTCGGTATTTCAGAAATATATGTTAATGATTTCGTTCCAAATGTGTATGATGACGAATGGGAAAAAAGTAATCAAATATTTATTCAAGGTATGCAAAAAATGATAGGAGTGGAATGATATGATAGGAATTGGAACATCATATACATCCATACATAGAAAACCAAATGATATGCGACCGGAAAGTTTTAAATTTATAACCAGCAATTACTACTACTATTACTACTAATTCAAAATATACGTCCACTTAATAGGTTTACAAGAAAAGAAGTTGGATATGGGGAATTTTTAGTTTTATAAACGATAAAGTTCATTATACACAATCAGCAAAAGCTGAGGAGATGCCTAAACATATAAGTTACACTACAATATGTGTTGTTAGGCCTAATATAAATATAGAAATAAGAACAAATTACGCTTATAGCCTGGAAGAACTTTTGACAACGTGTTTCAATCAAGTATCTTTGAAAGTTACAGATTTTAAAAAATATAAATCACGTGTAATAGAAGCTTTCAAAACTTTTATAGATAGTAAACAATTGATTCCAATTGTTAAATCAGATATGTTTTTTATGTACACAGATATAGTTGAACCGCAAAAAATAGGTGATTAGATGTAAGGTGTTTAAGATCTGTTAACATACAAAATGCTTTCACTGATACTGTAAAAGAATTCAGTAATATTCAATATTGCAATGTGGAGAAATAATTTAATAACATTTCATTACTTTTATGTGGTAAATATGGATACAAAATAAACTTTTCCAATAATTCAATTACAACAAAAATTGTATTACATTTGAAAATGTATAAAAAAAAGCGATTTTACAAAACTATATATTATTTTATTTTATTCACTATGGAAAGAGTATCCTATTAAGTATTATTTAATTCAATCTGGTAGACGACTTGATGATATCGGCCCTTTATTACATTCAATCTTATCTTTTCAAAGAGGGCATGGTTTGTGAAACCTTTTTGGGGGACTTTTAGATATTTGAAACCATTATTTAGTTCAGGCGCTGATATTTTTAAAAAAGAGGTTATTAACTCTGGTATCAATGTTTTATCTGATATTGCATCTGGTGCAAATATAAAAGAGGTTATGCAAGACCGTAGTAAAGAGATTGTTAAAAATGCACGACGTGGTACCGCACGAAAACTGAATGAAATGGTTGGTTCTATTAAAAGAAAACGAACAGCTAGAAAAATACCCTTCATTAAAAATATAAATTGTTTTACGTCAAAACGACGCAAAGATAATAACAAAAAGAAACAAAAAGTTATTTTTAATTAATTAATATTGGGTGTATGAAATGTGAGTTGGATATTTTTAAAACTCAACCCATTCAGTCTAACATTTTACGATCTGAAGAAGTTTCCTACAATCCTATTGCTTCTTTAGACAACCCTTCAACTATTGAATTTGTTTCAGTGGGTATACATATAGAGATTTGTCTTCTACAAATTTGAGATTAAAAGTACAGATGTTGAAGAAAGATGGAACACATTGGAATAATTATAAATCTGTTGATAGACAAATAATAACACAACGAAGTGTTAGTGTAGTTAATAACATTTTACATTTTTTAATAAAACAATGTAATGTTCAATTAGATGGCAAGAATATAAATCCATCTGACGGAAATTATCACTTGAGAGCTTATATTGAATCATTATTGAATTATGGTACAGATGCTGCTGCAACTCATTTAGAATGTGCTGGATGGATTTTACATAAAGCAAATATAGCAAAATCTGATAATAATGGACCAAAAGAGCACCAAAAATTGTATCATAACAGCAATGTAGTGGAACTTTTGGGTAAACTACACGTAGATATGGTTAATCAGCCTACTCTACTTATAAATCATGTTGACATTCGTATAGTTTTAACTCTTGAAAAACCAGATTTTTATCTTTTTGCAGACGATTCTGATGAATCGCAATTAAAAATTATAAGCTATTTATGAGGCATGTTACCATTAATCCAAGCGTGGTGTTAGCACACAATGCTGTTCTTGGGAAATCCAATGCTAAATATAATTATAAACGCGTTGAAGGAAAAAGTTTTACAATTTCAATGAACAGCTCATCAATATCACTTGATAATGTTTTTATTGGACAGTTACGAAACACAATAATTTTTTGTATGACAGAAAATGTGAAAAAACCCATACAATGTTAAACATTTTGATATTTCACAATTGGTGTTAAACGTAAATGGTGTTCAAATACGTAATTCAGCAATTGAAACCAGTTCTTCAGATGAAAATAATTGCTCTACAGTACATTTTTTTCAAGAATTGGAAAAGCATACAAATTGATAAAAACCGAAATATATTTACAAATCTATAAATACTGAAACATGAATTTGAATATTCGACAAGATGTCATCGTCCTGTGCACTTGTGGACGTGCAGTTTTGTTGTGATGATAAAAATACTTTATTTTTAAAAGATATTTGTTTCGTTGGAATTAAAGAACCTTGTAAAAAATTTGTAAACGAGTTTACTTACAAATTTCCAATCAAAGAAGTTATAAATGAAAATTTTGAAAATTACTCTTGGAACTGTACATAATGATAAAATTAATAAAGAATTAACACAGGTACTAGAAAAATTTGATGTTATTATAAGAAATAAAAAATTAAAAAAAGCGGTTTTTTGATGAACAACATTAATGAAATAAGTAGAGTGTATGATTTGAGTCAGTTTGAGTCATGAGCACTTTAGAAATAACTAGTGTTTTTAAATGTAACAAATGTACAAATAAATATTTTAGGGGAGTTTTTGCTTTAGACAAAATTCCAAAAATAATAGAAAAAGCAACTTTTTTAATAGTAAACACTGACAAGATAAAGGATCCGGGACCACATGGTTTACCCTTTGTACACATGTTTACCCATGGTTGGTTTACCCTTTGTATTCCAAAGCATGGTTGCACAGAATATTTTGATTCGTATTGTGGAATTCAAAAATAACTGGAAATTTTGAAATTCTTGAAAAATCAGTGCATAGTTTTTAATGATACACAAATACAGGGTATTCTTTCAGATGTATGTGGGCAATAATGTTGCGTTTATTGCTGGTATAGATGTTTTGGTTTAAGTATGAAACATTTTTTCAATGAATTTTACAATGATTATTAATGTTTTACAACTTATTTGCAGATTTGAATTTTTCACAATCTTGTGTACCTCAGCAATGTAATTAATATTAAAAAGCTTTAGTTAAAACGTAGTAATGGAAGATCAAGGTTCGAACAAAAACTTTATGTTGAACTATACATATATTCTCAATAAAAGTTCTTGTTGGTTTTGATACAGAACCTCTTGTAGCGACTTTCATTTTTCACCGTAAATAAGTGTAAGGAAAAAATATCATTCGACATTCAGGAAAATCTTTTCCAAGAGTATTCGAATATGTGTTCTTATGCCCTACTTCAAGATTATATGAATAAATTAATAACTAGTAACTGTTAAAGCCGAATTACTAATTTAAAATCTACGCTTGAAAATAGAGGAAATACAATACAATATCATGTGAAATTCGATAAAAAAATGTAAAAGTATGTAAATCATGCTTCCTTTGTATCTTTGGTGAAAAAGCAGGGTTTATTAAATATCTTTGTCAAAAAATGCAAAACAAAACCGTAATGAAAGATTGCAGAGGAAAAGCTAATTTTAAAGAGTTTAGATTCAAGTAAAAAAAAGGAGGTGGATGACCACTTTAAATTATTTCCAACATATATATCACACTATGGTCGTACTTATTCAGCAGAAAATATTCACCGCCGGGATTAAACTTACAAAAGATGTACAAATTATACAAATAAAGATCAATGGATTGTGTAAGTTACTCAACATACAGAAGAATTTTTAAACATCAATTTAAAATTTAAAAAACCTATGGTAAACCTAGATACGTGTTCTAAGTGCGATATTTTTTAACCTAAAATAAAACAAGAGAAAAATAATACAAAAAAGGAGTTTATTGTACAAAGGAACATACATCAAAATTTTGCAGAAAATGCATATGAACAAAAAAGGCTGGACAAAGCTGATTCTCAAAAGGTGGTACTATGTTTTGATTTACAACAATGTCTACCCACACCTTGGATTAAATCGAGTAGTGGATTTTGTAAGAAATGTTTATGAACGTTTAACCTGACTGAGAAATTGCTCACGTAACGAAACGACATGCTTTATTTGGGACGAAAGCATAAGTGGTAGAGAACGGAATGAAATAGGTTCCTGTATTTGGAAATATTTTGAAATTAATAAAGAACGTTTATCAAAACACATTGTACTTTATTCAGATACCTGTATGGGACAAAACAAACATTCTTTTATATGGATTATGTTTAACTTTCAGAACTTAATTGTATCGATGGTACTTCACATTAAATAAAAAACATTTGAATTTCCTTAACAATTAGTGTGTTTTTTTTAAAAGAAATCATATCACTCAAATTAGAAAATCCTATAGTTCCAATTGGCAAAACTGTATATCTTATTCAATATATAGAAATATATTTTAAAATTTGAACACAAGGTAATATTTAGTAATAATATTTTAAAATGTTAACTTTTTAAATATTTTTACTAAATTTTTAGTATTTAATGTTTTTATAAAACTAAAATAACACAGAAATAAATTCAATCGTCTTTTACTCGAAATAACAAAAATTTAGTTATCATGTACTGATAGAAAACCCTAGATATATAATTTTCAAAAAATAACATTCTATAGCTTTTAAAATATGTATATTAATATATAATATACTCTATATCTAGTAATTTCAAAACACTGTGACCCTGAAGTAATAAAACCATTTTACGAAATCTCATTAAATATTTTAAAAGGTAATTATAATCTGAGTAAAAAAGCAACAACCCAATTACAAAATTATAAAAAGGAATTCAGATCACTCATTTGCCGGAAAAAATTTATAAATAGCAAAACAAAAATCATTATTCAACGTGGTGGATTTTTACCTACAGTTCTTGGTGCAGTACTAACAGGGATAATCGGAGATTTTATAAAATGAATAATACAACATTTAATAAAATGATAATTCTAAAACCTGATATTTATGAGAAAATGAAGCAAAATGCAGGCGTTAAACTTAATGAGTTGCATAAAAATATGAAAAAAATTTTGTTAAATAAACATCTCACGGACACTTAAAAATGGTATTTATACAGACAAAATCTATTTAATATAAGAAAGAAAAAGGGAGATCTTCCTAGAAATAAAGAGGAGAAAGCTAAAATTACGAAAACAAAAGATACTCAAACTCGGGCAAATGTATATAGATGCGCAAACTCAATCGCATTTTCGTGAATATAAGAATTTTGGAATACAAGTTGTTCGTGCAGAAGGAGTTTGTGAAAAAGAAGTTCATGACAAAGTATTTGATAATGAAATTCAAGAAAATGTTTTACCAAAAACATTGTCAGCTGCTTCAGGTGGAGAACATCTTAGAAAAAGAAAATCAATTAGAAATCAAAGTGTACACATTTTTGAAAATGATACAGGAGCCATTATAACTGTTCCTTTAGATAGCTCAAGCCCACCAACGAAAAAAGAAAATACTATAAATTGCAAAGAGTTGAATAATTCATCAAGACGTGTTTTAAGATCAGCTATAGCAGGTAATACTCAAATAGAACTTAATTTTCCAATTTGTAAGAATAAATCCGCAAGCTCATGGACAACATACAAGTAAATGATGGATTTTATGGCACTTTACTTAGTGATTCATCTATGAAAATTCATCATCTTTTACAAATAAAATGAATAAATACATGTGTGATTTAAGGTGGATAGTCGGTATTTCAGAAATATATGTTAATGATTTCGTTCCAAATGTGTATGATGAAGAATGGGAAGAAAGTAATCAAATATTTATTCAAGGTATGCAAAAAATGATAGGAGTGGAATGATATGATAGGAATTGGAACATCATATACATCCATACATAGAAAACCAAATGATATGCGACCGGAAAGTTTTATATTTATTACCAGCAATTACTACTACTATTACTACTAATTCAAAATATACGTCCACTTAATAGGTTTGCAAGAAAAGAAGTTGGATATGGGGAATTTTTAATTTTATAAACGATAAAGTACATTATACACAATCAGCAAAGGCTGAGGAGATGCCTAAAAATATAAGTTACACTACAATATGTGTTGTTAGGCCTAATATAGATATAGAAATAAGAACAAATTACGCTTATAGCCTGGAAGAACTTTTGACAACGTGTTTCAATCAAGTATCTTTGAAAGTTACAGATTTTAAAAAATATAAATCACGTGTAATAGAAGCTTTCAAAACTTTTATAGATAGTAAACAATTGATTCCAATTGTTAAATCAGATATGTTTTTTATGTACACAGATATAGTTGAACCGCAAAAAATAGGTGATTAGATGTAAGGTGTTTAAGATCTGTTAACATACAAAATGCTTTCACTGATACTGTAAAAGAATTCAGTAATATTCAATATTGCAATGTGGAGAAATAATTTAATAACATTTCATTACTTTTATGTGGTAAATATGGATACAAAATAAACTTTTCCAATAATTCAATTACAACAAAAATTGTATTACATTTGAAAATGTATAAAAAAAAGCGATTTTACAAAACTATATATTATTTTATTTTATTCACTATGGAAAGAGTATCCTATTAAGTATTATTTAATTCAATCTGGTAGACGACTTGATGATATCGGCCCTTTATTACATTCAATCTTATCTTTTCAAAGAGGGCATGGTTTGTGAAACCTTTTTGGGGGACTTTTAGATATTTGAAACCATTATTTAGTTCAGGCGCTGATATTTTTAAAAAGAGGTTATTAACTCGCAACAATGTTTTATCTGATATTGCATCTGGTGCAAATATAAAAGAGGTTTTATGCAAGACCGTAGTAAAGAGATTGTTAAAAATGCACGACGTGGTACCGCACGAAAACTGAATGAAATGGTTGGTTCTATTAAAAGAAAACGAACAGCTAGAAAAATACCCTTCATTAAAAATATAAATTGTTTTACGTCAAAACGACGCAAAGATAATAACAAAAAGAAACAAAAAGTTATTTTTAATTAATATTGGGTCTATGAAATCTGAGTTGGATATTTTTAAAACTCAACCCATTCAGTCGAACATTTTACGATCTGAAGAAGTTTCCTACAATCCTATTGCTTCTTTAGACAACCCTTCAACTATTGAATTTGTTTCAGTGGGTATACATATAGAGATTTGTCTTCTACAAATTTGAGATTAAAAGTACAGATGTTGAAGAAAGATGGAACACATTGGAATAATTATAAATCTGTTGATAGACAAATAATAACACAACGAAGTGTTAGTGTAGTTAATAACATTTTACATTTTTTAATAAAACAATGTAATGTTCAATTAGATGGCAAGAATATAAATCCATCTGACGGAAATTATCACTTGAGAGCTTATATTGAATCATTATTGAATTATGGTACAGATGCTGCTGCAACTCATTTAGAATGTGCTGGATGGATTTTACATAAAGCAAATATAGCAAAATCTGATAATAATGGACCAAAAGAGCACCAAAAATTGTATCATAACAGCAATGTAGTGGAACTTTTGGGTAAACTACACGTAGATATGGTTAATCAGCCTACTCTACTTATAAATCATGTTGACATTCGTATAGTTTTAACTCTTGAAAAACCAGATTTTTATCTTTTTGCAGACGATTCTGATGAATCACAATTAAAAATTATAAGCTATTTATGAGGCATGTTACCATTAATCCAAGCGTGGTGTTAGCACACAATGCTGTTCTTGGGAAATCTGATGCTAAATATAATTATAAACGCGTTGAAGGAAAAAGTTTTACAATTTCAATGAACAGCTCATCAATATCACTTGATAATGTTTTTATTGGACAGTTACGAAACAATAATTTTTTGTATGACAGAAAATGTGAGTTGCTCTGGAAAAAGATGAAAAAACCCATACAATGTTAAACATTTTGATATTTCACAATTGGTGTTAAACGTAAATGGTGTTCAAATACGTAATTCAGCAATTGAAACCAGTTTTTCAGATGAAAATAATTGCTCTACAGTACATTTTTTTCAAGAATTGGAAAAGCATACAAATTGATAAAAACCGAAATATATTTACAAATCTATAAATACTGAAACATGAATTTGAATATTCGACAAGATGTCATCGTCCTGTGCACTTGTGGATGTGCAGTTTTGTTGTGATGATAAAAATACTTTATTTTTAAAAGATATTTGTTTCGTTGGAATTAAAGAACCTTGTAAAAAATTTGTAAACGAGTTTACTTACAAATTTCCAATCAAAGAAGTTATAAATGAAAATTTTGAAAATTACTCTTGGAACTGTACATAATGATAAAATTAATAAAGAATTAACACAGGTACTAGAAAAATTTGATGTTATTATAAGAAATAAAAAATTAAAAAAAGCGGTTTTTTGATGAACAACATTAATGAAATAAGTAGAGTGTATGATTTGAGTCAGTTTGAGTCATGAGCACTTTAGAAATAACTAGTGTTTTAAAATGTAACAAATGTACAAATAAATATTTTAGGGGAGTTTTTGCTTTAGACAAAATTCCAAAAATAATAGAAAAAGCAACTTTTTTAATAGTAAACACTGACAAGATAAAGGATCCGGGACCACATGGTTTACCCTTTGTACACATGTTTACCCATGGTTGGTTTACCCTTTGTATTCCAAAGCATGGTTGCACAGAATATTTTGATTCGTATTGTGGAATTCAAAAATAACTGGAAATTTTGAAATTCTTGAAAAATCAGTGCATAGTTTTTAATGATACGCAAATACAGGGTATTCTTTCAGATGTATGTGGGCAATAATGTTGCGTTTATTGCTGGTATAGATGTTTTGGTTTAAGTATGAAACATTTTTTCAATGAATTTTACAATGATTATTAATGTTTTACAACTTATTTGCAGATTTGAATTTTTCACAATCTTGTGTACCTCAGCAATGTAATTAATATTAAAAAGCTTTAGTTAAAACGTAGTAATGGAAGATCAAGGTTCGAACAAAAACTTTATGTTGAACTATACATATTCTCAATAAAAGTTCTTGTTGGTTTTGATACAGAACCTCTTGTAGCGACTTTCATTTTTCACCGTAAATAAGTGTAAGGAAAAAATATCAGTCGACATTCAGGAAAATCTTTTCCAAGAGTATTCGAATATGTGTTCTTATGCCCTACTTCAAGATTATATGAATAAATTAATAACTAGTAACTGTTAAAGCCGAATTACTAATTTAAAATCTACGCTTGAAAATAGAGGAAATACAATACAATATCATGTGAAATTCGATAAAAAAATGTAAAAGTATGTAAATCAGGCTTCCTTTGTATCTTTGGTGAAAAAGCAGGGTTTATTAAATATCTTTGTCAAAAAATGCAAAACAAAACCGTAATGAAAGATTGCAGAGCAAAAGCTAATTTTAAAGAGTTTAGATTCAAGTAAAAAAAAGGAGGTGGATGACCACTTTAAATTATTTCCAACATATATATCACACTATGGTCGTACTTATTCAGCAGAAAATATTCACCGCCGGGATTAAACTTACAAAAGATGTACAAATTATACAAATAAAGATCAATGGATTGTGTAAGTTACTCAACATACAGAAGAATTTTTAAACATCAATTTAAAATTTAAAAAACCTATGGTAAACCTAGATACGTGTTCTAAGTGCGATATTTTTTAACCTAAAATAAAACAAGAGAAAAATAATACAAAAAAGGAGTTTATTGTACAAAGGAACATACATCAAAATTTTGCAGAAAATGCATATGAACAAAAAAGGCTGGACAAAGCTGATTCTCAAAAGGTGGTACTATGTTTTGATTTACAACAATGTCTACCCACACCTTGGATTAAATCGGGTAGTGGATTTTGTAAGAAATGTTTATGAACTTTTAACCTGACTGAGAAATTGCTCACGTAACGAAACGACATGCTTTATTTGGGACGAAAGCATAAGTGGTAGAGAAGGGAATGAAATAGGTTCCTGTATTTGGAAATATTTTGAAATTAATAAAGAACGTTTATCAAAACACATTGTACTTTATTCAGATACCTGTATGGGACAAAACAAAAATTTTTTTATATGGATTATGTTTAACTTTCAGAACTTAATTGTATCGATGGTACTTCACATTAAATAAAAAACATTTGAATTTCCTTAACAATTAGTGTGTTTTTTTTAAAAGAAATCATATCACTCAAATTAGAAAATCCTATAGTTCCAATTGGCAAAACTGTATATCTTATTCAATATATAGAAATATATTTTAAAATTTGAACACAAGGTAATATTTAGTAATAATATTTTAAAATGTTAACTTTTTAAATATTTTTACTAAATTTTTAGTATTTAATGTTTTTATAAAACTAAAATAACACAGAAATAAATTCAATCGTCTTTTACTCGAAATAACAAAAATTTAGTTATCATGTACTGATAGAAAACCCTAGATATATAATTTTCAAAAAATAACATTCTATAGCTTTTAAAATATGTATATTAATATATACTCTATATCTAGTAATTTCAAAACACTGTGACCCTGAAGTAATAAAACCATTTTACGAAATCTCATTAAATATTTTAAAAGGTAATTGTAATCTGAGTAAAAAAGCAACAACCCAATTACAAAATTATAAAAAGGAATTCAGATCACTCATTTGCCGGAAAAAATTTATAGATAGCAAAACAAAAATCATTATTAAACGTGGTGGATTTTTACCTACAGTTCTTGGTGCAGTACTAACAGGGATAATCGGAGATTTTATAAAATGAATAATACAACATTTAATAAAATGATAATTCTAAAACCTGATATTTATGAGAAAATGAAGCAAAATGCAGGCGTTAAACTTAATGAGTTGCATAAAAATATGAAAAAAATTTTGTTAAATAAACATCTCACGGACACTTAAAAATGAAATTTAAATTTCATTTTTAAGTGTCCGTGAGATGTTTAAATTTTTTTTAAATTTATATAGACAGAATCTATTTAATATAAGAAAGAAAAAGGGAGATCTTCCTAGAAATAAAGAGGAGAAAGCTAAAATTACGAAAACAAAAGATACTCAAACTCGGGCAAATGTATATAGATGCGCAAACTCAATCGTATTTTCGTGAATATAAGAATTTTGGAATACAAGTTGTTCGTGCAGAAGGAGTTTGTGAAAAAGAAGTTCATGACAAAGTATTTGATAATGAAATTCAAGAAAATGTTTTACCAAAAACATTGTCAGCTGCTTCAGGTGGAGAACATCTTTGAAAAAGAAAATCAATTAGAAATCAAAGTGTACACATTTTTGAAAATGATACAGGAGCCATTATAACTGTTCCTTTAGATAGCTCAAGCCCACCAACGAAAAAAGAGAATACTATAAATTGCAAAGAGTTGAATAATTCATCAAGACGTGTTTTAAGATCAGCTATAGCAGGTAATACTCAAATAGAACTTAATTTTCCAATTTGTAAGAATAAATCCGCAAGCTCATGGACAACATACAAGTAAATGATGGATTTTATGGCACTTTACTTAGTGATTCATCTATGAAAATTCATCATCTTTTACAAATAAAATGAATAAATACATGTGTGATTTAAGGTGGATAGTCGGTATTTCAGAAATATATGTTAATGATTTCGTTCCAAATGTGTATGATGAAGAATGGGAAGAAAGTAATCAAATATTTATTCAAGGTATGCAAAAAATGATAGGAGTGGAATGATATGATAGGAATTGGAACATCATATACATCCATACATAGAAAACCAAATGATATGCGACTGGAAAGTTTTATATTTATTACCAGCAATTACTACTACTATTACTACTAATTCAAAATATACGTCCACTTAATAGGTTTGCAAGAAAAGAAGTTGGATATGGGGAATTTTTAATTTTATAAACGATAAAGTACATTATACACAATCAGCAAAGGCTGAGGAGATGCCTAAAAATATAAGTTACACTACAATATGTGTTGTTAGGCCTAATATAGATATAGAAATAAGAACAAATTACGCTTATAGCCTGGAAGAACTTTTGACAACGTGTTTCAATCAAGTATCTTTGAAAGTTACAGATTTTAAAAAATATAAATCACGTGTAATAGAAGCTTTCAAAACTTTTATAGATAGTAAACAATTGATTCCAATTGTTAAATCAGATATGTTTTTTATGTACACAGATATAGTTGAACCGCAAAAAATAGGTGATTAGATGTAAGGTGTTTAAGATCTGTTAACATACAAAATGCTTTCACTGATACTGTAAAAGAATTCAGTAATATTCAATATTGCAATGTGGAGAAATAATTTAATAACATTTCATTACTTTTATGTGGTAAATATGGATACAAAATAAACTTTTCCAATAATTCAATTACAACAAAAATTGTATTACATTTGAAAATGTATAAAAAAAAGCGATTTTACAAAACTATATATTATTTTATTTTATTCACTATGGAAAGAGTATCCTATTAAGTATTATTTAATTCAATCTGGTAGACGACTTGATGATATCGGCCCTTTATTACATTCAATCTTATCTTTTCAAAGAGGGCATGGTTTGTGAAACCTTTTTGGGGGACTTTTAGATATTTGAAACCATTATTTAGTTCAGGCGCTGATATTTTTAAAAAGAGGTTATTAACTCGCAACAATGTTTTATCTGATATTGCATCTGGTGCAAATATAAAAGAGGTTATGCAAGACCGTAGTAAAGAGATTGTTAAAAATGCACGACGTGGTACCGCACGAAGACTGAATGAAATGGTTGGTTCTATTAAAAGAAAACGAACAGCTAGAAAAATACCCTTCATTAAAAATATAAATTGTTTTACGTCAAAACGACGCAAAGATAATAACAAAAAGAAACAAAAAGTTATTTTTAATTAATATTGGGTGTATGAAATCTGAGTTGGATATTTTTAAAACACAACCCATTCAGTCTAACATTTTACGATCTGAAGAAGTTTCCTACAATCCTATTGCTTCTTTAGACAACCCTTCAACTATTGAATTTGTTTCAGTGGGTATACATATAGAGATTTGTCTTCTACAAATTTGAGATTAAAAGTACAGATGCTGAAGAAAGATGGAACACATTGGAATAATTATAAATCTGTTGATAGACAAATAATAACACAACGAAGTGTTAGTGTAGTTAATAACATTTTACATTTTTTAATAAAACAATGTAATGTTCAATTAGATGGCAAGAATATAAATCCATCTGACGGAAATTATCACTTGAGAGCTTATATTGAATCATTATTGAATTATGGTACAGATGCTGCTGCAACTCATTTAGAATGTGCTGGATGGATTTTACATAAAGCAAATATAGCAAAATCTGATAATAATGGACCAAAAGAGCACCAAAAATTGTATCATAACAGCAATGTAGTGGAACTTTTGGGTAAACTACACGTAGATATGGTTAATCAGCCTACTCTACTTATAAATCATGTTGACATTCGTATAGTTTTAACTCTTGAAAAACCAGATTTTTATCTTTTTGCAGACGATTCTGATGAATCACAATTAAAAATTATAAGCTATTTATGAGGCATGTTACCATTAATCCAAGCGTGGTGTTAGCACACAATGCTGTTCTTGGGAAATCTGATGCTAATTATAATTATAAACGCGTTGAAGGAAAAAGTTTTACAATTTCAATGAACAGCTCATCAATATCACTTGATGTTTTTATGTTTTTATTGGACAGTTACGAAACACAATAATTTTTTGTATGACAGAAAATGTGAGTTGCTCTGGAAAAAGATGAAAAAACCCATACAATGTTAAACATTTTGATATTTCACAATTAGTGTTAAACGTAAATGGTGTTCAAATACGTAATTCAGCAATTGAAACCAGTTCTTCAGATGAAAATAATTGCTCTACAGTACATTTTTTTCAAGAATTGGAAAAGCATACAAATTGATAAAAACCGAAATATATTTACAAATCTATAAATACTGAAACATGAATTTGAATATTCGACAAGATGTCATCGTCCTGTGCACTTGTGGATGTGCAGTTTTGTTGTGATGATAAAAATACTTTATTTTTAAAAGATATTTGTTTCGTTGGAATTAAAGAACCTTGTAAAAAATTTGTAAACGAGTTTACTTACAAATTTCCAATCAAAGAAGTTATAAATGAAAATTTTGAAAATTACTCTTGGAACTGTACATAATGATAAAATTAATAAAGAATTAACACAGGTACTAGAAAAATTTGATGTTATTATAAGAAATAAAAAATTAAAAAAAGCGGTTTTTTGATGAACAACATTAATGAAATAAGTAGAGTGTATGATTTGAGTCAGTTTGAGTCATGAGCACTTTAGAAATAACTAGTGTTTTAAAATGTAACAAATGTACAAATAAATATTTTAGGGGAGTTTTTGCTTTAGACAAAATTCCAAAAATAATAGAAAAAGCAACTTTTTTAATAGTAAACACTGACAAGATAAAGGATCCGGGACCACATGGTTTACCCTTTGTACACATGTTTACCCATGGTTGGTTTACCCTTTGTATTCCAAAGCATGGTTGTACAGAATATTTTGATTCGTATTGTGGAATTCAAAAATAACTGGAAATTTTGAAATTCTTGAAAAATCAGTGCATAGTTTTTAATGATACGCAAATACAGGGTATTCTTTCAGATGTATGTGGGCAATAATGTTGCGTTTATTGCTGGTATAGATGTTTTGGTTTAAGTATGAAACATTTTTTCAATGAATTTTACAATGATTATTAATGTTTTACAACTTATTTGCAGATTTGAATTTTTCACAATCTTGTGTACCTCAGCAATGTAATTAATATTAAAAAGCTTTAGTTAAAACGTAGTAATGGAAGATCAAGGTTCGAACAAAAACTTTATGTTGAACTATACATATATTCTCAACTGAAATCAGTCATTAAAAGTTCTTGTTGGTTTTGATACAGAACCTCTTGTAGCGACTTTCATTTTTCACCGTAAATAAGTGTAAGGAAAAAATATCAGTCGACATTCAGGAAAATCTTTTCCAAGAGTATTCGAATATGTGTTCTTATGCCCTACTTCAAGATTATATGAATAAATTAATAACTAGTAACTGTTAAAGCCGAATTACTAATTTAAAATCTACGCTTAAAAATAGAGGAAATACAATACAATATCATGTGAAATTCGATAAAAAAATGTAAAAGTATGTAAATCATGCTTCCTTTGTATCTTTGGTGAAAAAGCAGGGTTTATTAATTATCTTTGTCAAAAAATGCAAAACAAAACCGTAATGAAATATTGCAGAGGAAAAGCTAATTTTAAAGAGTTTAGATTCAAGTAAAAAAAAGGAGGTGGATGACCACTTTAAATTATTTCCAACATATATATCACACTATGGTCGTACTTATTCAGCAGAAAATATTCACCGCCGGGATTAAACTTACAAAAGATGTACAAATTATACAAATAAAGATCAATGGATTGTGTAAGTTACTCAACATACAGAAGAATTTTTAAACATCAATTTAAAATTTAAAAAACCTATGGTAAACCTAGATACGTGTTCTAAGTGCGATATTTTTTAACCTAAAATAAAACAAGAGAAAAATAATACAAAAAAGGAGTTTATTGTACAAAGGAACATACATCAAAATTTTGCAGAAAATGCATATGAACAAAAAAGGCTGGACAAAGCTGATTCTCAAAAGGTGGTACTATGTTTTGATTTACAACAATGTCTACCCACACCTTAGATTAAATCGGGTAGTGGATTTTGTAAGAAATGTTTATGTACTTTTAACCTGACTGAGAAATTGCTCACGTAATGAAACGACATGCTTTATTTGGGACGAAAGCATAAGTGGTAGAGAACGGAATGAAATAGGTTCCTGTATTTGGAAATATTTTGAAATTAATAAAGAACGTTTATCAAAACACATTGTACTTTATTCAGATACCTGTATGGGGCAAAACAAAAATTTTTTTATATGGATTATGTTTAACCTTTTGATGAAAAAAGAAAATATGAATTTTAATATTTTGGATCATAATTCCCTTGAACTTTTCTAGAATGCGACAAGGATCTTGTGATCAACGATCAAGAAGTCGTGGAGGCCATTTGAATGACGTTTTATTCAGAACTTAATTGTATCGATGGTACTTCACATTAAATAAAAAACATTTGAATTTCCTTAACAATTAGTGTGTTTTTTTAAAAAAAAATCATATCATTTAAATTGGAAAATCCTATATTTCCAATTGGCAAATCTGTATATCTTATTCGATATATAGAAATATATTTTAAAATTTTAACACAAGGTAATATTTAGTAATAATATTTTAAAATGTTAACTTTTTAAATATTTTTACTAAATTTTTAGTATTTAATGTTTTTATAAAACTAAAATAACACAGAAATAAATTCAATAGTTTTTTACTCGAAATAACAAAAATGTAGTTATCATGTTCTGATAGAAAATCCTAGATATATAATTTTCAAAAAATAACATTCTATAGCTTTTAAAATATGTATATTAATATATACTCTATCTCTAGTAATTTCAAAACACTGTGACGCTGAAGTAATAAAACCATTTTACGAAATCTCTTTGAATAATTTAAAAGGTAATTGTAATCTGAGTAAAAAAGCAACAACCCAATTACGAAATTATAAAAAGGAAAGATCACTCATTTGCCGGAAAAAATTTATAAATAGCAAAACAAAAATCATTATTCAACGTGGTGGATTTTTACCTACAGTTCTTGGTGCAGTACTAACAGGGATAATCGGAGATTTTATAAAATGAATAATACAACATTTAATAAAATGATAATTTTACTAAAACCTGATATTTATGAGAAAATGAAGCAAAATGCAGGCGTTAAACTTAATGAGTTGCATAAAAATATGAAAAAATTTTATTAAATAAACATCTCACGGACACTTAAAAATGCTATTTATACAGACAAAATCTATTTAATATAAGAAAGAAAAAGGGAGATCTTCCTAGAAATAAAGAGGAGAAAGCTAATATTACGAAAACAAAAGATACTCAAACTCGGGCAAATGTATGCGCAAACTCAATCGCATTTTCGTGAATATAAGAATTTTGGAATACAAGTTGTTCATGCAGAAGGAGTTTGTGAAAAAGAAGTTCATGACAAAGTATTTGATAATGAAATTCAAGAAAATGTTTTACCAAAAACATTGTCAGCTGCTTCAGGTGGAGAACATCTTAGAAAAAGAAAATCAATTAGAAATCAAAGTGTACACATTTTTTAAAATGATACAGGAGACATTATAACTGTTCCTTTAGATAGCTCAAGCCCACCAACGAAAAAAGAAAATACTATAAATTGCAAAGAGTTGAATAATTCATCAAGACGTGTTTTAAGATCAGCTATAGCAGGTAATACTCAAATAGAACTTAATTTTCCAATTTGTAAGAATAAATCCGCAAGCTCATGGACAACATACAAGTAAATGATGGATTTTATGGCACTTTACTTAGTGATTCATCTATGAAAATTCATCATCTTTTACAAATAAAATGAATAAATACATGTGTGATTTAAGGTGGATAGTCGGTATTTCAGAAATATATGTTAATGATTTCGTTCCAAATGTGTATGATGAAGAATGGGAAAAAAGTAATCAAATATTTATTCAAGGTATGCAAAAAATGATAGGAGTGGAATGATATGATAGGAATTGGAACATCATATACATCCATACATAGAAAACCAAATGATATGCGACTGGAAAGGTTTATATTTATTACCAGCAATTACTACTACTATTACTACTAATTCAAAATATACGTCCACTTAATAAGTTTGCAAGAAAAGAAGTTGGATATGGGGAATTTTTAATTTTATAAACGATAAAGTACATTATACACAATCAGCAAAGGCTGAGGAGATGCCCAAAAATATAAGTTACACTACAATATGTTAGGCCTAATATAGATATAGAAATAAGAACAAATTACGCTTATAGCCTGGAAGAACTTTTGACAACGTGTTTCAATCAAGTATCTTTGAAAGTTACAGATTTTAAAAAATATAAATCACGTGTAATAGAAGCTTTCAAAACTTTTATAGATAGTGATCAATTGATTCCAATTATTAAACCAGATATGTTTTTTATGTACACAGATATAGTTGAACCGCAAAAAATAGGTGATTAGATGTAAGGTGTTTAAGATCTGTTAACATACAAAATGCTTTCACTGATACTGTAAAAGAATTCAGTAATATTCAATATTGCAATGTGGAGAAATAATTTAATAACATTTCATTACTTTTATGTGATAAATATGGATACAAAATAAACTTTTCCAATAATTCAATTACAACAAAAATTGTATTACATTTTGAAAAGTATAAAAAAAAGCGATTTTACAAAACTATATATTATTTTATTTTATTCACTATGGAAAGAGTATCCTATTAAGTATTATTTAATTCAATCTGGTAGACGACTTGATGATATCGGCCCTTTATTACATTCAATCTTATCTTTTCAAAGAGGGCATGGTTTGTGAAACCTTTTTGGGGGACTTTTAGATATTTGAAACCATTATTTAGTTCAGGCGCTGATATTTTTAAAAAAGAGGTTATTAACTCTGGTATCAATGTTTTATCTGATATTGCATCTGGTGCAAATATAAAAGAGGTTATGCAAGACCGTAGTAAAGAGATTGTTAAAAATGCACGACGTGGTACCGCACAAAAACTGAATGAAATGGTTGGTTCTATTAACAGAAAACGAAAAGCTAGAAAAATACCATTCATTAAAAATATAAATTGTTTTACGTCAAAATGACGCAAAGATAATAACAAAAAGAAACAAAAAGTTATTTTTAATTAATTAATATTGAGTGTATGAAATCTGAGTTGGATATTTTTAAAACTCAACCCATTCAGTCTAACATTTTACGATCTGAAGAAGTTTCCTACAATCCTATTGCTTCTTTAGACAACCCTTCAACTATTGAATTTGTTTCAGTGGGTATACATATAGAGATTTGTCTTCTACAAATTTGAGATTAAAAGTACAGATGTTGAAGAAAGATGGAACACATTGGAATAATGATAAATCTGTTGATAGACACATAATAACACAACAAAGTGTTAGTGTAGTTAATAACATTTTACATTTTTTAATAAAACAATGTAATGTTCAATTAGATGGCAAGAATATAAATCCATCTGATGGAAATTATCACTTGAGAGTTTATATTGAATCATTATTGAATTATGGTACAGATGCTGCTGCAACTCATTTAGAATGTGCAGGATGGATTTTACATAAAGCAAATATAGCAAAATCTGATAATAATGGACCGAAAGAGCACCAAAAAGTGTATCATAACAGCAATGTAGTGGAACTTATGGGTAAACTACACGTAGATATGGTTAATCAGCCTACTCTACTTATAAATCATGTTGACATTCGTATAGTTTTAACTCTTGAAAAACCAGATTTTTATCTTTTTGCAGACGATTCTGATGAATCACAATTAAAAATTATAAGCTATTTATGAGGCATGTTACCGTTAATCCAAGCGTGGTGTTAGCACACAATGCTGTTCTTGGGAAATCCAATGCTAAATATAATTATAAACGCGTTGAAGGAAAAAGTTTTACAATTTCAATGAACAGCTCATCAATATCACTTGATAATGTTTTTATTGGACAGTTGCGAAACACAATAATTTTTTGTATGACAGAAAATGTGAGTTGCTCTGGAAAAAGATGAAAAAACCCATACAATGTTAAACATTTTGATATTTCACAATTGGCGTTAAACGTAAATGGTGTTCAAATATGTAATTCAGCAATTGAAACCAGTTCTTCAGATGAAAATAATTGCTGTACAAGAGCATACAGTACATTTTTTTCAGAAATTGGAAAAGCATACAAATTGATAAAAATCGAAATATATTTACAAATCTATAAATAGAATACTGAAACATGAATTTGAGGAGAAGGAGTTTTTAATGAACAACATTAATGAAATAAGTAGTGTGTATGATTTGAGTCAGTTTGTGTCATGAGCACTTTAGAAATAACTAGTGTTTTAAAATGTAACAAATGTACAAATAAATATTTTAGGGGAGTTTTTGCTTTAGACAAAATTCCAAAAATAGTAGAAAAATCAACTTTTTTAATAGTAATAACTGAAAAGATAAAGCATCCGGGAACACATGGTTTACCCTTTGTACACATGTTTACCCATGGTTGGTTTACCCTTTGTATTCCAAAGCATGGTTGCACAGAATATTTCGATTCGTATGGTGGAGTTCAAGAATAACTGGAAATTTTGAAATTCTTGAAAAATCAGTGCATAGTTTTTAATGATACGCAGATACAGGGTATTCTTTCAGATGTATGTGGGCAATACTGTTGCGGTTATGGATGATCTACACCATATGGTTTTGGCTTAAGTATGAAAAATTTTTTCAATGAATTTTACAATGATTATTAATGTTTTACAACTTATTTGCAGATTTGAATTTTTCACAATCTTGTGTACCTCAGCAATGTAATTAATATTAAAAAGCTTTAGTTAAAACGTAGTAATGGAAGATCAAGGTTCGAACACAAACTTGATGTTGAACTATACATATATTCTCAACTGAAATCAGTCATTAAAAGTTCTTGTTGGTTTTGATACAGAACCTCTTGTAGCGACTTTCATTTTTCACCGTAAATAAGTGTAAGGAAAAAATATCATTCGACATTCAGGAAAATCTTTTCCAAGAGTATTCGAATATGTGTTCTTATGCCCTACATCAAGGTTATATGAATAAATTAATAACAGTTACTAGTAAAAGCAGAATTACTAATTTAAAATCTACGCTTAAAAACAGGGAAAATACAATACAATATCATGTGAAATTCGATAAAAAAATGTAAAAGTATGTAAATCATGCTTCCTTTGTATCTTTGGTGAAAAAGCAGGGTTTATTAATTATCTTTGTCAAAAAATGCAAAACAAAACCGTAATGAAAGATTGCAGAGGAAAAGCTAATTTTGAAGAGTTTAGATTCAAATAAAAAAAAGGAGGTGGATGACCACTTTAAATTATTTCCAACATATATATCACACTATGGTCGTACTTATTCAGCAGAATATATTTACCGCCGGGATTAAACTTACAAAAGATGTACAAATTATACAAAAAAAGATCAATGGATTGTGTAAGTTACTCAACATACAGAAGAATTTTTAAAGATCAATTTAAAATTTAAAAAACCTATGGTAAACCTAGATACGTGTTCTAAGTGCGATATTTTTTAACCTAAAATAAAACAAGAGAAAAGTAATACAAAAAAGGAGTTTATTGTACAAAGGAACATACATCAAAATTTTGCAGAAAATGCATATGAACAAAAAAGGCTGGACAAAGCTGATTCTCAAAAGGTGGTACTATGTTTTGATTTACAACAATGTCTACTCACACCTTGGATTAAATCGGGTAGTGGATTTTATAAAAAATGTTTATGAACTTTTAACTTGACTGAGAAATTGCTCACGTAATGAAACGACATGCTTTATTATTATTTAAAACACATTGTACTTTATTCAGATACCTGTATGGGGCAAAACAAAAATTTTTTTATATGGATTATGTTTAACCTTTTGATGAAAAAAATATGAATTTTAATATTTTGGATCATAAAACCCTTGAACCCGGACATACTTTTCTAGAATACGACAACGATCATGCGATCAACGATCAAGCAGTCGTGGAGGCCATTTGAATGACGTTTTATTGAGAATTTAATTGTATCGATGGTACTTCACATTAAATAAAAAACATTTGAATTTCCTTAACAATTAGTGTGTTTTTTTAAAAAAAAATCATATCATTTAAATTGGAAAATCCTATATTTCCAATTGGCAAATCTGTATATCTTATTCGATATATAGAAATATATTTTAAAATTTTAACACAAGGAAATATTTAGTAATAATATTTTAAAATGTTAACTTTTTAAATATTTTTACTAAATTTTTAGTATTTAATGTTTTTATGAAACTAAAATAACACAGAAATAAATTAAATCGTCTTTTACTCGAAATAACAAAAATGTAGTTATCATGTTCTGATAGAAAACCCTAGATATATAATTTTCAAAAAATAACATTCTATAGCTTTTAAAATATGTATATTAATATATACTCTATATCTAGTAATTTCAAAACACTGGGACCCTGAAGTAATAAAACCATTTTACGAAATCTCTTTAAATATTTTAAAAGGTAATTGTAATCTGAGTAAAAAAGCAACAACCCAATTACAAAATTATAAAAAGGAATTCAGATCACTCATTTGCCGGAAAAAATCTATAAATAACAAAACAAAAATCATTATTCAACGTGGTGGATTTTTACCTACAGTTCTTGGTGCAGTATTAACAGGGATAATCGGAGATTTTATAAAATGAATAATACAACATTTTATAAAATGATAATCCTAAAACCTGATATTTATGAGAAAATGAAGCAAAATGCAGGCGTTAAACTTAATGAGTTGCATAAAAATATGAAAAAAATTTTGTTAAATAAACATCTTAAAAATTGTATTTATACAGACAAAATCTATTTAATATAAGACACAAAAAGGGAGATCTTCCTAAAAATAAAGAGAAGAAAGCTTAAATTACGGAAATAAAATATACTCAAACTCGGGCAAATGTATATAGATGCGCAAACTCAATCGCATTTTCGTGAATATAAGAATTTTGGAATACAAGTTGTTCGTGCAGAAGGAGTTTGTGAAAAAGAAGTTCATGACAAAGTATTTGATAATGTAATTCAAGAAAATGTTTTAACAGAAGTGCTTCAGGTGGAGAACGTCTTAGAAAAAGAAAATCAATTAAAAATCAAAGTGTACACATTTTTGAAAATGATACAGGAGACATTATAACTGTTCCTTTAGATAGCCCAAGCCCACCAACGAAAAAAAAAAACTATAAATAGCAAAGAGTTGAATAATTCATCAAGACGTGTTTTAAGATCAGCTATAGCAGGTAATACTCAAATAGAACTTAATTTTCCAATTCGTAAGAATAAATCCGCAAGCTCATGGACAACATACAAGTAAATGATGGATTTTATGTCATTTTACTTAGTGATTCATCTATGAAAATTCATCATCTTTTACAAATAAAATGAATAAATACATGTGTGATTTAAGGTGGATAGTCGGTATTTCAGAAATATATGTTAATGATTTCGTTCCAAATGTGTATGATGAAGAATGGGAAAAAAGTAATCAAATATTTATTCAAGGTATGCAAAAAATGATAGGAGTGGAATGATATGAAAGGAATTGGAACATCATACACATCCATACATAGAAAACCAAATGATATGCGACTGGAAAGTTTTATATTTATTACCAGCAATTACTACTACTATTACTACTAATTCAAAATATACGTCCACTTAATAGGTTTACAAGAAAAGAAGTTGGATATGGGGAATTTTTAATTTTATAAACGATAAAGTACATTATACACAATCAGCAAAAGCTGAGGAGATGCCCAAAAATATAAGTTACACTACAATATGTTAGGCCTAATATAGTTTTAGAAATAAGAACAAATTACGCTTATAGCCTGGAAGAACTTTTGACAACGTGTTTCAATCAAGTATCTTTGAAAGTTACAGATTTTAAAAAATATAAATCACGTGTAATAGAAGCTTTCAAAACTTTTATAGATAGTGAATATTTGATTCCAATTATTAAACCAGATATGTTTTTTATGTACACAGATATAGTTGAACCGCAAAAAATAGGTGATTAGATGTAAGGTGTTTAAGATCTGTTAACATACAAAATGCTTTCACTGATACTGTAAAAGAATTCAGTAATATTCAATATTGCAATGTGGAGAAATAATTTAATAACATTTCATTACTTTTATGTGATAAATATGGATACAAAATAAACTTTTCCAATAATTCAATTACAACAAAAATTGTATTACATTTTGAAAAAGTATAAAAAAAAGCGATTTTACAAAACTATATATTATTTTATTTTATTCACTATGGAAAGAGTATCCTATTAAGTATTATTTAATTCAATCTGGTAGACGACTTGATGATATCGGCCCTTTATTACATTCAGTCTTATCTTTTCAAAGAGGGCATGGTTTGTGAAACCTTTTTGGGGGACTTTTAGATATTTGAAACCATTATTTAGTTCAGGCGCTGATATTTTTAAAAAAGAGGTTATTAACTCTGGTATCAATGTTTTATCTGATATTGCATCTGGTGCAAATATAAAAGAGGTTATGCAAGACCGTAGTAAAGAGATTGTTAAAAATGCACGACGTGGTACCGCACGAAAACTGAATGAAATGGTTGGTTCTATTAAAAGAAAACGAAAAGCTAGAAAAATACCATTCATTAAAAATATAAATTGTTTTACGTCAAAATGACGCAAAGATAATAACAAAAAGAAACAAAAAGTTATTTTTAATTAATTAATATTGAGTGTATGAAATCTGAGTTGGATATTTTTAAAACTCAACCCATTCAGTCTAACATTTTACGATCTGAAGAAGTTTCCTACAATCCTATTGCTTCTTTAGACAACCCTTCAACTATTAAATTAGTTTCACTGGGTATACATATAGAGATTTGTCTTCTACAAATTTGAGATTAAAAGTACAGATGTTAAAGAAAGATGGAACACGTTAGAATAATTATAAATCTGTTGATAGACAAATAATAACACAACGAAGTGTTAGTGTAGTTAATAACATTTTACATTTTTTAATAAAACAATGTAATGTTCAATTAGATGGCAAGAATATAAATCCATCTGATGGAAATTATCACTTGAGAGCTTATATTGAATCATTATTGAATTATGGTTTAACTCATTTAGAATGTGCAGGATGGATTTTACATAAAGCAAATATAGCAAAATCTGATAATAATGGACCAAAAGAGCACCAAAAAGTGTATCATAACAGCAATGTAGTGGAACTTATGGGTAAACTACACGTAGATATGGTTAATCAGCCTACTCAACTTATAAATAATGTTGACATTCGTATAGTTTTAACTGTTGAAAAACCAGCTTTTTATCCTTTTGCAGACGATTCTGATGAATCACAATTAAAAATTATAAGCTATTTATGAGGCATGTTACCGTTAATCCAAGCGTGGTGTTAGCACACAATGCTGTTCTTGGGAAATCCAATGCTAAATATAATTATAAACGCGTTGAAGGAAAAAGTTTTACAATTTCAATGAACAGCTCATCAATATCACTTGATAATGTTTTAATTAGACAGTTACCAAACACAATAATTTTTTGTATGACACAGAATGTGAATTGCTCTGGAAAAAGATGAAAAAACCCATACAATGTTGATCATTTTGATATTTAACAATTGGTGTTCAAATACGTAATTCAGCAATTGAAACCAGTTCTTCAGATGAAAATAATTGCTGTACAAGAGCATACAGTACATTTTTTTCAGAAATTGGAAAAGCATACAAATTGATAAAAACCGAAATATATTTACAAATCTATAAATACTGAAACATGAATTTGAATATTCGACAAGATGTCATCGTCCTGTGTACTTGTGAATGTGCAGTTTTGTCGTGATGATAAAAATACTTTATTTTTAAAAGATATTTGTTTCGTTGGAATTAAAGAACCTTGTAAAAAATTTGTAAACGAGTTTACTTACAAATTTCCAATCAAAGAAATTATAAATGAAAATTTTGAAAATTACTCTTGGAACTGTACATAATGATAAAATTAATAAAGAATTAAGACAGGTACTAGAAATATTTGATGTTATTATAAGAAATAAAAAAATAAAAAAGGAGTTTTTAATGAACAACATTAATGAAATAAGTAGAGTGTATGATTTGAGTCATTTTGAGTCATGTATTCATATGATGAAATAACTAGAAATAACTAGTGTTTTAAAATGTAACAAATGTACAAATAAATATTTTAGGGGAGTTTTTGCTTTAGACAAAATTCCAAAAATAATAGAAAAAGCAACTTTTTTAATAGTAAACACTGACAAGATAAAGGATCCGGGACCACATGGTTTACCCTTTGTACACATGTTTACCCATGGTTGGTTTACCCTTTGTATTCCAAAGCATGGTTGCACAGAATATTTTGATTCGTATTGTGGAATTCAAAAATAACTGGAAATTTTGAAATTCTTGAAAAATCAGTGCATAGTTTTTAATGATACGCAAATACAGGGTATTCTTTCAGATGTATGTGGGCAATAATGTTGCGTTTATTGCTGGTATAGATGTTTTGGTTTAAGTATGAAACATTTTTTCAATGAATTTTACAATGATTATTAATATTTTACAACTTATTTGCAGATTTGAATTTTTCACAATCTTGTGTACCTCAGCAATGTAATTAATATTAAAAAGCTTTAGTTAAAACGTAGTAATGGAAGATCAAGGTTCGAATACAAACTTGATGTTGAACTATACATATACTCTCAACTGAAATCAGTTATTAAAAGTTCTTGTTGGTTTTGATACAGAACCTCTTGTAGCGACTTTCATTTTTCACCGTAAATAAGTGTAAGGAAAAAATATCATTCGACATTCAGGAAAATCTTTTCCAAGAGTATTCGAATATGTGTTCTTATGCCCTACGTCAAGGTTATATGAATAAATTAATAACAGTTACTAGTAAAAGCCGAATTACTAATTTCAAATCTACGCTTAAAAACAGAGAAAATACGATACAATATCATGTGAAATTCGATAAAAAAATGTAAAAGTATGTAAATCATGCTTCCTTTGTATCTTTGGTGAAAAAGCAGGTTTTATTAATTATCTTTGTCAAAAAACGCAAAACAAAACCGTAATGAAAGATTGCAGAGGAAAAGCTAATTTTAAAGAGTTTAGATTCAAATAAAAAAAAGGAGGGGGATGACCACTTTAAATTATTTCGAACATATATATCACACTATGGTCGTACTTATTCAGCAGAATATATTTACCGCCGGGATTAAACTTACAAAAGATGTACAAATTATACAAAAAAAGATCAATGGATTGTGTAAGTTACTCAACATACAGAAGAATTTTTAAAGATCAATTTAAAATTTAAAAAACCTATGGTAAACCTAGATACGTGTTCTAAGTGCGATATTTTTTAACCTAAAATAAAACAAGAGAAAAGTAATACAAAAAAGGAGTTTATTGTACAAAGGAACATACATCAAAATTTTGCAGAAAATGCATATGAACAAAAAAGGCTGGACAAAGCTGATTCTCAAAAGGTGGTACTATGTTTTGATTTACAACAATGTCTACCCACACCTTGGATTAAATCGGGTAGTGGATTTTATAAAAAATGTTTATGAACTTTTAACTTGACTGAGAAATTGCTCACGTAATGAAAAGACATGCTTTATTTGGGACGAAAGCATATGTGGTAGAGAACGGAATGAAATAGGTTCCTGTATTTGGAAATATTTTGAAATTAATAAAGAACGTTTATCAAAACACATTGTACTTTATTCAGATACCTGTATGGAGCAAAACAAAAATTTTTTTATATGGACTATGTTTAACCTTTTGATAAAAAAAGAAAATATGAATTTTAATATTTTGGATCATAAATCCCTTGAACCCGGACATACTTTTCTAGAATGCGACAACGATCAAGAAGTCGTGGAGGCCATTTGAATGACGTTTTATTCAGAACTTAATTGTATCGATGGTACTTCACATTAAATAAAAACATTTGAATTTCCTTAACAATTAGTGTGTTTTTTTTAAAAGAAATCATATCACTCAAATTAGAAAATCCTATAGTTCCAATTGGCAAAACTGTATATCTTATTCGATATATAGAAATATATTTTAAAATTTTAACACAAGGTAATATTTAGTAATAATATTTTAAAATGTTAACTTTTTAAATATTTTTACTAAATTTTTAGTATTTAATGTTTTTATAAAACTAAAATAACACAGAAATAAATTCAATCGTCTTTTACTCGAAATAACAAAAATGTAGTTATCATGTTCTGATAGAAAACCATAGATATATAATTTTCAAAAAATAACATTCTATAGCTTTTAAAATATGTATATTAATATATACTCTATCTCTAGTAATTTCAAAACACTGTGACCCTGAAGTAATAAAACCATTTTACGAAATCTCTTTAAATAATGTAAAAGGTAATTCTAATCTGAAATAAAAAAGCAACAACCCAATTACGAAATTATAAAAAGGAATTCAGATCATTCATTTGCCGGAAAAAATTTATAAATAGCAAAACAAAAATCATTATTCAACGTGGTGGATTTTTACCTACAGTTCTTGGTGCAGTACTAATAGGGATAATCGGAGATTTTATAAAATGAATAATACAACATTTAATAAAATGATAATTCTAAAACCTGATATTTATGAGAAAATGAAACAAAATGCAGGCGTTAAACTTAATGAGTTGCATAAAAATATGAAAAAAATTTTGTTAAATAAACATCTCACGGACACTTCAAAATGGTATTTATACAGACAAAATCTATTTAATATAAGAAAGAAAAAGGGAGATCTTCCTAGAAATAAAGAGGAGAAAGCTAAAATTACGAAAACAAAAGATACTCAAACTCGGGCAAATGTATGCGCAAACTCAATCGCATTTTCGTGAATATAAGAATTTTGGAATACAAGTTGTTCGTGCAGAAGGAGTTTGTGAAAAAGAAGTTCATGACAAAGTATTTGATAATGAAATTCAAGAAAATATTTTATTTTTTTATTAATTTTCCAATTCGTAAGAATAAATCCGCAAGCTCATGGACAACACAAGTAAATGATGGATTTTATGTCACTTTACTAGTGATTCATCTATGAAAATTCATCATCTTTTACAAATAAAATGAATAAATACATGTGTGATTTAAGGTGGATAGTCGGTATTTCAGAAATATATGTTAATGATTTCGTTCCAAATGTGTATGATGAAGAATGGGAAAAAAGTAATCAAATATTTATTCAAGGTATGCAAAAAATGATAGAAGTGGAATGATATGATAGGAATGATATGATAGGAATTGGAACATACTAATTCAAAATATACGACCACTTAATTGGTTTACAAGAAAAGAAGTTGGATATGGGGAATTTTTAATTTTATAAAGAATTAAGTACTTTATACATACTCAGCAAAAGCTGAGGAGATGCCTAAAAATATAAGTTACACTACAATATGTGTTGTTAGGCCTAATATAGATATAGAAATAAGAACAAATTACGCTTATAGCCTGGAAGAACTTTTGACAACGTGTTTCAATCAAGTATCTTTGAAAGTTACAGATTTTAAAAAATATAAATCACGTGTAATAGAAGCTTTCAAAACTTTTATAGATAGTGAACAATTGATTCCAATTATTAAACCAGATATGTTTTTTATGTACACAGATATAGTTGAACCGCAAAAAATAGGTGATTAGATGTAAGGTGTTTAAGATCTGTTAACATACAAAATGCTTTCACTGATACTGTAAAAGAATTCAGTAATATTCAATATTGCAATGTGGAGAAATAATTTAATAACATTTCATTACTTTTATGTGATAAATGTGGATACAAAATAAACTTTTCCAATAATTCAATTACAACAAAAATTGTATTACATTTTGAAAAGTATAAAAAAATGCGATTTTACGAAACTATATATTATTTTATTTTATTCACTATGGAAAGAGTATCCTATTAAGTATTATTTAATTCAATCTGGTAGACGACTTGATGATATCGGCCCTTTATTACATTCAGTCTTATCTTTTCAAAGAGGGCATGGTTTGTGAAACCTTTTTGGGGGACTTTTAGATATTTGAAACCATTATTTAGTTCAGGCGCTGATATTTTTAAAAAAGAGGTTATTAACTCTGGTATCAATGTTTTATCTGATATTGCATCTGGTGCAAATATAAAAGAGGTTATGCAAGACCGTAGTAAAGAGATTGTTAAAAATGCACGACGTGGTACCGCACGAAAACTGAATGAAATGGTTGGTTCTATTAAAAGAAAACGAAAAGCTAGAAAAATACCATTCATTAAAAATATAAATTGTTTTACGTCAAAATGACGCAAAGATAATAACAAAAAGAAACAAAAAGTTATTTTTAATTAATTAATATTGAGTGTATGAAATCTGAGTTGGATATTTTTAAAACTCAACCCATTCAGTCTAACATTTTACGATCTGAAGAAGTTTCCTACAATCCTATTGCTTCTTTAGACAACCCTTCAACTATTGAATTAGTTTCACTGGGTATACATATAGAGATTTGTCTTCTACAAATTTGAGATTAAAAGTACAGATCTTAAAGAATGATGGAACACATTGGAATAATGATAAATCTGTTGATAGACAAATAATAACACAACAAAGTGTTAGTGTAGTTAATAACATTTTACATTTTTTAATAAAACAATGTAATATTCAATTAGATGGCAAGAATATAAATCCATCTGATGGAAATTATCACTTGAGAGCTTATATTGAATCATTATTGAATTATGGTACAGATGCTGCTCCAACTCATTTAGAATGTGTAGGATGGATTTTACATAAAGCAAATATAGCAAAATCTGATAATAATGGACCAAAAGAGCACCAAAAAGTGTATCATAACAGCAATGTAGTGGAACTTATGGGTAAACTACACGTAGATATGGTTAATCAGCCTACTCTACTTATAAATCATGTTGACATTCGTATAGTTTTAACTCTTGAAAAACCAGATTTTTATCTTTTTGCAGACGATTCTGATGAATCACAATTAAAAATTATAAGCTATTTATGAGGCATGTTACCGTTAATCCAAGCGTGGTGTTAGCACACAATGCTGTTCTTGGGAAATCCAATGCTAAATATAATTATAAACGCGTTGATGGAAAAAGTTTTACAATTTCAATGAACAGCTCATCAATATCACTTGATAATGTTTTTATTGGACAGTTACGAAACACAATAATTTTTTGTATGACAGAAAATGTGAGAAAACCCATACAATGTTAAACATTTTGATATTTCACAATTGGCGTTAAACGTAAATGGTGTTCAAATATGTAATTCAGCAATTGAAACCAGTTCTTCAGATGAAAATAATTGCTGTACAAGAGCATACAGTACATTTTTTTCAGAAATTGGAAAAGCATACAAATTGATAAAAATCGAAATATATTTACAAATCTATAAATACTGAAACATGAATTTGAATATTCGACAAGATGTCATCGTCCTGTGTACTTGTGAATGTGCAGTTTTGTCGTGATGATAAAAATACTTTATTTTTAAAAGATATTTGTTTCGTTGGAATTAAAGAACCTTGTAAAAAATTTGTAAACGAGTTTACTTACAAATTTCCAATCAAAGAAATTATAAATGAAAATTTTGAAAATTACTCTTGGAACTGTACATAATGATAAAATTAATAAAGAATTAAGACAGGTACTAGAAATATTTGATGTTATTATAAGAAATAAAAAAATAAAAAAGGAGTTTTTAATGAACAACATTAATGAAATAAGTAGAGTGTATGATTTGAGTCATTTTGAGTCATGTATTCATATGATGAAATAACTAGAAATAACTAGTGTTTTAAAATGTAACAAATGTACAAATAAATATTTTAGGGGAGTTTTTGCTTTAGACAAAATTCCAAAAATAATAGAAAAATCAACTTTTTTAATAGTAAACACTGACAAGATAAAGGATCCGGGAACACATGGTTTACCCTTTGTACACATGTTTACCCATGGTTGGTTTACCCTTTGTATTCCAAAGCATGGTTGCACAGAATATTTTGATTCGTATGGTGGAGTTCAAGAATAACTGGAAATTTTGAAATTCTTGAAAAATCAGTGCATAGTTTTTAATGATACGCAGATACAGGGTATTCTTTCAGATGTATGTGGGCAATACTGTTGCGTTTATGGCTGATCTATACCATATGGTTTTGGTTTAAGTATGAAAAATTTTTTCAATGAATTTTACAATGATTATTAATGTTTTATAACTTATTTGCAGATTTGAATTTTGCACAATCTTGTGTACCTCAGCAATGTAATTAATATTAAAAAGCTTTAGTTAAAACGTAGTAATGGAAGATCAAGGTTCGAACACAAACTTGATGTTGAACTATACATATATTCTCAACTGAAATCAGTCATTAAAAGTTCTTGTTGGTTTTGATACAGAACCTCTTGTAGCGACTTTCATTTTTCACCGTATTGGAAAAAAGCCAGCTATTTTAAAATGTGATTAGTGTAAGCTGAAGCACCTGACAATGGTTTTGTTAAAACTTTTGTTGAATTTCATCATCAAATACTTTGTGAATAAAATATGATTAGTGTAAGGTGAAGCACCTGACAATGGTTTTGTTAAAACATTTTTTGAATTTCATCATCAAATACTTTGTCCACAACTTGTTTTTCATATACTTCTTCAGGAACATTTTGTATTCCAACATTCTTATATTCAGAAAAATGGAATTGAGTTACTGCAACTATATACATTGTTTTTGCACGAGTTTGAGTACCTTTTGTTTCCATAATTTTTGCTTTCCCCTCTTTATTTCTAAGAAGTTTTCGTTTCGTATTTCTTATTTTAAATAGATTTTGTCTGTATTAATACCATTTTTGAGTGTCTGTGAGATTTTTATTTAACAATATTTTTTTCATATTTTTATCCAACTCATTAAATTCAAAGCCCGCATTTTCTCATTAATCTCAGGTTTTAGAATTATCATTTTATTAAATGTTGTATTATTCATTTTATAAAATTTCCGATAATGGCTTACAGTACTGCACCAAGAAGCGTAGGTAAAAATCCACCATGTTGAATAATGATTTTTGTTTTGCTATTGCTATAGATTTTATTAATATGTGGTTGTATATTTTCTTTTTTATATTTTATTAAATTTTGAATAAATGTGGTTTTACCACAGCATGAAGAATTCGTCACCATCATGGTAAACGGGTGAAACAGCATATTTGTATTAGTTAAAAAGTAACTCTGCTAACCTATATTTATATGAAAAGCTCTTTTCCCGAAGTGAAAATAAATGTAAATTTAGTTATTCTATGGAACATTCTTTCATAATGGTTAAACAAGTTATCATACTTGACCTACAATTTTTACAAGGAAATGAAAAGTAATATTTCCTAAAAGAGTTAGCTATACTTGAAAAACGAAGTTTAATTCCAACTGTGTATCATTTCAAAGCAACGTAGAAGAAGAAGTTAGTCAAGATATTATATAGTAACAAGTATTGCGAAAGTAAAATAAATGGACTTAAATGAAGTAACGGTTTACTTGAATATTTAGATGTAGAATGTATATTAAAACACTATTTAGGTCAGCTGAAAAAAAATTTGTTAAAGGAGAACAAAAAAAACTTTTTCTTCAATAGTACATTGACAGTGTTAAAATAGAAGATCTAAGCAGATAATTCTTCCTCAGATCTAAGCAGATAATTCCGTCATTGCAAAAGATTGATAACTTTAAATATGTTGTTGTTGATAAGTGTATTATCAAATTGTGTGTTATTAAATTGTTAAATTATGACGTATACACTTATCAAACAATAATTTCAGGTGCGCTGTTAAAAATTGTTATGATGTATATATGTATTTTTTAAAGGGAAAAAAGGATAACTTACAAACTAAAAATATAATAATTCATTAACTTACAAACAATTCATTTATATTATACAATATGTAAACCTAGAAACTAGAAGATAAATTTACTAGTTGTAATAATATAATGTTGTACAAATTATTTTAGAAAAATAGTAAGTACATTCAGATTGTTCTTGGAACAAGTGTCGAATGTACTGTTGAGTTTATAAGTTTATAAAAACAAAAAGATTTTCCAAGTAGATTAGAAAAGAATTAGTCTATTGAATGGGTAGTCAACAGAACAAAGAAAAGATAAGATATTGAGAATTACTTGAAAGCAAGTGTTAGTTCCAGAACAGTAAAAGATTTCAAGAAGCTAATACCAAATCATTTTAGAATTCTCAGCAGTTCTTCAATGTTAACGAAGTTAAAAATTATGACGTATACACTTATCAAACAATAATTTCAGGTGCGCTGTTAAAAATTGTTATGATGTATATATGTATTTTTTAAAGGGAAAAAAGGATAACTTACAAACTAAAAATATAATAATTCATTAACTTACAAACAATTCATTTATATTATACAATATGTAAACCTAGAAACTAGAAGATAAATTTACTAGTTGTAATAATATAATGTTGTACAAATTATTTTAGAAAAATAGTAAGTACATTCAGATTGTTCTTGGAACAAGTGTCGAATGTACTGTTGAGTTTATAAGTTAAAATTGAATTGTACTGTTGAGTTAACGAAGTTAAAATTGAAAAGCCATGATTTTACTTTCTTTAAAAATAAATTTAAGTTCCTAATGTTTCTGATATCTTCCGGTAATTTGTTAAAAAATTTGGTGCAACCATATTATAAAAATGATAAAAGTCAAATTTCTTGAAACGGGGAACTGATGCATAGTTCCTATAGTTACTTCTTAGATTGTACAAAGGAGTTTGTCTTACATTTAAATAACCACATCTTAAAAAATATATTTTAAGTGTTTTGAAAAAGTAAAGATTCCTGATTGGTAAAATCTTGGCTGGAAATGGTTGGGTCTTATTAGCATGAGCTCTCCCCAGCAGGAAATACCGTAGTGAAGCCTAGAATGGAAGAGCGCATAAAATATTTTAGAAGTTATTTCTGCAGAGCTATATAAATGTACATGATATAACTGACTGTGGACTTTAGAAAAGTAAGATTTTAA
Organism: Poecilobothrus nobilitatus; assembly: GCA_947095535.1. Classification (NCBI taxonomy): domain Eukaryota; kingdom Metazoa; phylum Arthropoda; class Insecta; order Diptera; family Dolichopodidae; genus Poecilobothrus; species Poecilobothrus nobilitatus. The sequence goes on from OX352772.1 coordinate 120,364,182, forward strand.
TCCAGACGAGTGTGTACTTCAATTCATTCTAGAGTCAATAACTAGCCCCAAATATTTGTAAGAAGTTACATTTTCAATATTAAAACAGAGAGAAATACATATATTCGAAGAGATAAAAACACTATTATTTATGAAAGGGAATTTGGTGCAAACAGGGTCATGATAAAATATATTATAGTCATAATTCAATTTTTTGTGAATGGAGAAATTTATGTATTTTGTTTTATCACTCAACGACAATTTGTGTTTGTAAAACCAGCGACATAAAATGTCAATATCATGATTTAAGTTGCAAACCATGTTCAAGTGGTTATCACAGGCATATGTAAGTGCCGTGTCATCTGCAAAGGCTGTAGGAATTCCTTTAAAGTTTTGAATAAATAATGAATTGATAAACACTAGAAATAGTATAGGTCCATGAACGGAACCTTGTGAAACCTCACTCTTAATGTCTAATAAATCACTGTAATGTTCTTTATATTCTACTTCTTGTTTTCTGCCAGTAAGATATGCATTCGCTAATTATGAAAGAAGTCTTTAAAACAAAAGTTTATTCAACAAAAGAAACATGGTTAACAAGATTAAACGCTTTTGTAATATCTACAAATAAAGCCGAAGTGACTTTGCTTTTATTAATGGAGTCAATGATTTCCATACAAAATTTAAAAAGAGCATCTTCAGTAGAGTTAGCCGAATTGATTAGGATGAAAAAATTGATTTTTATTAAGAAATTTTAATATTCTAGACTTGATTGCTTTTTCAAAGATTTTAGAAACTAATGGAAGTAACGAGATTGGTCTAAAGTTATTAATGTCGGAATAATTTCCATTTTTGAAAAGAGGAATTACTATCGCAATTTTTAACTTATTTGAAAACACTTCAGAGTAAATACTTTGATTGAAAATATGCGTCAAAACATCAATGACATAAAATGAAATTTTTTTGAAGATATTTATTACTATTTAAACCATTTGCTGTTTTTGAATTAGAATTTTTCAAACTATTTATGATTTTATGTAATTCATAAGCATTCATAGGCTCAAAGAAGAAACTGGAATCATGAAACACTTCATCATTAAGTAAGTTATCGGTAAATGAGTTAGAGGTATTAACAGAATATTTTTTATGAATGTTTGTAAAGTGTAAGTTGAACTCATCTGAAATTGTTTTTGAATGAATCGTAATATTATCTAATTTTAACGTAATTTCATTAGAGCGATAATTTTTGTTTAAAATACAATTTACAAGTTCCCACTCTTTCTTGGTATTGTTCTTATAAAACTCAAATTTATTTAAAAAATAATAATTTTTACAATTAACCGAAGCACGATTTATATCCTTAGATAGTTTTAAATAGTATTTCATTAATCTAATGTTAGTACCATTTCTCTTGACTTTCGATCTCACCTCTCACCGCACTTTAATTTTTTTAAGCAAATTATTTGAAATACAAGATTTGAGTTTTTTGAACTTATTAGATCGTAATTTAAATTTATCGTATGCAATAGATGCGTCAGAATTAAGATAAACCTGAGACCATGATTCAAAAAAAAGTAAAGAAGATAATTTTCGAAAATCAATACGTTCAGTAGATATATTCACATATTTATCTTTACTAGTTAAACTTTTTACATTTAGAAATTCAACATTAATTCAACAGAATGATCAGTCATATTAATATCATATACCTGTCCTTTTAAATAATGTGAGTTATTTTTATGTAACCTAAAATAAACATGATCTATGCAAGTAGAACTAAACTTAGAAATCCTAGTGGGAGTATTTATAAGAGTCAAAAACCAAAACGTGACATCATAAATTTATAATCATCGACATCTTTAGAACTACTTAAAATATCTATATTCAAATGACCTGAAACTATAACATTGCTGTTTTTAATGTTGTTTAAAAAAACAGAAATTTCACTTATGAACATATTAATATTGCATGATTGAAGCCTGTAAACACCTACAAAACAATACTTAACTTCATCGATGACGCACACTAATTTAATTATATCAGCACACGTGAAATTAAAGCAGTCAATATCACTATTTAAGTCATTTATAATAAATAAAGTAACACCACCTGAAGCATAACTATTATTGCGTGTTGCAAAAAATTAAAATCAGGAATATGATAATAGAATTTCTCATTATCAAATATACATATTTCAGTTAAAAAAATAATATCAAGAACTTTAGGAAGAACTGATAAATTAACAATAAAATTATCAAAATTCTTTCTCATACTTCTAATGTTCTGGCAAACTACAGTAAACTTTTTAGAAGAGTCCAAATGTAAACTATCACAGTTGTTGGCATGACAATAACTGTCATCCAAATTATAACAAACTGCAAATTATAACAAATTAGTAAAACTATTATCAACATTATTTAAAAAACTACTGACATTAATATTAAATCTATTTGAATTATTTGCAGAAGGCATATTAAGTAATAAACTATTAGACATTATTCAGAAACGAAAAAAAAGGCAAACAAATTTAAAATAAAAAAAAGAAAACAGTAATTTGAAAAAAAAATTTAATTTAAATAATAGCAAAAATAAATCTTAAAATTATTACGACAACTTATCCAAATCAGTACAATTTAAAATTCTTACATGTTTGTCATCTTCTCTTTTTCTCATATATATTATTCCATTGTTTACCCAAACGTATTTGTAATCTTTTTCGAGTTGAACTGTTTTATAAATCCGTTTATTCCGTTATATCCCTTATCCGTTATCGTTAATATAAATCCGTTTATGTTGCTCATCTTTGTCATCATTCTCACCATCTTTGTCATCCCTCTCACCAACATCAACAATATCCGTGTTTAATTTGTTTTTATTATCTTTTCGTTTTTTCACTATCTGTATTATCTTTATTAATTTAAACATCTGATCATTGCAAAAAAAATATTTCAACTTAGATTTAAATAAAAATATAATAAAAGATTTTAAACATAAAAATAAATGTCTTTTATTTTTATCTTATGTTTTTAAAATAGATACCAAAATCACTTAATCTATCTTTGAATTATTTTTATTCCATACAAAAACAAAAAAAATAAACATAAACGCATATCAAGTTTTAGTTCTTTAGTTTAACCAGTTCCATCTTTTTGACTTCCTGTTTGTTTTCTTTTTATTCATATTTTTTAAACATTCTTACTTAAAAAATAAAAAAATATCTTACACGGCATGCAGTCAGTTAATTAATGACTTTCGTTTTCTCTTTTCTTCTATAAATCTAGAAAAACACGAATTCTTCTTAAAGAAGAAAAACAAAAATATTCATCTATTCAGAAGAGACCACATTTTTATGTAAGAAAAAAAAAAATCTATATCTTACTTTACTTTTTTTCGTGCATTAAATAAAACCGGTATTATTTCAATTCCTTGCTTTGACTAGATAACTAGTGATTTGTATATTCGTATATTAATTTAACAATAACAAAAATAAGTCTTAATTTTTTTTTCTTTTAAAACTAGAATATTTAAAAAAAATTTAAGTCTTAATTTTTTTTCTACACATTTTCATTTCATTTAAATGCAAAATTATACATTTACATTTGCGTATAAAACAAAAAAACAAAACAAAGTTTTAATTCTTTTTCTTTTCAAACTAGAATGTTAAAAAAATTTATTTTAACTCTCACTTTTTTTTTTTACTCTACACATTTTTAAAGCAAGGTAGATAGGTACATTTGCTATTATAAATAACAAGTTTTTTATTTTCATTTCATTTAAATGCAAAATTTTTTTGTTTTCAATTTAAAAAGATGCTATGTAGATTTAAAAATAAAATTTTTTTTTCGTTTTTTATTTTCATATAAGAAATTTTCTAACTGCTTTTATATGTGCTACTTATTATTATTTTATAAAACTACTTTTACAACTACTGGTATTTAAACCAGGTATACAATTTTGTTTATTAAGAGCCACCGTACTTTAAATTGCTTAACACTTGACTTCCTACTATAAAACCATTTGGAACTTATAAGTTAACAACCCACACATACAACTTCACTTAAAACCTAAACCAAAACAATCAAAACAAGTTCTTGACCTATGAACCAAGCATGACCTATATTAAATCCATCAATCAAAATGTAGGTCAGCATGTCGTGCGCTATGGGCTGATTTTTTCCCATCCCAAAGTGCACGGTTACCTACTGATAAAATTTAAAAAAATACATACTTTTGAATATAACATAAAACTCTCTTCAGATATTTCATATCTTTCGACATTTCATATGTTGTGAATATTATATGGACATTTATTTTGGCATTTCGAAAATGCAATTGACTAATTCGAATACGAGAGAATCCTGGAACGCCAATTTTGAATTCTAAAGAATATCAATTCACTTTCTCTTTCACATTCTCCTGAATGCTGGAACATGGGCGAGTGTTCAAACCTGGCAAATCAAATTATAATGAAATTACTACCGATGTTGATAACAGGTTGATTTCATAACTCTTACTAACCTCAATTACTATAAAAGGTTGCGCCTTAATAGAGCAAATCACACAAAATAAACAAGTAAATCTAACAGTAAGTCGATGCAACCGACTTATTATCTTTATCACTTTCGAAGATATGCTTGTTAACTCCTGCGAGGCGTATGGCAGGTGCCCGAATTGCCACTCCAATTTATCAAATCCATCTCACGAACATAAAGAAAACATGATAGAACACCATTGTACTAAATTTAAAGGTTCTATATTTTGTTGATTTTGGAGATATGCTCGTTTGCGCTTGTGCTCCTTCGGAAGTTTCCAAAATACGAACCCACGGTTCAAATTCTATTGAATGTCAGTTACAGAAAAGGAAACATAACAGAACACCCTTGTACAAAAAATAAAGGTTCTATCTTTATTGGCTATGGAGATATACTCGTTTTCTCTGGGACGTGGTTGGAAGCTTCCAAGATCCGAACCTTATCCAAGAAAACAAATCCACTTAAATTTCAGAAACAAATAAAACACGAAATAACACCACTATACCAAATCCAAAGGTTCTATCTTTCTTGGTTTTGGAGATAATCTCGTTTGCTTCGGGCTCGTTCGGAAGCTTCCCAAATAGGAACCCATGAACAAAATCCTCTCAAATTTTAGAGACTTAAATCAAACATGAAAGAAAACCATTGTACTAAATTTAAAGGTTTTATCTTTGTTGGTGTTTGTTGGTTGGATAATTTCGTTTGCTCTGGAGCTCATTCGGAAGCTTCCAAAATCCGAAACCATGGACCATGTTGGTTTTGGAGATAATCTTATTTGCTCTGGGGCTCATTCCGAAACTTTTAAATCCCGAACACAGGGACCAAATCTTCTCAAATTTCAGGAATATGAATCAAACAGGAAAGAACATCATTGTACCAAATTTAAAGGTTTTATCTTTGTTGGTTTTTGGAGATAATCTTATTTGCTCTGGAGCTCATTCGGAAGCTTCCAAAATCCGAAACCATGGCCCAAATCTTCTCAAATTTTAGAGACATAAATCAAACAGTAAGGAGCATTATTGTACCAAATTTAAAGGTTCTATTTTTGTTAGTTTTGGAGATATGCCCGTTTGCTCTTGTGCTCCTTCGGAAGTTTCAAAAATACGAATCCATGGTTCAAATTCTCTGAAATATCAGTTCTAGAAAAGGAAACATAACAGAACACTCTTGTACTAAAAATAAAGGTTCTATCTTTGTTGGTTATGAATATATACTCGTTCGAAAGCCTCCAAGATCCGTACCCATACACCAAATCCTCCCAAATTTCACAAACACAAATAAAACACCAGAGAACACCATTGTACCAAATGTTTGTTGGTTTTTGGAAATAATCTTATTTGCTCTGGAGCTCGTTCAGAAGTTTTTAAAATCCAAAACTATGAACCAAATCCTCTCAAATTTCAGATATATAAATCAAACAGGAAAGAACATCATTGTACCAAATTCAAAGATTTTATCCTTGTTGGTTTTGGAGATAATCTTATTTGCTCTGGGGCTCGTTTGCAACTTTCCAAATTCCGAACACATGAACCAAATTTTTTCAAATTTCAGAGACATAAATCAAACAGGAAGGAACATCATCAAATTTAAATTTAAAGGTTTTATCTTTTTTGATTATGGGGATGATCTTATTTGCTCTGGAGCTCGTTCGGAAGCTTCCAAAATCCGAATCCATGGTACAAATCCTCTTAAATTTTAAAGACTTAAATCAAACATGAAAGAACACCATCGCTCCAAATTTAAAAGTTTTATCTTTGTTGGTTTTGGAGATAATCTCATTTGCCCCGATAAATTTCATCAAGATAGCTTTACTAGTTTTATAGTTATCGTGCAAACGGACGGACATCGTTAAATCGACTCAGGAGGTGATCCTGATTCAGAATATATATACATTTCCATATCTAACCCGCTTCCTTTCGGTGATTACAAACTCCATACCAAAGTTAATGTACTCTATACTTTAGGTGTAGGGTATAATAATGTGTAAAAATAATTACATTAATCAGAAGTTAAAGCAATAGAAAAACTAAAATAATAAACCGGTCCAGGTTTACGCCAATCCGATGGTTCTGGTAATAGCGGAGATGTCAATATTAGATAAATAAGAACAGACTTCCTTTACTTTTCCCTTAGTCAACCACGGTCCGATTGGCAACCACGAGGGGGGTTTGAATTGAAGATTTTTGCCCATCTACCATTATAATAGTTGAGATTTTAGCAATTTTTTTCTGGTTCCTTATTTCAGAACCGCTGTCGGTATCAAAATATAACTCCGAAGCAATTTCGGCAGCCTGAGCGGAAGCTAAAGCACTTTTTTCCCATAATTAAATTAAATTTTACCAAATCTAACTATAAATATTAAAATTATTTAAAATTGTAAATTTTGATCTGTCAAAAATTTGCTGTCAAATTTCATGCCTTTCATTTTATGTTTGTTTAATACAGGCATTTCGAATATTCTTTTAAAACGCCATTCAGTATTCTATTCCTTATTTTTCTTCTTTGGAATAAATAAACAAAAAAGACTATTATCTTCAAAGTCAAAATGCGAAATCTAGTGACGGTTTTTAAAACTATTCATTCCCAATGAAATCTAGAAATTAGAAATCTGATTACCGATTTGTGTATGTAAATAAGAAGGAAGGAAATTGTTATTTTAAATAAAATGAAGACTAAAGGCAATAAATAAGTTTAATGGAAACAGAAACAAAGGTATTAATTGTTTTATAATTATTATAATAGCATAAATTACTATTTATTCTTTAAATAAAGCGGGAAAATATGGGAGAACAACACTATATAATTATTTAAGGTGTGACTTAGAACAACTTAGGTGTGACTTAGAACTAATTTAGGTGTGACTTACTTTGGCACTAATAAGAGGTGATTGTTGCAAAATTTATTCTTTTTTATTTATCTTTTAGGAATGTAAAAATACTTGCCCCATCGTCTGTTGTAGACGTGCAATCATAAACTGCACATCAAATATTCTCCTTAGCCACAATAAGTGTCATCAGCATATATATTATATTTTGAAATGATGTTGCAGTTTGTGATATTTATTACATATAGTATATATAACAGTAACCCTAACTATGATTCAGTCAGTACACCATTAATTCGAGTGTATTGTGTGTTATTTATTAAATAGTTTTTGATTTCGTTACCCCTTTTATTCTCATATTCTCAATTAAAAGTATTAGTTTTTTATGGTTTACAACCTTGAGTAATCTTGATAAATCAACAAAGGTAACAACGACACTTTTTCCTATGTTTCCTATAGTACATTCTCAAAAAAATTTGAAAAAATGTTCTTATTAGTTTAAGTTTTTCCTTCCGCCCGCCTGGGTGTTTTCAAAACTTTTACACCGTTTGAAATAAAGCAAAGAAATTTTAACTACGGATAGGATCGCCAAAAAAATAGTTTTGTGGAACCACTTTTTTCTGTAGTCCCACCCGCTACGGAGCTACAGCCCTACAAAATTCGAAAAAGACCTATCTTTAAATTGTTATAATACAGGCTATAAGGCGTATTTTCAATCTGGAAACCCCAAACGAAAGCTGGTTGGTATTTTAATTATTTTTTCATCCGAAAGAAATTTGTTATCTTAATCATATATAGTAATTGTTTTCCAATTTTTTATTTTTTTTTTAAATTAGCTTAGTATCAGCTTCAATTTTTATTATCATAATTAAAGACGAAAAGTATATATAGGCTTAAAAAAATATTAAAATAAATCATAAAAAATAATAGAGGATCGAATATAGTAAACTTTCTAATAGTTTTAAAACACCAAAAGTTTTTTAGAAGTTGTTCTATCCTTGTTCAGTTCTATTGAACTATTACAAAAAAAGATCATGAACATAATTTTAAAGCAATGAAAACGTATCCAATCATAACACGATTGTTATAAGCGCGTCAGTTTGTCCTGCATGCATGAGAATATTTTTTTTTTGTATCGCACGTATAATTAATTTTAATTCCTTTTAACAAAATTCTCTTTTTAAATAGTTATGTAAGCTGCCTGACGTTATTATATGACCAGATTTTTGTAGAAATTCTTTTACTAATTTTTTTTATTTAATGATTAAATCAGTATTTGGTATAGAATTAAAAAAAAAAAAATTAAACCTGTTTTCTATATATGGAAATTTATGTCCTTTTGTATATTAACAAGTATATATATATACATATGTTACGAGTTTAACTCGTTTGAATTTTAAATAATGCAAAAATTTCTATACATCAGATACCAATTTGTCGTTCTTTCAAATATTGAACTGTTTGCTGATAACATAGAAAATATTTGAAAAAATGGTAAAATTCAAGACAAAAAATGAAAAAATTCTGGAACATTTATTTTTATTTTTTATTTTATTTATTTATTCGCAATATAAACATCAGTTTTGAAAGTGATGTTGAAAGTTTTTTGAAGTTAAAAATTAAAAAAATATTTCAAAAATAAATTATGAAAAAAACTTTTATTCAGCAAATTAAAAAAAAAAAATTATAAAACTTTACAACAGCGTATCGTCTCATGTCTCTCAGTGGTTTTTTTAACTTAAGATATTAATACTCAGTTTTTTATAAAATGTTTTAAATAAAATGTATCTTCGTAATTAATTATATATACCTATATTAAACTTCGTTATAATAATGATGCAATTATCTTATGTATTGTACTAAAAAAAATATAATTTTTTTTCAAATATCATTCATTATATATATAAACCACTTTGCTAGTTACAAAGAAAAATACCGTTTACAAAAAAGTTTAAAAAATTACAAATTTTTAAAATTCACCAAAGTGTAACCACTGTTTAAAAATAACAAATTTAAATATTCATCATTAACTTACGGTTATTTTGCTTAATGTCAACCGAAGTGATCAAAAAATATGAGGGCAAATCAATATAAAACACCATACAACATTATAAATAATAATATATATCAAGCAAATCAAGGTATCAAGCAAATCAAGGTATCAAGCAAATCAAGGTATCAAGCAAATCAAGGTATCAAGCAAATCAAGGTATATCAAGGTATCAAGCAAATCGCGTGAATCTCAGTACTTTTGGAATTAGTTATGAACTGTCAAAGATAAATAGTACTTTAAAAATGTATCTCAAATCACTAGTAAAAAATGTCAACGTGTCAAAATATTAAATATTTACAAGTAAAAGTGAACTGTTTTATAATTTTATTTATAGTTGTATAAGTTAATTTTTTCTCACGGTTGCTCCAAAAAAAAAAAAAATATATTCTGTTTGAAAAAAATTTACTTGCCACACTCTTATGGTTGAAACATCCTTTGAACTTAATACTTGTTTATTGATCTGTATTGTGGTATTAGAAAATCTTATTAGATACGTTCCATTGAGATTTTGAAGTTCCTGGTTGATAGTAATCGTACCATTAAATTGATTTAATAAGAGTAATCCGCTATCTATTTTTTCAACTGATGAGATGTGATGAGCATTGACCATGTCACATGTAGAACGTTTCCCTTCAAGTAGGTTTTTAATGCAAGTAGAATTTTGTAGATTTACAATATTTTGTTTTTTACAAATTGAAATATTATTCATTTTTTTACAGGTTTTTACAATTCGATATAAATTAAATTTATCTAACAGTATTTCTTCTAATTAGTTATTTCTACAATTGTATTTTTGACCTTTACTGGTTTAATTAACAATTTTTTATAAATGTTTTTACTGGTTAAAGGTATTTCTATAAGATAGAATAAGCAAGTTCCATTTGTTATTATTTTTATATTTGATAAATGGGGCCTCGGTGGCCTAATGGGTAAGAGCGTATAAAATACGCTGTAAACACCGAGGGAGTGTGGGTTCGAGTCCCACACATGTCGTAAGAATTATTCCCCCTTACGACATTTACAGCCACGCCTGTAAAGGAAAGGCTGTATAATTTCCTGTTCACATTTATGTGGCAGAGAAATGCACAAAAAAAAAAATATTTGACAAATCAAGTGCTTCTTTTTATTTATTTATGTATTGGATATTTATGTATTTATTATGTATTGGAAAACAAAATTAATAAATATAATCTAAACTAAATAACAATTATAATAAAAGTTGAATTTGAATATTTGATGTATAAATAGTGTTGACATTCACAAATTATGAATATTAGTGTTAATTTTTTGTATCAAGACTATAATATATTTTTTTTTTTTAAATCATATAATATAAGAGACAGTATAATAAAAGGGTTTAGGCAAGGGCAACCCCTGAGAACGGTTGAAGTCATTACAAAAGGTGTAGTTGGTCGTTGTCTCTCCATTTTATAAGATATTAACAAGAAGAGAAATATAAGTTATGTAATATTCTTATAAGTTATTAATAGATCGGCCTCTTTAAAAAACAAAAATATTTTATCAATAAAGTTGAGTGATAAATCAAAGATTCAACCACAAAAATAAGTTGAGAGAAAAAGAAATATTCAAAATTTATTAAGATTCAATTGATGCGGTTAATTTAGTTTATTAAAAATATAAAAGATTCAATATGATGCGTCTTGCTTATTCTTTTTTGAACAAAGTTTTGGAAAGTTTCCTTAATTGAATACCTTATAGAAATTATAATTCTTACCTTTAAGTTTTTGTGCTATAAATAGTTAGAATAGCTAAAAAAATTGTATAAATTTATTATTTATTTATTTTACAAGTAATTAAGGTTTAATAATTCTAGAAATTTTCTTTTAATTAATATTTTAATATTCAAATTTTTCGAAGTTATATACTTTTTTTTTTTTTTGTAATTTAGAGATTTATAGTTTAATCAATAGCCTATATTTAAAATTTTAACAACTAAAATGTAACTTAATGATTACGATTGGCTTAAAAATTTTACACAAAATATCCAATTACAAAATTTTACCCTATATGCAATTGATTAATAATTGAATTTTCTTTTTAATTAATTCGTAATAAAATCTTAAAAGTTTCAGATAAATTGAACACTTACTTTATTTAGATTCAAAAAATATTTTATTATGAATATTTAGAATATTTATTTATTCCAAATATTTAGTAATTTTCCAGTCAAATTTATTCAAATTTTATAACTTTAATTCTTAATTAATTTGTTTAGGTATTTATTAATAATTACTCCTATAATCTTAAAATATTTGAAAAATTTAGTTAAGTGTTATTTATTTCACACTATTTTTATAATCAGTTATCAATTAATAACTTTCTAAAATTTTGCTTAATAAATTTTTCCTTTAATATTATTAAAAATTTGTTAATATTTCAAAACTTATTTTCATTTATTTTAATTTAAGTATCAATTATTTATTATAGTTCTAATTCTACGTTAATTTATTTAAGTTTATTTAAATCTCTTATGCTATAATTATGCTTATGCTATTCAAGTCACTTTAAGCTATATTTTTATATTACAATTTATTAGAAATATTTACTAAGTAAAGTTAAAATAATTAAATTTCAAAAAAAATTTATTGTATATATATACCACTTTGCTAGTTACAAAGAAAAATACCGTTTACAAAAAAGTTTAAAAAATTACAAATTTTTAAAATTCACCAAAATGTAACCACTGTTTAAAAATGACAAATTTAAATATTCATCATTAACTTACGGTTATTTTGCTTAATGTCAACCGAAGTGATCAAAAAATATGAGTGCAAATCAATATAAAAACACCAAACAACATTATAAATAATAATATAGGTATCAAGCAAATCGCGTGAATCTCAGTACTTTTGGAATTAGTTATGAACTGTCAAAGATAAATAGTACTTTAAAAATGTATCTCAAATCACTAGTAAAAAATGTGAACGAAATATCAAATATTTACAAGTAAAAGTGAACTATTTTATAATTTTATTTATAGTTGTATAAGTTAATTTTTTCTCACGGTTGCTCCCAAAAAAAAAAAAATATATTCTGTTTGAAAAAAAATTTTAAATAAAATACCAAAATTTATTTTTGTATTTATTTTTTGTTTATTTTATTCTTTAATTTAAATTTGACTTGTTGCTTCTAAGGTAAGTACAATAATGAAGCCGGTTGATATGTTGTTATAAATTTATGTTGAAAGTAGGAAATAGTTGATATGCATTGATGTGCATTAGGAAATAGTTGATATCCAATCCGTACGGTTGTAAAATTGTTGGCCACACTCTTATGGTTGAAACATCCCTTGAACTTAATACTTGTTTATTGATCTGTATTGTGGTATTAGAAAATTTTATTAGATACGTTCCATTGAGATTTTGAAGTTCCTGGTTGATAGTAATCGTACCATTAAATTGATTTAATAAGAGTAATCCGCTATCTATTTTTTCAACTGATGAGATGTGATGAGCATTGACCATGTCATATGTAGAACGTTTCCCTTCAAGTAGGTTTTTAATGCAAGTAGAATTTTGTAGATTTACAATATTTTGTTTTTTACAAATTGAAATATTATTCATTTTTTTACAGGTTTTTACAATTCGATATAAATTAAATTTATCTAACAGTATTTCTTCTAATTAGTTATTTCTACAATTGTATTTTTGACCTTTACTGGTTTAATTAACAATTTTTTATAAATGTTTTTACTGGTTAAAGGTATTTCTATAAGATAGAATAAGCAAGTTCCATTTGTTATTATTTTTATATTTGATAAATGGGGCCTCGGTGGCCTAATGGGTAAGAGCGTATAAAATACGCTGTAAACACCGAGGGAGTGTGGGTTCGAGTCCCACACATGTCGTAGGAATTATTCGCCCTTACGACATTTACAGCCACGCCTGTAAAGGAAAGGCTGTATAATTTCCTGTTCACATTTATGTGGCAGAGAAATGCACAAAATAAAAAATATTTGACAAATCAAGTGCTTCTTTTTATTTATTTATGTATTGGATATTTATGTATTTATTATGTATTGGAAAACAAAATTAATAAATATAATCTAAACTAAATAACAATTATAATAAAAGTTGAATTTGAATATTTGATATATAAATAGTGTTGACATTCACAAATTATGAATATTAGTGTTAATTTTTTGTATCAAGATTATAATATATTTTTTTTTTTTTAAATCATATAATATAAGAGACAGTATAATAAAAGGGTTTAGGCAAGGGCAACCCCTGAGAACGGTTGAAGTCATTACAAAAGGTGTAGTTGGTCGTTGTCCCTCCATTTTATAAGATATTAACAAGAAGAGAAATAAAATATAAGTTATGTAATATTCTTATAAGTTATTAATAGATCGGCCTCTTTAAAAAACAAAAATATTTTATCAATAAAGTTGAGTGATAAATCAAAGATTCAACCACAAAAATAAGTTGAGAGAAAAAGAAATATTCAAAATTTATTAAGATTCAATTGATGCGGTTAATTTAGTTTATTAAAAATATAAAAGATTCAATATAATTCGTTGGTTTTGCGTCTTGCTTATTGTTGTTTAATTAAATACCTTATAGAAATTATAATTCTTACCTTTAAGTTTTTGTGCTATAAATAGTTAGAATAGTTAAAAAAATTGTACAAATTTATTATTTATTTATTTTACAAGTAATTAAGGTTTAATAATTCTAAAAATTTTCTTTTAATTAATATTTTAATATTCAAAGTTTTCGAAGAAAACTCCACTCCAATTCACTAAATCCTCTCCAATTCATTAAATCTCCTCTCCAATTCATTAAATCCTGAAATGGATTTAATGAATTGGAGTGGCAATTCGGGTACCTGATACATGCCTACTAAGGGTTAACAAGCATATCTTCGAAATTAATAAGGATAGGAACTTGAAATTTTGTACAAAGATGTTAAAGGATGCCTCTTTTATTTATTTATTTATTAATCTTTCTCATGCTTAACTCAAACACGTTACAAAGTATAAATTTAAAAACTAATAAAATATTAACATGTATTAAGTAACAAGAATTAGTTACAAAACTATTAAAAATTAATCCAAAATACAAATTTATATTAATAATATTAATTAAACTTTAAATAATTAGTAATCTTTAATAAAATGTAACTGAAATGTAACTTTAAATGTTAACAAGTTTAATAATAAAAAAGAAAAAAAAACAATAAAAATTAATTAAAATGATTAACAAGCTAAAGGTCCTCCTTAAATTTCAATAATGCAAATAAAGATTCCTCTTTAAAGTAGGTTTAGAAAGTTCAAAATTAATAGTTTGTTTATATTTATTAGATAAGGACATCATTCTATTTAGCGGTTCGTGTTTTCCATAGTTAGTTCTATGAAATTGCACATAAAATATGTTATGTGATCTTAATCTTGAAACTGGCAAAAGTTAATTCTATCAAGTAACTGAGTATACACAATATTACCTTTTAGCAATTCTGTTAAAAATATTATATCGGCAACATCACGACGTTTTCAAGTGTAGAAAGATTTAATAAGTTAATAAGTATTTAATAACTATAATTTTTTTAATAAGTTCAAATGATGCTCGTACGGTGGGAGATTAAGCGGATTTTCCCAAGAAAGGTGACGAAGAGCAAATCTGAGAAATGTTTTTAGAACAGATTCACCCTATTAATATGTACTCTGTATAATAGGCTCTACACATGACTGGTATATTCTAAATTGGGTCTTATCAAGCAAGTATAAAGCGATTTAAACACATAAGGGTTTTAATTCTCTTGCCCAACGTTTAATAAAACCAAGCATTGAATTTGTTTTATTTAATATGTAGGTATAATGAAAATGAAATGAAAACTTACTGCCGAAAAGTACTACTAAATCTTTAATTGAAAAGACAGATGGAATAGGTTCATTATTAAAAGAATAAATATAGAATAAAGGGTTTGAAAGGCGCTTAAAAGTAATAAACGCACATTTGTTAATATTAAGGAGGAGATTATTGTTAATGCACCAATTATGGAAACGGTTTACATTTTCTTGCAATGCTAATGAATCATCTACCGATTTAATATTTTTAAAAATTTTCATATCATCGGCATAAATTTTAATCTGACTATTTAAAATTGGATACGTGATGTCATTAATCGAAATAATCAACAATAAAGACCAAGATGACTATCATTAAGGAACACCAGCAGAAATGAAGCAGAAGTTCTAGAACGGAACAAAACAAAGTAGCTACGATTAGAAAGATAGGAACATATCCAATTTATAAAATACTACTAATGAATTGATTCAATTACTAACAAGTATTAAGAATAAAGTTCAAAACTAGAAGCAGGCGGAATATAACAGTTAATGATGATTAAATTATTAGATTGCGGTTTAACTTTTATAGTTATAATTTCGGTATCTTTAATTAATTCGCACTGGGAAGAAATGAATTCCGAAGAACAAATACAATTTTTTATAGCAATTAATACATCTCCACCTTTTGAAATATTATCAGGGTACCATTTCTGTCTTTACTAAAGACATTGAAAGATGATGAGAAAAGTTTTAAGTTATTAATTGAAGAATTGAACCACGTTTCGGTCAGAATAAAAATATCAAACTCTAAAAGTGAAGAATTGGAGAAAACAGTTTTAGTACGTAGGCCTCGTATATTTTCATAATAAATAGATAATTTGGAAGAGGTAGTACAAGAGTTAGCTAAAGTATGTTGATATAAATTTATATTATCTAGATTTCACACTTAGGAGGGGACTAAAGTACTTATTATGATTTTCTCTTACCCTTTGAAGATTGATATTTCTGTTAGAAAAAATGTGGCATATGATTCAAGATCCGTTAAGGCATTATCCGGCGAAATATTAAACGTTTCATGATATCTTATAAAAATTTAGTAGTTCATTAACATCAGTAGGAAATTGGTTTTGCCACCTATACATAATTTAGGATTTAAGGTTTCACCTTAAACAAAATTTTGATATTTTGTCAGAGTTATGGTAGAAATGCATCCTTTAAATTTAGAAATTTTAGTTTTAAAAAAAGAATCACTAACATGTTTATTTAGGGAGAATTTAGAGTGTTCTTTACAGAGTCTATTATTGTTAGATTTATATTTAAATTTTATTTTATTATTAGAAGAATAGTGAGTATGATTAGTTTTGTTAGTAGTCGTTAGAGAATTATTTATTATTACAAAGGAATTGGTAGTATTAAAATGGTTAATCTTACTAAATGAAGGTGACATAAACGGTTTGTAGGTCAAGAAGACTATTTGTATTATTTTGATTATTGTTTATGTCAGTAGTATGATTAGTCTTATTAGAATTAGGAGGTGCAACTTTTGGTAAACCAAAAATTGTTAATTGTATTGCTAGAATTAGCAGGAAGGAGGTGTAATTATTGGTAAGTCCAGTAGACTAATTAAATCCTTGTTATTAGTAATTTTATTTTCGGTAAGATTTGTTTTGTTAGTATCAATAGCGGATTGGTTAGATAGATCAGTAAGAATTTCAGAAAACCCAGAATTTACACCACCAGGTAGTAACTGCGTCAATTTTGTTCCAAACATATGCATTATCAGGATCCTGCAACAACCCAAAGTTTTATACAGTCCAGTTAATTTAAAGAAGCGATATTTTATATTTCTTTTTTTTTATGAAGGCATGAAACAGTGACACTCCGAAATTCTTTTTTAATAAATTGAAGAATTTGAACAACATCAAAGGAAAATAGAGCACCTTTGATAAGAATTGATGTATTTAATAATTTCTCCTGAATTTAATTTAGAAAATATTAGAATTGTATAATTTAGAAAGTCTGCAATTCCATTCTCTTCAGTCCATTTGGTACCAAATTTATGCAAAATAATAGGGTCTGTTTGTATATCTATTCCACGTGTACCTGGTATACAATGAGTTCCAATTCCAATTGTTTTCGGAATATTTTTTATTCCTCCTTGAAGTACGGAAATACTTCATAGCCCCTTGCGTCTTCAAGTTTTTGTATTCACCAAGCACATCTAACAAAAACATATTTGAGGAGTTAAGTAAAGACTTCATTTTCTCTACAAAAGAGACGTACTGTAATGACAGCAATTTGTTAACCAAAGGCAGGTGACTAGACATATTCCGATGACTTGGACCAGCTTCGAAAATATCTCTGATCTTGTTCTCCAAACTTTGGAAATGACTAGGAAGAGTTGAGAGAAGATCACTTTTGATTTTATTTATTGTGACCAAGAGATATCATTCTCCCAAACGCCGCTGCTTTGACCGTAAACACGACTGCATAATGAGTCGAGCGATTTCGCCATATCTTGAAAAGCGTTCGAGTTGTTGACGATTGCATGGTTAGTTTTGGCATACTTAGTAGACTTTTCATTATCAAGATTTATTTTATTTATTTATTTTATAAAACAAAACCCAAAACAAGGTCGTTACAAAAAAAATTCTTAAATTAATGCTTATAATTAAAATTAAACAAAACAATGACTTAAAACTAAATTTAAAATAACTTAAATCTTAAAAAATATTAATTTATTGTTATTGTTATCATTATTTTTTATTTAAACTACATTTACAACTTTATTTTAACAAAAAAATGAAATATGATATCTGTACAGATATGTACATACATATAATGACAAGAAATTAAACTTTTTATGTAATAACTTTTGTAGCAAATTAAACGTAAATAAATATCTTATTATTACGTAGAAGTAAAATTAAAAAAAAAAATGAATTTTTTTTATTAACATTACTTAAAAGCATTAAGTTACGATTTATAAAATGTACAAAAAAATGATCTAAATAAAAACCATATACCGATTAGAGTAGTATGATATGTCGGTTCTGGTGCAGGAGGAGCTTTTTAAAGCTTTTGATCATCCTAAAAGTATGCGAAAAAAAAAATATTTGCATACTCTCGTCCAAAAAGTATGCAAAATTAGTAAAAAGGATTGTGTCTTTGATATTTTAAATTTAAAAAGCTAAAGTGCTGAATATTTTAAATTAGGATAAAAATATGAAAAGTTTTTAAAGTTTTGTTTAAAAATTTCAAAGTTTGATTTAAATACAAAATTATTATTAAAGTTTAAACATATTTACCAAACGTCAAATTTACATTCTATTATAACAATTTGAGTTATCCTAACCTTATGCAAAAAATTAGTAGGGTGAAGATATGAAAAGTTTTTAAAGTTTGATTTAAATACAAAATTATTATTAAAGTTTAAACATATTTACCAAAAATCAAATTTACATTCTATTATAACAATTTGAGTTCTCCTAACCTTATTCAAAAAAAATTATTTGGATGAAGATATGAAAAGTTTTCAAATTTTGGTTTAAAAGTTTTTAAAGTTTATTATTATTAAAGTTTATTAATTATTCTAAATTTAACTTTGTGGTTACTACATCAGTTATATTTTAATTTGTAATTTAGAAGTCTTGAGCTATAGTGCTGAATATTCTCAATTAGGTTGAAAATGTTAAAAGTTTTTAAAGTTTGGGTTTAAAAATTTCAAAGTTTGGTTTAAATACAAAAAATCAAAATCAAATATATTATTATTAACAAAGGTTAAACATATTTACCAAAAGTCAAATTTATATTCTATTATAACAATTCAAGTCCTCCTAACATTAAGCAAAAAAATTAGTAAGGTGAAGATATGAAAAGTTTTTAAAGTTTATTCAGAGACTACATGGAACATAATTACATTTACACAAAACAAAATATAAATATAAATATGTATTGATTTTTGAATCATATTGAAGTACATATATAAAAAGTGCCGATAGTATTTATGTGTATTTCTATTTATATTTAATTTTGATTCACACACACTTTCACAATTTAATAAGCATGTAGGCAAGCTGGTTCAAGTAATATAAATGCATAATATGGCATAATGCATATATAATATAAAAATTATATTAGATACTGATCAGATCATGTATATCATAATATGACATCTGATATCATATGATCATATTCAATTATGTATGTTACTTGTTATTTCAATCATCCATACCAATCATACGAAAGTTCATTTATGTACATATATGAAAAAAAAAAATATCCGAGACCAAAACTTGCTTTAAGAAACTTTAAAAAAAAAGTTGAAAAATGAGACTAAATTTCAAAATCGATATTGTAGCGACATCTAAACTTTTTTGTTGCCATTTGGACATCTCTATGTAGTCTCTGGTTTATTATTATTAAAGTTTAAACTTTAATATTTACTTGACAAAAAAATTTGATTTGTGTTATAAAGAAATGTGTACAAAATAATTTTAAATTAAATGTTTTGTTATAATAAATATATTATTTATAAAATAAATAATAAAAGTTTTGAGTTAAACGGTTGAAATATAATGAAATATTATGAACTTTGGGAAGTTTTATAGTTAAATTAAAATGTAAATAATCAGATAAATTTGAATTTTATTTAAACTTTTACTGTCAATTTATATATTTTTATATTTAAGAAACGTTTTTTATTTGTCTCTGGTTTTATTTAAATTTTTCAATAGCTTAAAAACTTCGATTTTCGATTCGATTTTTTTTTTTTTTTGTAATAATAAAAAACAAGTTTGTTCCTGTTGGTTTAAATAATATATATTTTTTCTCTTTATTCATCTTTAAATTATATTTTTTTTTTATTACTTTTTTTACTTTATTAATTATATTATTTTTTTATTATTATATAACTAAACTAACAAAAACTTGATTTTTTTTTTTTTTTTACAATTATTGCTCAATGGCATAATGCCCCCAAGCATATGTGTTTATTTTATTTGCGATTATATATCTTTTATTATCTAATGAACTTAAAGCTACTTTATTTAAATTCTGTGTATAAATTGTATGTAAATGTGATCTAAATATTTTCATTTCTCTTAAACAAACTTCATTTTTTAACAAACAATTTTTATAGTTATCTAACGTTAAACTATTGACAATATATTTTTTTATTCCTTTTGGTTTTTTAACAGTTTTATTTTCATGTGTTTGAAGAAAATACATTTTAGATTTTAATCCTATAAATTCAGAAACAATTTTTCCATTAAATTCATCTTTAAAAAGACCAAGAACTTTTTTATTCAATAGAGGGAAATTAAATAAATTGTCAGATGGATAATCGGATGTATCAAAACGTTGTGGTATATCACTGTATATGTCAGCGTAAAAATCATCTGTCTGTATAGTGTAAATAAAACTGTCAGTTTCTGTGTAATTTAAAAAAACTTTACTGCCATATTTAGGTTTAATGTAATCATAATGAAAATTATACATAAGTATTTTAGATTGTTCTAGTACTGTAAATCCTAAATATATAGGTTTATCATAATATACATTTGTATGATTAAGTTGAACGGCTATCAAGTTTTCAGTGAATCTAGAGTGACTATGATAATTTGGTTTTGCTATTAATACTCGTGCACCCAAATGTCTTCCTTGACTTTCCCAAGAGGTAGTTATTTTAACATTTTTTCTTTTATCTACATTTTCCATGGTTTTACCGAAAACGGCATTATTCATTAATTTAAAATAATCTTTTTTGAAA
This sequence comes from Poecilobothrus nobilitatus, assembly GCA_947095535.1. Classification (NCBI taxonomy): domain Eukaryota; kingdom Metazoa; phylum Arthropoda; class Insecta; order Diptera; family Dolichopodidae; genus Poecilobothrus; species Poecilobothrus nobilitatus. Next base: position 120,385,152 of record OX352772.1, read on the forward strand.
GCATTTTTAGCAACTGACCTATGTGAGTTATTTAAATCAATATATTTTTATTATTTTTATTTTTATTATTAATATAACAATATATATAATATATTGCCCATGACAGACCTGGGGTAGTATAAAAATTTGCAGGATCTAAAGAATAGATTTTGTAACATATTTTTCGAAAGTTTTCAAAAACATCAGTCAAAATAAGCACATCTGTTTTAAGGTAAAGTTTTAAATAGTCCATAAGTTTTGACAATCAAACGTATTCCATACATTAATTGCATGAAGGTAGTCTTCATCAGAACATCATGTGTTTGTCATATGATTGGTAAAAGCTTCTTGTGAAGGTAAACTTCTTTCGTCAAGTCGTTCAATGGAATTTAAATACTCATAGGGAAAAACTCCCTTTCGAGTCATAAGTTTAATTTTTTCATTATTATTGAATTCTTTTTTTATATGAAACAAGTCGTTTTCCTTTAAATTTTTACATAAAGAATCAAGGCTAGAAGCCATAAATCTAAAGCTATCGAGAAAACGTAAATAAAATGAATGATTTTTATCTATTGTAATTTTTTTAGGTAATGAAATATAACGTTCTTTATTCAAAGGAATGACACCAATATGTCCATTCACTTCGTTTAGTTCTTTAAATAAAAGATGGCAATCATAACCGGAAAAATTGTGAAAAAATATAGGAAAAAAATTTGGCCGCCTATATAATAAATTACATTTAGAATGAGCGGGTCCTCTATAATTAGCAGTAAAGTGACAATAGTCTCTAATTCTATCATTAAAAGCTAAATGCTTACCACATATGTGAGAATTTTCCTGAATTAATTGTTGAAGCTGCTCATCAAGTGTTAATAGATTCGTTAGCTTTGGCATCATAAATATATTTTTATATAATTCACTACATGTTTTTGTTAACGATATGACAAATTCCTTCGCACAGTTAGCTCCAACAAACTCTTTGTAATAGCTTTGATTATCATCAAAAGAACATTTAATGTAGTAGGAGAAAGCTACTGGAACATGTTGATGAATATTTGTTGTTGAAGACATCATTGAATTAGAACTGCATGTTGCAATAGGTTGTAAAATACTCTCAGCATCGGCATAAATAACAAAAGGTGTTTCTAATTGTTGTTGATAATTTTTAAACTCGAGTGTATTTTTCTCAATAGATGAAAGTTTTGTAACGACTTTATTGCACTCAATTTTATGTAAATCACGCTGTTGTAATGTATGAAAATGTTGCAAACACATATTACAAATATAAATTTCATGTATATGTTTTGTTACAGAACTACTTATTAACCTTGATAAATTTTTAATATAAACAAAATGAAATTTATCATCCTTTTCCAATAGCAATAAATTTACATGGTATTTTTTTTCTGATTTTGTTAAATAGAATGGTCCTACAACCTCATATTTTTTATTAATAACTTCCAGTCCAAACAAATTAATACTTATTTCACTATTTAGTTCTTCAAATAAATTTAACTCGTTCAATTTAGCTGGAAATTGCATAGTGCTAAAATTAAGCTGTTGTATATCACCAAACTCTAGCTCGACTATGGGTAGAGAAATATTATTATGTTTATATGAAGATGTTCGTTCAGCATTTTGAATGCAAGTTTGTAAAGCTGATACTAAACATCACTTGAAACAGAAGTTGTCTTTATTTTGAATATTAACGCATGCTGTTTTGTCTTCTATGCTTTTCGGTAGTTTAATATAACTAGACACACGTATTGGTTCAAATTTATTGATGTTTATTTCAATATGTAAAATCCTGACTAACGCCCAACCACTGTCTTTTTCTTGGAAGTCTTCTGCGTAGTCTTTTATAGCGTTGTGCTTTTTTAATAATTGCATCAATAATTCAATTATATCGGTCTTAGCCTTTTCCAGAAAGTTTCATGGGTTTAGTATGCTTCCATCATCATTATCTCTAATAAACGTTTCTATTCTATTTTGAAAACATTCATCAATATGTCTAACATTAGATCTAATTACTTCTGCTGCATTACTTTTATGTTTATTTGTTCGGATGTGGTAGTCCCACAAAGTGGTAGTAACGTTTGATTTGCACTTACTGCAAAATTTTACATTTTCCAAATTTTTTTGATGTCTCTTTTTATGTCTTAATAAGCTATCATTTCTATTAAATGATTTTTTACATATTTCACAATTATGTTTTAATTGTGTTTCACATTTATGTCTTTTTAAATTTTCAGATCTTGTGAATACTTTTTCACATTTATCACATTGCAATTTAATTCTTTTGTTTTCTGAACTCATTTTTATTTTTTATTTTTTTTTTGTTAGTGTCCTTTTCTTATATTAAAACAATATTAATTTAGTCTATAAATGACTTTAACTTAGTCTTAAATTTAGTAATTTAACACGTAAACTCAAGAAGTTAATTGTATATACATACAAATTTTTCTAATTCTATATAGATAAACCAAAACTAACTTGATTGCATAATTTGAATGTATATATATATAGCATATCAGAACATAAAAGGAATATTGAGTTTTTCTAATGAATTACTACAATGTTGCATATTAATCAAATTATTACAAAATTGAAACTATATACCAACAAAGTTATGATGTGGAAAATTGCACTTGCACTTTTCATAATAGATGTCGAAGTATTTAAGATATACACAAAATTTTTTATATTATTTTATCATAACACTATATAAAAAAGTGAAAGGAATATTTAATTTTCAATAAAAAAAAAATATAAACATTTAAATGTAAAATTACCTGTAAAATTATAAAAAAAAAAAAAAGAAAAAAAAAATGTATGGCTAACTTCCATATGTATTTACAAAATTAATTTGTGTAAATAATATCTAATGAATGCAACAAAGTTGCAGGATTATTCTTAATAACTGTTTTTTTTTTTAGGTAGTTACGTTTTCTAACCACAAAATCAATAATCAATATAAATTAATGAAACAACAACAACTTGACAAATACATAATTTATGCTTTATTTAGTATATAGGAATACTCTGTTAAACTATAAAATAATAATAAGAAATATGTACTAACCAATGTTGCATCATATTAGAAAAAAAATCTACTAAATAAAAAATGTGCTGTCTGGGATATGTGTGTGTGTGTTTGTGTGTTAAAAGTTTTAAGTATGTTAGTAACACACATATGTTTAATGAATCAAATGAATGTGCAATAATGTGTAAATAGTCAAAAAAAAAAAAAACAAATATAAAAATGGTAAGATTTTTTTTTTTCTTATTCTTAAATTAATTCTATATTATTATATATATCTATTTACATATATATATATAATTTTGCAGGCTTTTATTGAAAACTTAATTTCGTTGGAGAAGGGTGAAAATGAACAATACCGAAACATTGATTTTTTGATAAAAGATAAAATGTATGAGGATACGAAAAGAGGACAAACAGTGGTACTGTGTGAAGTGCAAGACCCATTGAGCAAGGAAATCACTATATTTTTCATGCCAGAGCGATTCTCCAAAAAGGTAACAACTCAGTCACAATTGGCTGAATTAAATAGTACTTATTTTTATTACCCCCTATTACTACCCATAAGCATCAATGTCTTATTTCAGCAGGACCGGCTCCGACATCAGACTTCCGGAAGACCGGCAACGGACTTCCAGAAAATCGGTTCTAGAAACAGACTTCTGGAAGACCGATTCTGGCAACGGACTTCCGGAGGACTGATTCTGGCAACGGACTTCCGGAGGACTGGTTCCGTTAACGGACTTCCGGAAGACTGGCTCTAACAACGTTCCCGGCTCTTGGAAACTAGTGCCCGAGCGTCCGGAGGGGCTGAGGGCCCAGGGCTGCGACGGACGACATCGCCATGTCTCCGGGTCAACTGTTGCCAGACTTTAGCGTTGATTTACAACAAATAAACATTAAAAAAAAAAATAATAATAATAATAACAATCTGCGAGAGAGAGAGAGAGAGAGAGACAGCAAGTTTTCTCACATAGTCAAGCAGATGAGATCAGATTGTTTTTTTTTTTTTTTTTTTGAAACGGTCTTTGAAGATTCGAAGATCTGATGGAGGATTTGAGAAAAATTTTTCCATTCTGTATAATCTTTAGGTATCCCCCCACACCAGATGGTTGCTGAAATCAAAAGTATAAATAAATGCTAATGCTGCTGTTACTATTGTTTGCTATTAAACTATTGGTTTATTTTAATATATACGAGTAGTAAAGAATAAAATGAACAGCAACAACAACAGCAGCAGCAGCAGCAGCAGGAGCGCTATAGTTGATTTACAATTTGTTATTGAAAATAATAGAGAATATTTTTTATGATGCTATTTATGTTTAAAGCACCATATTCATTTGAAGAATTAAATTTTGATGCTAAACAACAAAAACAAAATTAATATGTTGGACTGCAATGATGGTTTCATTCGATATCATTTATATAAAAGGTCTTAAAAAAAAAAAACAATTTTTAGATAGATTTTTTTCAAATTCAATAGTAGAAGTTATCAATTTAGATAATAAAATTCCACCTCTACAAAAACTAAGGAATTTCATCACCATTTGTCCCCACTATCAAAATACGGAAAATTTGCAAAGATGTGCTGTAAAAAATTGTATGAATTTATTATGTTTTTAATAAAAGATAATAATAAAAATTGGTTTTAAAAAATATTTGTTTTATTTATTGTTGACCAATATATTTTTTCAGACATAAATAATGGTATTTCATAAAAGATCCGGGAATAGTTGCATTGAGCTATATGTAAATTCATAGGAATATAGAAATCTTCTTGTTCCAGTTTAAGCTTATTCTTTGCAATACATCTCTCAAAATATTTTAATACATATTCTCGTACATTCAATTCGGCTCCATTGTTATATGACATCACTGCTTGAATAAAGTCTAACATAAGACAAAATTGGGTATACTCATCTAGTTCCAATGTAAGTTTTTTAATTGTTCCTCCAGCATAATTAAATTTTAGTGGAAATTTATTTGAATTTAATTTATGGAGTTGGTTGCTTGTAAAATCTTGATAAAATGCATACCACTCCAAATAATTAATTTCGCTAATGACTTTACGATTACGTTGGAAAATTATTGTAGCAGTGAAATTTTCAACATTAAATCCAATTTGTATTTTTGTTGTTTGTTTTTTATCCAAATAATAAATGTAACTTAATAAGAGATTTTGTTGTGATTCGTTGCTGTTACTGCTACTGCTGTTGCCTTTGCTTTGTTTTTCAAATGTTTCGATATTTGATGTTGATTCCATTTTATTTTTTTTTAAACTGATGGAATATATATTTAAAAAATTTATATTTATATTAGTTCGAAATAGTTTTCTTAGTATCATTTTCTTTTTTTTTAAATTCTTCGAAATATTCTTTGTATTTTTTTATCGTTTTTAAGTGGGCATGATGTATTGATGTATGTATAAATTAATAAAATGTTTCATGCTCTTGCAGTTACATCGCATCCATAAATATACACAACAATATTGGCCACAGACTGATGTAAAGTTACTTTGTAAACGTTTATTGTTAAAAATAAAACATTTTGATTGATTTTGTAGAAATTTCACAATCTCACTGTGGAATGGTGGATTTCCAAATGAATCAAAAATTCTACACAGCCTTGAACTGATACAAAAATTGCTAGCCAATGTGTTCCTTTTTTAGCAGAAGTGTCGGTATTTATTACTAAAATACCAGGTTTTGAAATATTTTTCGGTATTTGATCAACAGCAAAAACACTTTTAAATAGTTTTCTGATTGCACTATTACATTTCAACACTTTCTCTATCTGAAGTGTACTCATTATTGTTTTGTAAATGAGAAATATCAATTAGTTGAGTATTTCCATTTAGGTATGCTGTTAAAAATGCAACTTTAAGTTTTCCATTTGTCAACACTATATCGAATTTTTCCAATAAATTTATTAAATTATTAGTTGTTTTGTTGTTGTCCATATGCCCAAAAGAAAAATTGTTGATTTCTATTCTTTTTAAATCTCTGGTTGGGAATTTATACTTTAATTCTTTTGAAATAGTTTTACATTTTTCTTTTATTCCAACCGCAAGATTTTTTACAAATATTGTTTTGTTATCATCCGTACAGAACGATAAATCTACTATAGCACGTGCCATTTTTAAGTGAGGTGAAAGGGTCGCGCTGAACTTCCTTTTTATATGTTTACGTAAACGTCACGATTTTTATCAATTTCTATATTAGCATCAAATTCTGCAAACACAATACATGTTAACGTTGAAGTTAATGGAGAACCCAGTCTTGCTTCAATCTTTACTACTCCCTGGTTTAATAAACTTTGACATGTATCTGTTCCCGATCCGTCTGCTGATAAATCAAAAGCCAGTATTGTATAACCTTTTGAAAATAGTTCTTTTGAAATTTGATATCCTCTATCAGAATGATGTATACCTGTTCCGCTAAATAATGTTAAATATGCACGAGAATTGCAAAGATTATTCAATGTAAAATTTGTTTCAATTGCAGAGTTTTTTGTAGGCACTCCATTCACATATAATTGAAATTGTGTGAGATTTTGATGATCGAAATAGTATGGATTTTTTGATCTTTTACCATTGAAATTTTCATTATTAACCATACAAGATACTAGAGCTTTTGGTATTTATCCTATAAATATATTATCCAATGATATGTTGGAAGTGTTAGCTGGAATTGTAAATGTTTTGATTTCACTTCTTGTGTAAAAATATTTCGTGTTAGCCTTTTCCAATACAGTATTATGTGCTATCAATATGCTAGGATTAATTCTTAAATGTTTCATGTATAACGTAGCTTCGAGAATTTTTAAATAGCTTTCGTCGCTTTCATCATTAAAGAAAATAAAAAAATCTTGTTTCTCTAATGCTAAAATCGAATTGTTTTCTCAATATTATTTAAAAGTAATTTAGAAGTATTGAAGAAATCTACATGTAATTTTCCCATTAATTCTACTATTGCAGAATTATTGTATGATTTTTGTCTTGATTTAGAACCAAAATTGTTAAAATCATTTACATTTGGCTTATCCAATTCCCAACCAGATGCTTCCAGATGTGTTTGACTGGAATCTGTATCATAATTTAGTAAAGTAGTTAAGTATGCTTTATAATGGTATAAGGAGTCTGAAGGAGTGATGTTTTTTCCATTTAGAGTTACATTACATTGTTTAATTAAAGAGTGTAATAAATTATTTACAACACTCGGCTGCGGAGCTGCCCTTGCTTCATATCCAGTTCCTATTTTATCGTTTGCACTCCAAACTGATCCATCTTTTTTTAATATTTGAACTTTAAATTTGTTGTAGGTTGAGGATAAATCCCGATATGTATCTCCATTTCCAAGTGAAACAAATTCAATAGTTGACGGTGATGCCTCTAAAGAAGCTAAAGGATTGTATGCTACCTCTTCTGAACGCAAGATACTTGTTTGTGCGGGTAATGACGCAAAAAGGTCAAGTTCAGATTTCATACATTCCATTTTTTAATTGAATATATCAGAGGTTTTAATATGCAAATGTAATTCCGAATCGTTATATGAATAATATGTGTAACCTATAGATTTAGTTACTTTGATTTTTTCAAGAGGTTTTTCAATGTTTCTTATGTAAACATTATATTGCCCAATATTGATAGAAGCACATTGCTCTTTGTTAAATTCTTCTGTTTGTAGGAAATCGTTCAGATGTATTTCTGAAAGACCAACTTTCCAATTTCCATTTCTTAAATCAAAGTGAATAGGTAATTTATTTTCGAATGAAGCTAAAGTGTTGTCTGGAAATAGTTTTAGATTATCATTGCTAAACAATGTTACATAGAAGTCATCTTGACTATCCATCTTTGTTAAATTCTTCTAAAACATAAAATGTTGCACTATTTATATGTTGCCCATTCCGGTGTTGATGAAGTTCTTAGTTTTGGACTTCTTAGTAATGGTTTTACTTTACTTTTTTTTGTTTCAGGAAACTGTGAGAGTATAGTTGAGAATATTGTACTGCCGGGCCGATCTTAGTGTCTTCTTCTTTTCAGGAGATGGTACAGCATCGGTAATTATATCACCACTCGGTGTTTCAAACATTCGATAATCAGAGCTTAGAGATGGTCTTTCCACTAATTTTTCATCTTTCAACATTTCAGTTCGAGCTAATTTTTTAAATGAATTTTCATCATCCAAATCATAATGTGTTAAATCAATATCCATATCTGAATGTTCTTTTTTAGGGTCATATTCAAACACATCATCAGTAACTAAAGGTACAAAATTGGTCTGTGTTGATGTTGATTTGTATTTAGGAAATTCAGTTTCTGTATATGCATTTCGTTTAGAAAAGAATTTTATTTGAGTACCTGTATCAAATGTAAGATTATTAGCGTTGTCTGGTAATCTTTTTGCTTGTTTTTTGTTAATTCCATATTTGAGGAGGTTTTGACGGTATAAGTACCATTTTTGCAATGGTTTTAATTTTTTATCATATAAAACTTTTTTCATTTTTTGATCTAATATATCCAAATTTTTATCATCTTGAAATAATTTGCTAAATTTTGAAAATATTTCTGGTGACATAACAATCATTCGCTGCATTATGTCTTACTGAGCAATTTTCCTATTACACCAGATAATATAGTTCCGATTAAAGTTGGTAAAAATCCGCCATGTTGAACTAACATTTTTCGTTTGGCTTTTATACTCTTCTTTGCATAGGCTAGGAATCTTAATTGTTTTTTATGTTTTTTTAATTTTGCTTTTTGTGTTGGTGTTATTTTATTATTTCCATTTAATATGTTGATTGCAATTTCAGCAATAGTTTTTATAATATCATCATCACAATATTTAAGAATATTTTCACGAAATTTCTTCTTGTTGCACTTTCCTAGTACATGTAATATATATTGGTTTTTCTTCAATCGTTTCATAATTTTGACAACTGTTGTTCAAATCACCCGTATCACAGAAGCATATACAATATTCTTTTGAAAAAATATTAGTTCTAATACGAAATAAGTCGTTAATGTCTTATGTTAAATCCAACACAATATAACCATGTGGTTTTGATGTTGACTCATTATATACTTTCAAGAAATCCTTTATATTTTCTGGATATAGTTGTCTAGCAAGAGGAAAAATTTGCGATTTGTCTCGAGGGTTTTTGAAAAGCACTAAATATTTAGAATTTAATGAAATATCTCTTGAAAATTTCCCCTGATGAAAAACGTTTTGCGTTAACAATACAATAGATAAATTACGATGGTGCGAACCTATAGTAAATAGTTCACACACCTGTTTATTTGCAGAAACTAGCAATAAATCATCTAAAACAATTAAAGTAGGTCTATTTTCATTCCCACTAAACTCTTTCGGAATACTGGTATAAAAGTCTATATCAGGAAAATCCATATTGTTCGGAATAGCAGAAATTTTTGGGTTACACCATTTTTTTTGTTTCAATTTTCGGGTAAATCAATCTGTTAATATTTTCAATTAAATTACTCATAAATGTTGTAACTAAATAATTGTAAAAAATTACAAATAAATGGACTTCAATTTATGGTACTCATTTTGCCCTTTGTCCATGGGCATATGATAATTCTTCTTCTGGGCCAGACACATGTGAATGTCATACAAGAGAAAATTATAGAATCACTTTAGAGAATTTAATTAAATGGTACGAGAATAATGTCAAGGTTACAAGTTGTATCAGAAATTCATAGAGGTGCTAGAAGAAAATTTACACGAAGAAAATTTATTCAAAAGGGTTTATTTATTTTTATTTATTTATTTATACTGCTTAGCACAAACAGTTTACATAAAATTTATAATATATATAAAAACTAGTAAACAATAATAAATTGTTAAATACAATAAAAGTTATAATAAAAATTACATAATTGTTAAGTATAAATAAACTTAGAACTAAGATTAAAATTTAAAATCATATACATAGGTATATACTTTACAGTGCAACAAGAAACAAAAACAAAAAAAAAATCCTAATATTAATAGCGATTGTATAATTTTTGTTTTTGGGAATGTTTAGAAAGTGTAAAGTCAATGTTAAGTTTATGTTTGTTACCTATAATAAGCATCCTATTAATAGGTTCAAATTTGCCATAATTAGTCCTATGATTATAGGTTTTAAACAAATTGCAAGAGCGAAGGCGTTGAAGATTTCTAATATTAATTTTACTAGAAATTAAAGTAGATTTAACATAACCCTTGACAATTTCTGTAATAAAAATAACATCAGAAACCTCACGTCTAAAACTTAAAGTACACAAATCAATTAACTTTAGCCTTTGTTCATATGGTGGCAAAAAAATAGGATTTGACCATGGCAAGTGGCGTAAGGCAAATCTAAGAAAGTTTTTCTGTACTGCCTCGATCCTATCAATGTGTACCATGTAAAATGGAGACCAAACCTGACTAGCATATTCCAGGTTCGGTCTTACAAGACAAGTGTACAACGATTTAAGAACACAGGGATCTGAAAATTCCTTAGAAGAACGTTTAACAAACCCCAATAATGAATTAGCTTTATTTATAATATTATTATAATGAATTTTAAAACTATCAAAATACACACCTAAGTCTTTTATTGAAGTAACTTTAGGTAAACTAATACCATCTAAGTTATAGTTGAAATAAATAGGACTAGAACGACGTGTATAAGATAACAATGCGCATTTATTTACATTAAGTAGTAGACAATTATTAACGCACCAATTGTTAAAGTTTTGAAGGTCATTCTGCATAAGGATGGCGTCCTTATTAGATGTAATATTTTTAAAGATTTTCATGTCATCAGCGTAAACTTGAAGCTCACAATTAGAAATGATAGAAGTAACATCATTTACAGATAAAATAAAAAGTAAAGGACCAAGGTGGCTACCTTGTGGAACACCGGAATTTGCCACGAATGGTTCTGAAATCACATTAACATTATCTAAATATAACACTATAACAGCGATCACACAAATAAGAATATATCCACTTTAGGAAAAACTCTGGAAAGCCATATTTTTTTAGTTTTAGTAATATAATACTCTGTGGCAAAAGATCAAATGCTTTACTAAAATCAGTATAAACAACATCTGTTTGAAAACCTTCTTCCATGTTATTGAGGAGGAGGGACGTTGTTTCAACTAGGTTTGTCACAGTAGATTTTTGTTTTACAAAACCATGTTGGTTATCAATTAAAAGATTAGAACAGTGATTATAAATTGAATCCGTTATAATTAGTTCAAATAATTTTGGAATAGAAGATAATTTGGCTATGGGACGATAGTTAGTAATTTCATTTTTAGCATTCTTTTTGTGAATTGGTCTGATATAAGACATTTTCCAAAAAGGAGGAAAAAGTGCGGTATTTAATGAGTTTTTGAAGAGTAATGTTAAAGGCGTGGTGAGAATGTTAGAACACTTGCTCAGAATTATTTCCGGCATACCATCAGGGCCGGGAAAAGTATTATCACCGAGTTTATTTAGATATTTGGAAACTATTTCTTCATTTATATTTATGTCATTAAGAGATGTTTTTTGACAATTGTCCATAAAGGAGAAATAATTTTCATTTGGCGAAAAGGAAGAATCACTATATGAAGTGCTGAAAAACTCACGAAAATACTTCGAAATAACTAAAGGATCATTACTTGAAAGAGAATTAAAATTCATAAATGTAGGGTAATCATCACAATTACGTTTAGAATTTATGAATTTCCAAAATTTTTTCGGATCAGATTTTAGTTTACTTGCCATTTGATTAATATAATTATTGTAAAGAATATCGGATGACGTTTTAAAATTATCAAAAAATATGACAAAATTGTTATAGTCATTAATATCTTCTGTTTTGAGATATTTACGCCAGGCTTTGTTTTTCTTATTTCTGAGAGATCTAAGCTCCTTTGTGAACCATGGTGGACCAGATTGGGAAGATCTTTTTTTTTGAAATAGGAACGAATTGAGTAAAACCTTCGAACATAATTTCATAAAACCTAATTGTCATTTGATTTAGGTCTATATTATTAAATAAAAACGTGAAGTCATAGGTATTTAAGAAATTTATTAGTCCGGGAAAGTTGGTTTTATTGAAATTAAAACTATAAGAATATGCTGTTTCAAGTTTTACGGAATCAGTTAAACAATAGGTAAAACTTATTGAAGGGTGATAAGGGTCTAACGCAACAAGCGATAACACCGAAACACAGAAAGTGATATTATACCAATCAGAGGTAAATATTAAATCCAATTGCTTATCTTTAGAGGTAATTACGATGGTGGGAAACCTGTTGTAAATTGTTGGTATATAATCCATCAATAAATTGCGAATCAGTTTCACTCACCGAAAAATCCAGAATCAAAAAAGATTCTTCGTCATGATTAATCCATGTAATATGAGGGAGATTAAAATCTCCACATAAAATTAACTCATCATTAGGACCTGAATTATAGCAAATCGAATCTATTACATTTAAAAGAGTAATATAAATATTTAAATTCGAAGAAGGTGGAATGTATATGTTAACAATATTTACATTTTTGTTTGAAAATTTTATATTCACACCTATTATTTCAAGACCGTCTGCGTTAGAAATAGGAATTTCATTTACATTAAAAGAGTTTTTGACGGCAATCAATACACCTCCTCCTTTAGGAATGTAACTATTAGATACATTAGGTTCAGCATATCTATCTTTTCTAAAAACAGAATATGAGCTATCGAAAAGCTCAAGATTGTTAATAGAAGAATTTAGCCAAGTTTCAGTTAATGCAAATACGTCAAAATTTAAACTTATTGAATTAAGTAAGACTTGACTTGTTTTTGTTCTAAGACCTCTGACATTTTGATAATATATTGATAAATTTATCAAAATTGAAGAATCTATCAAAGATGTAGAGATCTTATTTAAATTATTTGTTGGCACGAAAAAATTTATTATAATTATCATTCGAAACTTGTAAGTGATTGTAATAATTACTATTGCAATGACTGCGATATGCCTTTAAGTCGTCTGAGACATATTTGGAAGATATATCTTTAGTTTCGTGAAATTTTATATATAATTTATATAATTCTTTGTACTCGGTTGGTAAACCTTCGTTATCAATTAAAACTTTTATACTTGTTCTGGTCTTACCTTCCAACACAGTATTATATTTATCATCAAACAAGTATGACAAATATAATCTGACCATGTTATAGACTTTATCTTCTCTTAGCCTAGAAAGAGCGACTGTATAGTCGTTGTTGGCAAGAGATTGTTGTGTCATTCTTGTTATCGGTGGTAAAAGCGGGTTAATAATTGAAGGTTGAAGAGTTTCACCTTGAACAAAGTTTATGAATTTAGAAGTAGAAGGAACATTTGGTGAAGTTGAGGAAGAAGGAGGAGGTTCAGTTATCGAAACACAATTAGAATTGGTAATTTCAGGATCTTTAGTTAGTGATGCAGTATTAAAAGCGTTTATATTGTTATTACTGTTCTGAATAGTATTGTGGTTATGAGATTTGTTGTTCTGATTTATGTTTGAAGTAGTGTAAGTGTCTGAGTTAGTGTTTACTATGATTAAGGAATTATTTGTGTCTGTTGTGCTAGAGTTTAATGACTTGTTAACGGTTGAACTATTATTAGGATGAACAGTTAAATTATTAACGTTAATGCTAGAATTAGAATTACTATTATCAGAAACAATTTTATTATTTTTAGATATTAATTTTATATTATTACGAGAAATATTTTTACTTTTATTATTATTATTCCTATTTTTATCATTATTATTATTATTACTTCCATTCTTATTTTTATTAATTTTATTACTTATAATATTATATTTTTTATTACTATTATCATTAATATTTATCTTATTATCTAATTTGCTTTTAGCATCTTTACCTCTAATATCCCGGAATTTTGTAATTGTGGTCCCCTTATCCCAAAATTTAAGATTTTTCACCTTCATGATAATGTTTTCAGGAACGTGCACCTTAAACGACAAGTATTTCGGATTTCGGATGTTTTTTGGAGTTACCTTTTTACATATTGCAATATCACATTTAAATTTTTGTTTAATATAGCACTCAAGGCTTTTTTCTGTAGTTTTGCAATTTAACCTTGAAATGCAAAGAGAAAAAGAAGGCTTTTTTGTAGCCACTGGGACTATTGTAGCTTTAACTCCAGGTTTTGCTTTATTTTTTTTGCTCTTTGCCTTTGTGCTAGGTGTGATATTGTCAGTTTGAATAAATACGTCTTTATAAACTATGGATGGTTTATTTAATTTATCAAACTGTTGTTTAATTAACTCACTCACATCGCATTGAGTTTCCTTCTGGCTATGATTAGGTAATTGTTTCTCCGAACCCATAGCGTGAAGGGATAAGTTCATGTGATTTAAGTCGTCCTTCATAAGTTCAACTACTTCTCGAATGCCAACCAGCTCTTTTGATGTTACCGAAAGAAGTTCATTTTTCATATCATTAACCAGATCTGTTAATGTATTCTTTAAATATTTTTTTCGGTCAGAAAGAAAACTGCATAATGCCTGGTTAAAGCTATCGTAGCTTTTGGCCATATCGTTAAAGCATACCGAATTACTTTTTAGAGCATCCACTGCTTTGGCCGTGCAACCTTGGCAGTCGCTTTTTATATCATTTAAGTAAACCATCAACTCGTCTTTAAGAATATGAATCGGCTGGTTTAAATCTAAGCAACTTTCGCAAACAAAATGATGCGAAATAAACGTGTTACATGTTTGCCAGCCCCTGGGGGCATTAATGCAAACCCCATGAAACTTTCTGTTACAGATACCATTGCATGCGATGACATCTGTTTTAGAATCTGTAATGGTACAGAGTACGGCACTGCATTTATTTTGATTCATTTTAATTAGTAACAGTAATATATAAAAATTTAACAGCAAAACAAAATTAATTTTAATAATATAAGTCAGTTTTTTAAGAAATCAAGTTAAAATTAAAACAAAAGTAAACAAACTTAAGTGACCTAATTTAAGTAATTATTAAAAATGTTTAAACAAAAAAAATTTTTTTAATTTTATAAGTCAGCACTTTTATATTATGGTAAAAATATGTAAAGTTAAAATCTTTTGTATTTGATTATATTATTGTTCGTAAAGTAAAAAAAAAATTAAACGAATTTAAAAAATTAAAATAAAAATACGCGTTTTACAATGACACGTTACTTAACTTGTTAATGGTTTGAAAAGAACTGAGAATGATAAATTAATTAAATGATACTTGGCAAATTGATTTGGTTGAAATGATTCCATATGCAAAATTCAATAAGGGATATAAATATTTATTAACAGTTATTGATACATTTTCCAAATTTGCGTATGCTGAAGCGGTTACAAATAAAAGCGCTGATAATGTTTTAACCACAATGAAAAATATTTTTAAGCGTGCGGGAAAAAAACCAAAAAATTTACAATCTGATCAAGGTACGGAATTTTTCAACAAAAAATTTCAAAATTTAATGAGGAAAAATAAAATTAACCATTATCATACATATTCAGAACTAAAAGCATCAATTGTAGAACGTTTTAATCGTATCCTAAAATACACGATGTGGAAACAATTTAGTTTACAAGGCACATATAAATGGCTAACTATCTTACCATCGCTAATAGAAAAATATAACTCAACATATCATCATACAATTAAACTTCCACCTAAAAAGGTTACAATGAAAAATGAGAAATTGCTATTAAAAACTGTCTACAATAAATTAAAAGTATTCCGAAAAGCAAAATACAAAGTTGGAGATTTTGTTCGTATAAGTAAATTTAAAGGTATATTTGCAAAATGTTATCAACCTAATTGGTCAACAGAAATTTATACAATAGCGAAAATAAAAAGAACTGATCCAATAACATACAATTTACTTGATTACACAAAAAAACCAATAAAAGGCAGTTTTTATGAACCTGAACCTTATATCTGTTAAACTTCCTAATGTTTACCTTGTAGAAAAAATAATAAGAAGAAAAGGAAATCAAGTTTTGGTTAGGTGGCTTGGCTTTGATAAAAAACATGATTCATGGATAAATAAACAAAATATTTAATTAAAAAATAATTTATAACAGTGTTGTCTTAAGTCTCCTAGAGAGACCCTCTTATTTCTAATAATAATAAATATTATTTAAAAAAAAAAAATAAAAAAAAATAAAAATACAGTTATTTTGTTTTCTAATTTTTAAATAATTTAATCAATTTTACATATTATTAATCACAAAAACATCTGCTCTTAACAAAACAATTTTTATTTTATTATTTTCTAATTTTTTTTTTTTTATTATTATTAATTGTGACCAGTTCATTTTTAAAAATGGGGGATCACAACCCCAGAAATAGTGATATTAACAATTTTAAAATAAATCTTAATAAAGATTCAGGTCCTCGACTTTTAGTAATTACCAGAGTTGATAGCAATAATCAATTTTTAGAAAAAGTGTCTCCATTTTTAATTAAAACAAGTAAATGTAACAGTAAGTCGATGCAACCGACTTATTAATACCCTACACCTGAATAATTCGAATTAAATTCAAAATCCATAAGTTTTTTTGGCAGCTGCTTGAACTTCTTTTCTTTTCTGTCTTATTGAACTCGAATTTCAGGAACGTAAAAGAGGCATCCTCTTGGGATATGCTTGACACCTTTGTAAAAAATTTTAAGTTTCTATCTTTATTAATTTCGAAGATTGTTAGTCCTTGGGAGGTGTGTGTCAGGTACCCGAATTGCCACTCCAATTCATCGAATCCATCTCAAGAAGGTTAAAGGTTCTACTTTTGTTAGTTTTGGAGATATGCTCGTTGCTCTTGTGCTCGTCCGGAAGTATCTAAAATACGAACCCATGGTGCAAATTCTTTCAAATGTCAGTTTCCAATTTTACAGAAAAGGAGACATAACAGAACACCTTTGTACTAAAAATAAAAGTTCTATCTTTGTTGGTTGTGGAGATATACTCGTTTGCTCTGGGGCTCGTCCGGAAGCTTCCAAGATTTGAACCCATGGACCAAATCCTCACAAATTTGAGAAACTTAAATCAAACATGAAGGAGCATTATTCTGCCTAATTTTAAGGTTATATCTTTGCTGCTTTTGGAGATAATATAATTTGCTCTGAGGCTCGTTCGGAAGCTTCCAAAATCCGAACCCAAGGACTAAATCCTTTCAAATTTCAGAGACCTAAATCAAACATGAAAGAACACCATTCTGCCAAATTTAGAGGTTATATCTTTGTTGTTTTTGGAGATAGTCTCATATTCTCTGGGGCTCGTTCGGAAGCTTCCAAAATCCAAACCTATGGACTATATCCTCTTAAATTTCAGAGACATAAATCAAACATGAAGGAACATTATTCTGCCTAATTTAAAGCTTATATCTTTGTTGCTTTTGGAGATAATATCATTTGCTCTGAGGCTCTTTCGGAAGCTTCCAAAATCCGAACCCAAGGACTAAATCCTCTCAAATTTCAGAGACCTAAATCAAACATGAAAGAACACCATTCTGCCAAATTTAAAGGTTGTATCTTAGTTGGTTTTGGAGATAATCTCATTTGCTCTGGTGATCGTTTAGAAGCTTGCAAAATCCAAACCAATGGACCAAATCCTATTAAATTTCAGAGACATAAATCGAACGAGAGGGAACATCATTGTACAAAATTTAAAGGTTCTATTTTTCTTGGTTTTGGAGATAATCTCGTTTGCTCCGGAATCATTGGGAAGCTTCCAGAATCCGAACCCATGGACCGATTTTGTCCAAATTCGAACTTATCCTTCCTTTCGTGATTAGTAACCTACTATATAAATTTCATCAAGATAGCTTCATTAGTTTTTAAGTTATCGTGCGAACGGACGGACGGACGGACATCGTTAAATCGACTCAGGAGGTGATCCTGATTTAGGATATATATACATGTCCATATCCAACTCGCTTCCTTTTGGTGGTTACAAACACCATACCAAAGTTAATATACCCTATACTTTAGCTGTAGGGTATAAAAATAATACAAAGTGTAGCAGGTGATATTAAATCTTGTAGTAAATTAAGAAATGGCACAGTTCTTGTGGAAACCAAAAATGTACAACAAGCTCAAAAATTAGTAAACTTATCTCAACTCAGTGATGATATAAAAGTTAAGGTAATAGAACATCCATTTCTAAATAAACGAAGAGGTGTTATCTACTATAGAGGTTTTGATTGTTTACAACAACAAGAAATCATTGATGGTTTAAAAGATCAAAATGTCATTGATATACGAAGGATGAAAACAAAAAACAAAATTACAAATGAAAGAGAAAACAGTCATCTATATGTGTTAACCTTCGGGACAACAATTTTACCAGCAAAAATTGAAGTTATGTATGAACTTATTTCAGTAAGGGAATATATACCGCCACCACTAAGATGTTACAATTGCTTACATTTTGGACATATAACAGACAATTGTAAATTACAAAAAAAATGTTTTAATTGTGGACAAGATTTTCTCGTAAATGAAAATGAATCATGCGAAAGAGCAGCAAAGTGTATCAATTGCTCTGATACACATAATGCTTTTTCTAACAAATGTGTAAAATTTATAACAGAACGGGAAATAATAAAAATTAAAACTATTGAAAAAGTTAAAATTTCAGAAGCAAGACGCATATTTAAACAAAGAAATCCGTTTACATACAATGAATCGTATGCAGCAGTTATCAATTCCAACAAAATTAATAATATTAAGTCCAAAGAAATAGTTTCGTGTTCATCCCATCAGTTAATCAATAAAGAAACCAATTTCGATAAACTCCCAAACGATCACATAAATATAAAATCCCTACAAACCGATAATGATAACAATAATAAACATGAAAATATAATTAATAATGAAAATAATAATCCCATCCAAATGAGTAACGCAAAAGTATTACCTATAAATACAAACAAAAGAACTATCAAACTATTGAAAAAAGAACAAAAAGATAAAAAAATAAAGCCTAAATCAGAAAGTCATATGTTTAGCGATTCCTCAATAGAAGGAATGAATATAAATTAAAAGTATATATAATTATATAGTAATATAGTTTTTCTTTTCTTTTTATGACTAATAGAAATAATATAAATATAATTCAATGGAATTGTAATGGCTTTTATAAACATTACAACGAATTCAAAATTTTATTACAAAAATATAACTCTTTTATAATTTGTTTACAAGAAACAAAATTAAGCCAATTTCATGAACCCAATTTTAAAAATTTTGACGTTTGTCATAAAAATTATTTGACAGGAACAATAGCTCAAGGTGGTGTAGCCACTTTGATTAATAGTAAATTCAGTAGTGAAGAATTTTATATTAATACCAGCCTTCAGATTGTAGCTGTTAAAGTATTTTTTCCTATTAAATTTCTTATATGCAACATATATTTACCAGGTTCACGCAATATTACAGAAAACGATTTAGAAAATTTAATTAAGCAATTTGACGCTCAATTTATGATTGTTGGTGATTTTAATTGTCACAACCCTTTATGGGGATCAAATAAAATGGATAATAGAGGAAATATAATAGAATCAGTAATAAATAAAAACAATTTAAATATCCTAAACAACGGTGATGCTACTCACTTTAATTTAGCTTATAAATCAATAAGCAGTATAGATCTTACAATAGTATCACCAACTCTCCAAAACTATTATGATTGGTTTGTTGATAGCGATTTACACAATAGTGATCATCATCCAATAATTATACCATTAATTAACTCAAATAATACATATACTTTGAGACAAAAATTTTTAGTAAAAAAGGCAGATTGAAGTTTATTCCAAAGCAGTTTAAATTTTGATTTTGTAAAAGAATTTACAGACATTAACGAATATGAAAATTTTATCACTTCACGAATCATAGATGCAGCAAAAAAATTCCAATTTCACATATAAACATAAAACATAAAATTGTTCCATGGTGGAGCAATGAAATAAAAAATCTAATCCGAAATAGAAAGAAATATTTACGTAAATATAAACGAACTGGTAGTTTAGAAGATTATAAAAAATTTGTTAAAGCTAAACTTGACTCAAGAAATCTAATACGGAAAAGAAAAAAGAGGTCATGGGCAGAATATATTTCTACCATTAACAGTAGAACTGAGCCAACCAAAATTTTTGAAAAGTTAAGGAACCTAAACGGTAAAAGTATTTCTACCTATATAACCTCTATAATTGATGGACAGGAAATTTTAATAGATCAATTCAAAATCTGTGAAAAGCTACCAACTGATTTTGCAAAAATTAATAGTAATGATAATTATTCTTCTTCCTTTTTGAATTTTAAATTGTCAAAAGAAACCAAAAAATTATCTATAAAACTAAATAAAGATCAGTCATATAACCAAGAAATCACAATAGCAGAATTCCATAATGCTCTTGCAAATTGTAAAGGTTCATCTGCTGGCCCAGATATGATACATTACGACATGATTAAAAAAATGTCTATAACGAAACAAAAAATTATACTCAGATTTTTCAATAAAATTTATATCAGTGGTAAATTTCCAGACAATTGGCGAAAATCAATTATGATTCCAATTTTGAAACCGGGTAAGGATCCAAAAATTACGAGCAACTATAGACCAATTTCTTTGACTAACGTCCTATGCAAAATCCTGGAAAGAATTATAAATAAAAGGTTAGTATGATTTTTAGAAAAAAACCATAAATTAAGCAAATATAAGTCAGGTTTTAGAAAATTCAGAGGCACGATAGATAATTTGACCTGTTTAGAATCTGCAATTACAGAAAGTTTTAACAAAAATCAATTTCTCGTTTCTGTCTTTTTTGATATAAAAAAGGCGTATGATACGGCATGGAAATACAAGATTATTCAAGAAGTAGTTCGTATGGGACTAGAAGGAAATATGGTATGGTTTATAGAATTTATTTTTTATTTAATCGAAGGTTTCAAGTTTGTTTAGGTAACACATTTTCCAGCGAGAAGCATATGGAAAACGGTATTCCACAAGGATCCGTTTTGAGTGTATCACTTTTCCTCATACTGATAAATACTATAACAGAATTTTTACCTTCACCTGTCAATTTTGCTCTTTACTGTGATGATTTAGTTGTGTTTTCAAGTTCAAAAAAAATAGGTCGTTTACAAAACAAACTGCAAAACGCTTTAAATAAGCTTATAAATTGGTCATTCGAAGTTGGACTTTCCTTTTCCTTAGAAAAAACGAACGCTATGCTTTTCACAAGAAAAACAAAAAATGTTCAGATTCCCATCTTGAAATTACAAAATAATTGTATTAGATTTGTTCAAAAACAAAAATTTTTAGGAATAACTTTCGATCCGAAACTTACTTGGTCAAAATATATTGATGAAATAAAAGCTGCAAAAAGCCTTAACTTATTAAAAATTTTATCGCATTCCAATTATGGAAGTGATAGAAAACTTTTATTAAGACTGCTGAACTTAGTTGTTCTTCCAATATTAGACTACGGTGGCTTCTTATATTCAAACGCTAATAAAACACTATTGAAAAAGCTTGATAGTGTTCTCAATTCAGGTATTAGAATAAGCACAGGTGCGTTTAGAACTAGCACAGTCGATAGTATTTTAATTGATGCAGGTCAATTAAACCTTTACCATAGAAGAATTAAACACTCTCTAATGTATGGTGTAAAAGTCTTAGATTCTAAAGACAATCTTGTATTTGAAAAGATCATTAATCAAGACATTTGTAATAGGTTTAAGCGAAAATCCATAGCTTACCAGCCATCTTACTCTAGAATTCGAAATAAACTTGATGAGTGGAATATTTTTAATAATATTGATTTCATTGATAAAAAATTTCAAAATAACCCACCTTGAATATCACCCAAAATCAAAATTGATTTAACTCTGACTAATTTTAAGAAAAATGAAAACAACGCTAAGTTGTTTCGTTCACATTTTAACGAACTTATTAATAATACTTATCTTGATTTCGAAAAAATTTACACTGATGGTTCTGTCTCAAATGAAAATTCTGGCTGTGCTTTTAAGTGTGAAAATATGGAAAAATCTTATCACCTTCCAAATAATATGAACATTTGTACAGCTGAGCTTTATGCAATCTTTAAAGCTGTAAAATATGCTTGTAAAAGACGATACAAAAACGTTCTTATTTGTACAGACTCATTAAGTTCTCTATTAATCTTGGATCAAATGTATCCAATTCACCCTTTTGCAATAAAAATTAAAGAAATTATATATAAAACAATGAATGATGTCCGATTCCTTTGGATTCCTAGTCATATGAATATTGGTTTTAATGAACAGGTGGATAAATTAGCAAAAGAGTCCATATTAAAAGAAATTGATAACCAAGTTCAATTTTACTATCATGATTTAAAATTTTTAATTAATAAAATCATAAAAGAAAAATGGAATGAAAAATGGAATAATATCCCAATTACAAATAAATTAAGATCTATAAAGAATGATAGTAAATATTCTAAAGTAATTGATGACTTAAATCGAAAGGACTCCATTATTATTATCAGAATTCGCATTGGCCATACGCGTATTACGCATAGATATTTAATAGATAAAACTGACCAACCTATTTGCCCTTGCAATCAAACTTATTTCACCATTAAACATCTCTTTACTGATTGTAACAAATTTTATTCAGTAAGAATAAGTAATAAAGTTAATTTCGAAACATTAAAATCAGATGATATAAAAGATCTGAGAAATATATTAAAATTTTTGAAGGACATTAATTTTTATGATAAAATTTAAACTGTGAACTTGGCTATATATATAAAACTTTAATTTACAGTATTAATCCTATAATATTTTGATTTATAAGAATTCCTTCAAATATAATTCTTTAATTGTAAATTTTAAATAAATTTGAAAATTAAATTTAGAAATAAAATACGAAGTAAAACATAATTATAAGTACTTAGATAGTTATTATGTAAACTATTGATGTTATTAAAAAGGAAGAAAACAAAAACAAAAAAAAAAAAAAACAAACAAAAGTAAGATATGTTAAAGGAAGTACAATTTTTTAATTTTTTTTTTTTTTAAACTTGATAATTACTTTATGTTAATTTAAGTATGTTAATTATTTTAAGTTAGAAGAAGAAATGGTTTTGTGTTTAGATTAAGAAAATATGAATTGTAGATTTAATTTAAGGAACAGGAAAAAAAAATGTACTTATATATTAAGAAATTTGAAAAATAGGGCCTGGTAAAACCCAACGAGTGTTAGAAGGTCCGTTAAAAATAAAAGAATATTTAATAATAATAATAATAATTTATAAACTTTTAGTAAGAAATGCAATGCTGTTATTTAATATTAAAAAACAACTTTTTAAACCTAGGTTTTATTAATTTATTTTACTTTTAACTTGAACTTGAACTTGACCACGTTTTTAATTTGTATTTCATGACCACGGCTTATATTATTAACAATATAATTTTTACCGTTTTATTTAAACCGCTTTTATTAAATGTACATATATAAAATAATTTTTTAAATGGATTTTTTTGTTATAATATTTTATTTAATTACAACTGTTCAACTTAAAACTTAAATGTATTCACATCAAGTTTTAAATTTTGTTTTATTTTGTATTTAAAGCAAACTTTAAAAACTATTCATATTTTTACCAATATTCAGCACTATAGCTTAAGCTTTTTAAATTTTAAATTAAAACATAATTGATATACTAACCACTAAGTTTAATTTAAAATATTCAATAACTTTTAATTGAATTTTAAATTATTTTATAAATTTAAAAAATCAGCAAGAATCAACCCTATTTACTCATAACGTATACTTTGCATACTTTCCAACGAGTGTAGACAAATAAACTTTTTTGTATAAGCAGGAATAAGTTTTATACTTTTATGTACATATGTATGTATGTATATATGAATGCAATGGTACTTTGATATGATCATAAATAATATTATTTAGGTACCTATATTAAAAAACTACAAAATAAATCATAAAATTCAAAAAAAGGTTTTTTTTCCCTATAGTTTACTATAGTGAATATTCGTATGTACATACTTTATATATATGTATCTATGTCTTATATAATTTATGTAAGTAGGTATATAAAGTATGTAAATTCTAACTAAGTATAAATACATACATATACATGCATATACATTTATACCTACTTAGTGAAACTAATTAACATTAATCCTATATATGAATGTTAATTAATAATTTTATACATTTAAATTTATAAAGTAAAAATTTAAATCCTTCTTCATATACATATTATAGTCAATACAGTTTACTTCAATTGAAACAACGAATTATTAGTTACTTAATCATTCTAAATAACACGTTTTTATATACTCTTTAGCTTATTTTGCAAAAAAAAAAAATATGCTTAAATACACAAATTGTCTGTGACAAATCAAGAAATCTGATGTATATTTTTTCGTATATCTAGAAAAAACTTCATTTTATTTAAAAAAAATAAAAACCATACAATAAATCTGACAACGTAGCTAATTGTTAACTTAACATTATATTTACATACATTCTTGTTTATTCGGTTTATAACACATACAGCACAGCATGCAGATAACAAATCTTTTCTTTGTATTTTAAAAATTGTTTTATTGTAATACATTTGTAAATTTTATGTTAATGAATTTTAATATTATAAACTAGAATATATAAAATTTATTTAAAACTAACAATCGAATCTAAATTACTTACAAAAACCTATATTAAATTACCAGTATTCAAATTATTATCTATCCTAGTATAGCAATACGCGGTTACAATGTACATCCATATACACCAATTTATTTTATTTAGAAAACTTTTTTTTTTATTCAAGGTTAAATTGCATATGATTGTATATCAAAGAAAAGAATGAAAAACGTTTATGGTTATTTAAAATTTAAAAAAACGAATTTAGTATAACATAAAAGATGAATACATTTCATACTGATAGATGTTGCGACTATTTGGGGCGCAGCCTTATTTTTATATTCTATACTAAAAAATTTGTTCTACTTGGAATGTCTTCCAAACGTCAAATTTATATTCTATTATAACAATTTAAGTCCTCCTAACCTTATGCAAAAAAATTAGTAAGGTGAAGATATGAAAAGTTTTTAAAGTTTATTCAGAGACTACATGGAACATAATTACATTTACACAAAACAAAATATAAATATAAATATGTATTGATTTTTGAATCATATTGAAATACATATATAAAAAGTGCCGATAGTATTTATGTGTATTTCTATTTATATTTAATTTTGATTCACACACACTTTCACAATTTAATAAGCATGTAGGCAAGCTGGTTCAAGTAATATAAATGCATAATATGACATAATGCATATATAATATAAAAATTATATTAGATACTGATCAGATCATGTATATCATAATATGACATCTGATATCATATGATCATATTCAATTATGTATGTTACTTGTTATTTCAATCATCCATACCAATCATACGAAAGTTCATTTATGTACATATATGAAAAAAAAAAATATCCGAGACCAAAACTTGCTTTAAGAAACTTTAAAAAAAAAGTTGGAAAATGAGACTAAATTTCAAAATCGATATTGTAGCGACATCTAAACTTTTTTGTTGCCATTTGGACATCTCTATGTAGTCTCTGGTTTATTATTATTAAAGTTTAAACTTTAATATTTACTTGACAAAAAAATTTGATTTGTGTTATAAAGAAATGTGTACAAAATTATTTTAAATTAAATGTTTTGTTATAATAAATATATTATTTATAAAATAAATAATAAAAGTTTTGAGTTAAACGGTTGAAATATAATGAAATATTATGAACTTTGAGAAGTTTTATAGTTAAATTAAAAGTTATGAATAATCAGATAAATTCGAATTTTATCTAAACTTTTACTGTCAATTATATTTTTATATTTAAAAGAATTTTTTTTTTTTTACAATTATTGCTCAATGGCATAATGCCCCCAAGCATATGTGTTTATTTTATCTGCGATTACATATCTTTTATTATCTAATGAACTTAAAGCTACTTTATTTAAATTCTGTGTATAAATTGTATATAAATGTGATCTAAATATTTTCATTTCTCTTAAACAAACTTCATTTTTTAACAAACAATTTTTACAGTTATCTAAAGTTGAACTATTCACAATATATTTTTTTATTCCTTTTGCTTTTTTAACAGTTTTATTTTCATGTTTTATTTTTTAACAATTTTTGCATTAAATTCATCTTTAAAAAGACCAAGAACTTTTTTATTCAATAGAGGGAAATTAAATCAATTGTCAAATGGATAATCGGATGTATTAAAACGTTGCGGTATATCACTGTATATGTCAGCGTAAAAATCATCTGTTTGTATAGTGTAAATAAAGCTATCAGTGTTTTTGTAATTAAAAAAACTTTACTGCCATATTTAGGTTTAATGTAATCATAATGAAAATCATACATAAGTATTTTACATTGTTCTATTTCTGTAAATCCTAAATATATAGGTTTGTCATAATATACATTTGTATGATTAAGCTAAACGGCTATCAAGTTTTCAGTGAATCTAGAGTGGCTATGATAATTTGGTTTTGCTATTAATGCTGGTGCATCTAAATGTCTTCCTTGACTTTCCCAAGAGGTAGCTATTTTAACATTTTTTCTTTTATCTACATTTTCCATGGTTTTACCGAAAAAGGCATTATTCATTAATTTAAAATAATCTTTTTCGAAAGCATTTTAAGCAACTGACCTATGTGAGTTATTTTAAATCAATATATTTTTTTAACCAATTGCTTTGTATGAATTTTAGCACTTTATAAATTTTCTTAAGAATTAAGAAATTTTCTTTTCTGTTTAAACCGACCAACAGTTCCTTTTCTGTTTAAACCGAAGACACTGTTTTAAATTTCAATAATGGGTTATTTATTCGTGTTTCTTTGTTAAGTCAACTAAGAGTTTGGGAATTTTACCTGTTGGTGGAACTTTGTTTTCAGCACAAAAAGGAAAATCATTGTGCAAATCATGTAAATGTTGTGGGTAATTTAAATCCACTTCGAAAACGTAACCAGTTTCCAAATCATCGGCAAATGAAAGGACATCAATATTTTCAGTAACGTCAACCCACTGAAAATCTTTATGTGGTAAATATAGGATCATTGCCCATCCATATAAATTGTTAGCGTCTTCATATACTATTTATTTGGAAGGTTCGTTTCTTTTATAAGATTCTCTCATGAATTTATTATTTGCTACTGAATGTCTAAGTGAGCACTGACTAATTCTATCACGTATCCCTTTTTTAAAGAAATTATACATATTAATATCAGTTAATTTGATATCCGTGTGTTTTAACATAGTTGCCCATGACCTGGGGGAGTATAAAAATTTGCAGGATTTGAAGAATAGACTTTGTAGCATATTTTTCGAAAGTTTTCAAAAACATCAGTTAAAATAAGCACATCTGTTTTAAGGTAAAGTTTTAAATAGTCCCATAAGTTTTGGCAATCAAACGTATTCCATACATTAACTACATGAATGTAGTCTTCATCGGAAAATGATATGTTTGTCATATGATTGGTAAAAGCTTCTTGTGAAGGTAAATTTCTTTCGTCAAGTCGTTCAATGGAATTTAAATACTCATAGGGAAAAACTCCTTTTCGAGTCATAAGTTTAATTTTTTCATTATTATTGAATTCTTTTTTTCTATGAAACAAATCGTTTTCATTTAAATTTTTACATAAAGAATCAAGGCTAGAAACCATAAATCTAAAGCTATCGAGAAAACGTAAATAAAATGAATGATTTTTATCTATTATAATTTTTTTTAGATAATGAAATATAATGTTCTTTATTCAAAGAAATGACACCAATATGTCCATTCACTTCGTTTAGTTCTTTAAATAAAAGATGGCAATCATAACCGGAAAAATTGTGAAAAAATATAGGAAAAAAATAAATTAAATAAATTACATTTAGAATGAGTGGGTCTTCTATAATTACCAGTAAAGTGACAATGGTCTCTAATTCTATCATTAAATGCTTACCACATATGTGACAATTTTCCTGAATTAATTGTTGAAGCTGCTCATCAAGTGTTAACAGATTCATTGGCTTTGGCATCATAAATAAATTTTTATATAATGCACTGTGTGTTTTTGTTAACGATATGACAAATTTCTTAGCACAGTTAGCTCCAACAAACTCTTTGTAACAGCTCTGATTATCATCAAAAGAACATTTAATGTAGTTGGAGAAAGCTACTGGAACATGTTGATGAATATTTGTTGTTGAAGACATCATTGAATTAGAACTGCATGTTGCAATAGGTTGTAAAATACTCTCAGCATCGGCATAAATAACAAAAGGTGTTTCTAATTGTTGTTGATAATTTTTAAACTCGAGTGTATTTTTCTCAATAGATGAAAGTTTTGTAACGACTTTATTGCACTCAATTTTATGTAAATCACGCTGTTGTAATGTATGAAAATGTTGCAAACACATATTACAAATATAAATTTCATGTATATGTTTTGTTACAGAACTACTTATTAACCTTGATAAATTTTTAATATAAACAAAATGAAATTTATCATCCTTTTCCAATAGCAATAAATTTACATGGTATTTTTTTTCTGATTTTGTTAAATAGAATGGTCCTACAACCTCATATTTTTTATTAATAACTTCCAGTCCAAACAAATTAATACTTATTTCACTATTTAGTTCTTCAAATAAATTTAACTCGTTCAATTTAGCTGGAAATTGCATAGTGCTAAAATTAAGCTGTTGTATATCACCAAACTCTAGCTCGACTATGGGTAGAGAAATATTATTAAGTTTATATGAAGATGTTCGTTCAGCATTTTGAATGCAAGTTTGTAAAGCTGATACTAAACATCACTTGAAACAGAAGTTGTCTTTATTTTGAATATTAACGCATGCTTTTTTGTCTTCTATGCTTTTCGGTAGTTTAATATAACTAGACACACGTATTGGTTCAAATTTATTGATATTTATTTCAACATGTTAAATCCTGATTAACGCCCAACCACTGTCTTTTTCTTGGAAGTCTTCTGCTTGTTGTTGAATAAGTTCTTTAGCCTTTTGAAAAAAATCATTAAGATCATCTGCTTGTGTAATACTAAACATTCGAGTTTGAAAAGATTTGATTGATATATTTTCAAACTCTTCTTCTGTTGGCTTTATATATTCACCAAAAAGCTCAAGATTTACTTTTATAGTATTGTGCTTTTTTAATGATTGCATCAATAATTCAATTATATCGGTCTGAGCCTTTTCCAGAAAGTTTGATGGGTTTAGTATGCTTTCATCATCATTATCTCTAATAAACGTTTCTATTCTATTTTGAAAACATTCATCAATATGTCTAACATTAGATCTAATTTTTCAAAACATTTCTAACCTTTGAAGTGACAACACTTCTTTATAATTAGTTAAAAACTTTTTTTATTATTTAAATTTTTTTTAAAATTATTAAAATTACTGAAGTTATTAAACTAGTTGAACTTTTTAATTAATTTTTTTAAATTTTTTTTTATTTTTTCACCAAAAATTATTTAAAAGTGTAGTGTAAATTAAACTTAATTGTAAATTATATGGCTGCACTCCAATGGCGGCAAGGTAGGTATTCTTAATTAATTATTTAACTACTTACAAATTTTATTTCTATTTTTTTTTTAAGCATATTAATTTATCTACACACTAACCTTTTGTTTTTTTTTTTATTTTCGATTTATTCTTTTTTTTATTTCGAACTATGTTAAATTTAAATAATTTTTTAATTTTTTTTTTGATTCAAATTATAATTTATAATTAAACGCGCTCGGTTGGTTTTGTTTACATTAATTTACTTTTCTTTTTTATTTATTTCATTTTAATATCAGCTTGTTCTAAACAAAACAATTATATATCCATCTCCCTCCCACACGTATGATGGATGCTGGTGTTCTTCTTTGACTCTCAATTCGCTCAATTTTTTTTAATATCACCATAGTAATTACCGTAATTTAATATTTCTAGAAAAGAGGAGGCTTTTAAACTGTACCAAAACAATAGGTCGGAGGCGCACAGAGCCAACTATATAGTGGTGAGAAACAGGTGCAAGAGAGTTATCAATAAGCAAAAATTCTTGTTCAACCAAAGGTTGAAACGTAAAATCATCCACATGCCAAAGAATAGCAAATCTGTTTGGTCATTTGCCAAAAGTCTAAAGGAAGACGTTAGAGGGTCTTCCTTTCCAGCACTTATTGATAATAATAATAGTACCGTACCAGATTCTAAAGAGAAAGCGAACTTATTTGGCAAGCAGTTCGCTTTTAATTCGACACTGTCACAGTCAGCTCAGATGCCACCTTCTGTTCCAGGAGCTGGCTGCTCCTTCGGTAAAATTTACTTTAGGACGCGGGCGGTGATGAAAATATTAAAAAATCTTGATACAAGCAAATCAGCCGGTCCAGATGGTATAACCACCATGGTACTTAAAAATACCTACTCCACTATTTCAAAACCTCTGCGCAACCTTTTCTACCTCTCCTTCACTTCGGATATTCATCCTACTCAATGGAAGGTTGCACATGTTTTCCCAATTCCCAAAAAAGGTAATAAAAGCGATCCCTCCAACTACCGCCCTATTGCTATAACTTCGGTCCTCTCCAAGGTAATGGAGAAAATAGTGAACCAAAAGCTTCTGAAATACCTGGACCACAAAGGTTTGCTTCATGATCGTCAATACGGGTTCAGAGCCCGTCGTTCAACCGGTGATCTCATGACTTACCTTTGTGAGAAACTAAGCATCAACCTTCATCATTCTGGTGAGTCTGATGTTGTGGCTCTTGATATTTCTAAGGCTTTCGATCGAGTTTGGCACGATGCTCTATTGGCAAAATGCAAAGCAGGGTCTTTCTAGGTAGGGTCTTTCTAAAATGGATTGGAGATTTCCTTTCGAATCGCACGATTCGTGTTCTGGTCGATGGATATTCATCTGACAAATTCAAAATAAATGCTGGTGTCCCCCAGGGATCAGTTTTATCCCCAACTCTCTTCTTAATATTTATCAATGACCTACTCTCATTAACCTCCAATCCGATCCATAGTTTCGCAGACGACAACACCCTTGTAGCTTCCTATGAGTTTCATAGCCGCTGTAACATTAATCATCAGATTAATACAACAGCAAAAAATTTCACTATTAGTGAGCTAAATAACGATTTAGCAAAAATTCAAAAATGGGGCGAAGTCAATAGAGTTGAGTTCAACACCAAAAAAATACAATGCTGTCTGATCTCGCGGAAAATTACCACTACTGTTCCTACCCTACTATTTCAGGGAGAGGTCTTGCAGCATTCAACGGACTTAAACATGCTGGGCATCGGGTTAAACCAAAAATTGATTTGGTCAAATCACATTTTTGGTATAGCTAAGGATGCAGCTAAATGTTTGGGTTTTTTGTATCGCTGCAAAACTTACTTTTCCGCATCTGATCTTCTCAATATCTATAAAATGTACATTAGGCCGAAAATGGAGTGCAATGCACACATTTGGGCTGCAGGGCCTCAAACAGCACTGGGTTATTTAGATAATGTGCAAAACAGAGCTATTCGTTTGATCAACGACCCCAGTGTAACTTCAATGCTCACTCCACTCAGCCATCGTCGCACAGTTGGATCGCTGACCTTGTTTTATAGGTATCTCGTAGGGACTAATACTTGTTCTAAAGAAGTAAAACAATTAATGCCTCCACTCAAAGTTTTCCAACGAGAAACAAGGAGGGCAACAGATGCTCATCCCTACCATGTTGAGTTATCAAGATGGCGAAATACAGCCTATGGAAATTCGTTTGTTATGCGCACGTCCCGTTTGTGGAACCATATACCATAGTATGTGTTCCCTAAAGTTGGTAATTCTTATGTGTACGATTTACTTAACTTTAAGAAGAACATTAACATCTTTCTTCAAAATGTCCCTCCAAATTTTCCTACCTATCCCCCATGATCCAAATTTCCCAATTCCAATTTTCCCAATTATCCTTCCCACATCCCTATCCCCAAAACTAAACTGTACATTCGTATTAAAGGTTCCATCCTACAGTTTGGTTTGAAAGGGGGGTGGTTTTGGGGGGTGGTTTGGTTAAAGTCCAACACTACCCTGAGGAAACACGTGCAGTTCCTCTTGGTGACTTTCGAGTTTTCCACCAACCCTCGTAAAAAAAAAAAAATAATAATAATATTAATTCGGTATTTAAACCAAACTTTAAAAACTTTTCATATCTCCAGCTTATAACTTAGAATATTCAACACTTTTAATTAAATACCATATTATTTCTCCAATTTCAAATATTAAAGACTCAAAACTTTTCATTTATGCTTTGCCGTTTAAAGCGTTCGCTGTTTGTAGTACCGTTGCTACTCAAAAAAAGTTTCATTTCTTCACTATAATCAGAAATTATATATATATAGATAACGCAAGTAGAACAAAAAATCTCTGACAATTATTTTGGCGAAATATATGAGCCTTTGTTTTCCTCCTTTTTTTTCCGAAATTTATGTTTCTATACAATTTGCTATTGCTATTCATATAGTTTGAATATGAATCATATTCAAATATAATATTTTTTTTTTTTTCCTAAGGGAGGTGGGAATCTTCCAAAGACACCAAGAATTTCCCCTTTGGTAGTGTCAGATTCTTACTGACTAAACCCACCTCCCCCTTTATCCAATATAGTGGGGTGAAACCCTTACCTGCGAACGCAGTATATTGGCTAGGGAGTAGGGATAGGAAAGGATAGGAAAATGGATACGGAAACATTGAATTGGGAGTGGGACTGTAAGGAAACAATGAATCCGCATATTATTATTATTTAGCTAACAGTGACTAAAGCCGTCACAACAGTTACAACATGTAGTAGTAGTATATATATACTACTACATGAGGTAATTATTGAAGGCAACCCCCACTGTCACTGTAGCGGCTGTTATTATTGGTATTAATATTCTTATTAATATTATTATTATTTTACTACAGAGTCAGCGCCATCAGTGGATTACAACGTGCAACAGTATATAACACCTTACTTGCATGATATAACCAAAGATGGCTCTACTGTAGCAGCTATTATTTTACTATTATTATTATTATTATTGTTTTTATTATTATTACTATTATTATTATTATAATTATTGTTTTATTACTATTACTATTATAATTATTATTACTATTATTATTATTATTATTACTATTATTGTTATTATTATATGAATATAATTTATATAATATAAATTATATTAATATAATATGAATGATAATATCTACACAATATTGTATTAATAAAGCTATGTAGTGTTAGGTATCCTACATACGTAGCTACGTATTTTTAGTTTTATTTTGTTTACGTTTCTATACAATACATGCTTATTGCTTATGCTATTGCTATACATATAGTTTAGTTTGAATATGAATTATATACTTGTAGAGCTAATCAATAATCATATTATGTATGTATGTACATATAACACAAATAAATTATACGATATTGTCTAGCTAAACTCTAGCTAGAGAGTATACATATGTATGTATGTATGTCGGTGATGAACAAATTGTTGCATTGAAAATTGTATGAGATTTTTTGATTTGTTACAGACAATTATTGTGTATGGAAGTACGTTTTGTAAAAATAAATTGAGCTAAAAAATATGTGCATTCTATATAGAAGTTTGTTATTATTGGAATGAGTACATATGGATTTGTGATTATTTTAATAAAAATTCGTCGCTTCTATTGAGGTATGTAATAAAATATGAAAAATAATTTGCATTTTTATTTTAAAAATTGAATTGAATTGTAAACCAGTAAAAAATAAGTATATATGTACATAGCTATGTATGTATTTATGTATTTTTGAAATTTTTTTAAGAATTAAATAAGGGTAGATTTTTTAAATTTATAATAAATGTACAAAATAATTAATTAATTTCATGCAATTCGCAAAATTATTTGTTGAAATTTGCATCAAAATTAATATTATGATTTATATACTACATTTGTATGTATATTATGTATGCATCGTTATACAAGCATAATCATAATATTGCATTTTTTTCATTCAAATCAAATATTTTTTTTTTTTTTAAATTTATTAAAAATTAGAAATCTGATTTCTGAAAATATTAATGCTTAAAAATAACAGTTCAATAAGAGGTCTATTTACGTATTAATTGAAATATGTGGCAAAGTTCAAAACATACTAGAAAATATTTTGCCAGTCCTTAAATTTTATTTTTAATAAAATTTCAAACTTACTTGTTTAGCGCCCCAAAGAAAGAGAAAAACATGAACATATTATTTTTGACTGTTCTTTTTCATTCTTCAAATTTATTTATTTTATTTTTCTAACTAAAAATCGAACAAATTACAATAATAAAATCAACGTAAGAGTTTTTTTTATTTATGATGTTATTGTTGTGTTAGGGTGTTAGTTTTATTTTTTTTTGTATTCATTTCATATTTAATGAATAGTTTAGATTTTTTTTTATTTTTAGTCACTTTATTTATAAAACGAGGACGAATACAGTTGCCTTTGTCAACTCTAAAGTACCCGTACGAATCCGTTATTATGTCTACCACTCTGTTTATAATATTATCTGTTTAATTTTTCATTATTTTAAAATAATTTGATAAAATATATAAAAGTCAGTCATAAAGTATATACCTAAAAGAAAAATATATAAAAATTTAATTTTGTTTTTATAAATAAGTTTATTAAATATATTACTTAACATTTATAAAAAATAAAAAAAATATGCATAGGTATGTCAGGTATGTAAACAAATATGTAGGTATGTATGGTAGGTTGATCTCTCCCAATGTAAATTCGAACATATAAACATATTAATTATCACCTAAACAAAACTCTACCAACTTTACTACAAATGAATACTAAACTTGTATTTTATACTTAATACAAATAACAAAGCTACAAATGTAGCAAATTTTTATATTATAATATTGATATGTATAATGCATTATGTTTTAATTTTAAAAATAGTTTTATAATGGTAAATAATACAATAATGATTTGGAGTTTTACAAATTACACATAAAAATACAAACACATAAAAATAAATACTTTTAAAAATATTAAAACTTTAGTTTTAAAAAAAAAATTTCATGAATCATACAAATGATGTGGCAATATTGTCTTTTATTCAAATGCTTCTTTTAAAAAAAAGTTGTAAAGTCAAGAAAAAACAAAAACAAAATAAAAAAGAAATATGCATAGGTGCCTATACAAAATAGAATCACATATTCAAGATGGTATTTTTATAAAGAAATCAGCGAGAAAGTGAAAAAAAGCATAGCAAAAAAATAGAGCGCAAATATATATACATATATAATTTCTGTTATAATTTAGAATACTATTTTCAATACTATTAATCAAATATCATATTATTCTCTCCAATTTCAAATATCAAAGACACAAAGCTTTGTATAAATCATACTTTACCGTTTAAAAACAACGCTGTGTACAGCGCCGTTGCAAAAGCTTTTATTCTCTTCTCCACATGGTTTCGAATCGGCTTGCACCTCTCCGCATGGTCTGTGAATCGGTTTGCTCCTCTCCACATGGTCTAGAATCGGCTAATTCATACTACTAATTTTGAAAGTGACTCAGCAATAAAATTTAACTTTAACAACTTGGAATCGTTAATGAGAAAATTTTCGGGAAATGAAATAATGAATGTGCAAAAATGGTTATCGAATTTGAACAATACGCAGATTTTTTCGGTTTAATTGAATTGCAAAAATATATTTTTTTGTAAACGGTCAATTTCGATCAAGAAGGTAACGCGAAATTATTATTGAACCCGAAACAAAACGCCTCACTTATAATCAATTGAAATGCGCTCTAATTAATGAATTTGCACCTAAAATAAGTAGTGCGATGGTGCATAAATTATTGCAAACGCGGAAAAAGACAGTAAATGAATCATATCGCGAATATTTGTACAAAATGATTGATATTGCCTCTTAAGGGGTCACTCCCTCGAAAATAAAAAAAAAATCGATTTTTTTTATTGCCGATTCTAATTCTACACTCAGTTCTGCGTATAAAAATCTCACTTCAAGTTTATCCGAGTAGTAGAAATGGTTCAAAACTATAAGCACGTTGAATTAGAAATTAATGGTGATACTTACCAGAATGTTGAGGCCTACATTATCGGAGATAATAGCATGAAGTTCCCGCTAATCATCGGAATGAGTTTGCTGAGACACTCTACTGTCAAAATAAATGGTGGTGTAATATCAGTAAAAAAGAGCAGTTGTACAACCGTTAATACTGAAAAAGAATAAAATGAATGTTACTTAGCAGAAATACAACTAGGCAATGAATTTAATTACGCTGATCTGCCAGGATTAACCAATTTGGAAAAGGGTAAATTTAGTTCCAAATTCCTAATATGAATGAAAATTACTCCCCAGTCTTGTCCAAGAAGTTATCTATTGAAATGAAAATTGTTCCTTTAGATGGTAAGTCGGTTTTCCAAAACCCGAGAATGTTTCCGTCTGTGGAACAAAAAATTATTAATGATCAAGTGGAAGAATGGTTAAAAGATGATGTCATTAGTGAAAGGTCATCAGATTATGCCAGCCCTGTGGTATTGGTTAAGAAGACAGATGCTACCAACACATTGTGCATAGATTTTAGTCTAATTTTATTAATATTACTCATCATAAATAAAATGGTTGAACAATATTCAAAATGCGATTTAATAATTGTATTATAAATTGTTATTGCACTTGTAAAACTTAAACTCTTTCTTATTTTTGAAAAAAAATAAATCTGTTTTGAAATTTTACTACAAATGTAATCAATATGTTTTTTAAAATCTAGCTTATTACCGAATACAACACCTAAATATTTTATTTCATCTACTTTTTCAATTATTTCATTTTCTATTTTAATATTGTCAATTAAGTTTCCATTAATAAACATACATTTGGTTTTCTCAATATTTAAACTAAGTTTATTCATTCTAAACCACATACTTAAACTACCTAAATCATTATTAATGTTCTGTATACCTTCGTCTGTTCTGTTGCCGATACCGTGGAATAAAACAACATTTGATCTGCGAATAAAACAATATTTGATAATACCACTCGTTCTATATCATTAACATATATTAGAAATAGTAGCACACGAAGAATAGAGGCTTGCGGCACACCTAGCAAAACATCAACAGCATCTGATAAAGTATCATTAAATTTAGTTCTTTGCTTCCTATTAGATAGATAAGAACAAAACCACTCCAATTCTACTTCCTTTATACCATAGCTTTCTAATTTTATTAATAACAAATTTTTGTCAACCGTTTCGAATGCTCTTCTCAAGTCCAAGAATACAGCCACTATGACCTTGTTATCATGCACCGATATTTTCCAATTTGTAATTATCAAGTTTAACAGAGATTCACAACTATGATCTTTTCTGAATCCTGATTGATATTTAGCTATGAAGTTATATCTTTCCATATAATTCAGCAACTGGTCAATTTTTGCCTCCAATGTAATTGTATTAACCGATCTGAATTCTGTAGCCTTGTTAGTACCTTTCTTTTTTTCAATAGGTATCCGTATCACTACCGCTTCTTTCCATATCTCAAGAAACAGGCCACTCTGCAATGAGCTGTTTGCAATTGACACAAAGTTGTTACCAATAAAATCTAGGTTATCCAGTATAATCTGTTTATTTACGAAGTAAAAGTCTTTTTTATTATTCATTTTATTTAAGATATTTTTAAGTTGATTTATATTTATAGATTTAAATGTTATTATTTTCAATTATATTTATAAATTGAACTGATTTTATATTATTATTTATTTCATTTATACTTTCAACAAAAAAATTATTAAATTTATTAGCAATCTTTTTAGGTTCAATTATTTTTTCATTATTAAAAATTACTTCTCTAATGACATGTGGGTTTTTTTAAGAACATACTTTTTTATATTTCTCCACATTACAGTTTGATAGATATAAGAGAGTTTCTTAAAGTTATAATTTTTTTAAATGACTCTCCATCAACTTCTAAAATAGTGTTAAATACTTCCTTATTATTAAATGATGGATATGTTTTCAAACATTTAATAGTTAAACACTCTATATTATTTTGATTTTTAATTGCATTAATAAATTTTCGTCGCTTAACTTTTTGTCCATCCCACTTATTAAAATTTTTAGATTATGTAACTTTTGTACTAACACATCATAATTATCACTCATTCTTGCTTATATTTCACTCTCAATTTTTTTTACCGATTCTCTATTTGAGCAGCATATTGAAATTGAACCGTTATTTCTCTCATATACTCTATTAATTTCTACCGATAAATTACATACGTCAATATTTTTTTTTAAATCAGATTTAGTTTGCTTACTTCCTTGGCCTTGTGCACTTTGTTTTGTTTTAATAATTACAGGAAATTTTAATTTTTCTGCATAGGTCATTTTTTTAATATGTGATTCTGTTTCACTATTTGCTTTAAATTCTTTTACCATATTTGAAATTTTTTTAATTTCGTTATTACAAGTATTTTTTTCTTCAAATTTTGTTTCATTTTTTTCTTTAAGTTCTTTCACCATACTTGAAATTTTTTGCATTTCACTATTACAAGAATTTTTAATCTCAGTTACATTCTTTTCACTCGCACTTTGTGTATTTATCATATAATTTAGCCTTTCCTTATATCTTAATTCTATCGCCTCTAATAATTTTTTAATTTCAAATTCATTTTTTTGTAAAGAAATTTCAAATTCATTTTTATATTCTTTAAGTTGAAAATTATTCATTTTAACCTTATCTTGAATATCTTTAAGCACTAGATCAACGTTTTGTATATAAACAAAGCAATCATCACAAATAATTTTAATCATTGTATTAGTGTCCATTAAGGTATCAATTAAATTGCTTGCACTCTGATCTAAACCACTACATTTCACTTCTGAGTGAAAAATTTTGCCACATACACCCATGCACCTTCTACCCGATTCTCCTCTAATTGCACCTCTACACTTATTGCATTCTTCTGGCATTATGTAGTATATGCTATACACA
The DNA here is from genome assembly GCA_947095535.1 of Poecilobothrus nobilitatus. Classification (NCBI taxonomy): domain Eukaryota; kingdom Metazoa; phylum Arthropoda; class Insecta; order Diptera; family Dolichopodidae; genus Poecilobothrus; species Poecilobothrus nobilitatus. The sequence continues at coordinate 120,424,337 of OX352772.1, forward strand.
CCATTAAATATAATATAATTAAATTGTTTTTAAATCAGTAATTTTAAATTAAGTCTATAATTAAATTGTTTTTATACGCGTTTATATACATATATACACGCAATACAGTTTGTAAGTGTAAATAACACTCACTTTTTTACCACTTTTTTTTTTATAAATTATAATTGTCATTAATTTAATTTTAAATTCAAATAATATTAACATAATTGCTATAAATTATAATAATAGAATAGTAAACCATGATAGCTTAATATATAAAATTTCACCATTTATAAAATTTATGCAATAATTAATCTTTCAACTACTTTAATTAAATATTTAAACCGGAGATGATCCAACAACGTGTTGTTGAATCTATAGCACTCTATCTATCTGTAATATCTAAATATACAGCTTTCGTTATGGAAAAAGGGCTTAAAAATGCATTTTGGCCTGTGCCATTCTCCGAATTTTAAAGAATTAATAAATAAAAATTTTATTATTACATATATTGATGATCTTATCCGGCAAAATCTGTAGAAGAATCTTTGGAGAAATTGTTGTTGTTGTTGTTGAATCTATAGCACTCTATACTCGTGTTGTTGAATCTATAGCACTCTATCTATCTATAATATCTAAATATACAGCTTTCGTTATGCAAAAAGGGCAATATGAATTTTTAAAAATGCATTTTGGCCTGTGCCATTCTCCGAATTTTAAAGCATTAATAAATAAAAATTTTATTATTACATATATTGATGATCTTATTCCGGCAAAATCTGTAGAAGAATCTTTGGAGAAATTAAAAGACGTGTTACGCTTTGCTCCTCACAGTTGATTAAAAATTAAGTGGAAACAAGGCGGAATGTAAACCAACGGTTTTTAAAAGCGTATATTTCCAAAAGATAATACAAACTGTTGTGACTTGTCCAAAATTTGAATTGTGACTTGTCCAAAATTTGAAAATTTCATATAAGAAAAATGTGAAAATAAGACTTTTTTGCAATTTTGAGGGGCTATAAATCCAGAACCCTATAACGCGTAAAAATATATTTCTGGGTCTTTATTTTTTATATCTTGCCGAAAAAAAATTTGTACAGGTGCCCAAGTTACAGATGTCTAAAAATATAATATTTTCATATTTTGAGCCCTTATAGGTCCTTAACAGGGTGGTACAAAAAAATTTATGACGAGACATATACTAATTCTAAAAGTCCTTTCTTGTCTCAAAATCTCAAAGCATGCTGGAGTTCAAATTAACATTCACCGAGTGCAGACGTGTTTACGGAGAAAATCTTGAATTTTTAAGTAATGAATAAAAGATACATAAAGTAAAACTTACAAAATTAAATTAGTACGAAATAATGAATAAATGAAAAGTTAAATAAATAGCAAATAAGGATAAATTAAAGACAATATATAAAAAACGGAGAAAAAAAAAAAAAAACATAAAATAAAATAATAAAAAAAAAAGTTAAAACACAGATTAAAAATTAGCTATACATTTATATATAGTCTTAGTATAACTAAATATATAGTCTTAGTATAACTATTTGTGTCTTAATTTAACTAAAACACATCTAATATAAAATTTAAAAATTTAATACCGATACATTTATAAAGTTAAACTAATACCAAATAACATAAATCTGAATTAAATATAAAGAGCAAAACTTTTTTAAAATTAAATTAAAACTAATACAAAATTATAATTTTGCTAACTAACTAATATCTCTAACTAATATTAAATTATAAATTAATGCAAATATAACTGCAATTTTACAATTTAGTTAATATATATGCATAGGTAAACTAGTGTGAATTGAGTACAAATAAATACTATAAACTTATTTCAAACATATATCAGCAAACAGAGTGACCAGCATACTCGGCAACATGGTATAACAATATACCAGTTAAAAAGATTTTATCTAAAAAATATAAAATACAATAAAATTATTTAATATATAAAGCAGATAACAACATTTCTTAAAAATAATAAATTACTTATTAGTACTCAGAAAAATGGTCAAACAATGTTCGACGTGCAATAAAACCTTTTATGGTAAAACAAAGGGCATGCAATGTAGTGGGCCATGTCGATATTTCTTTCATATGACGAAGAAGTGTACATCGATGGCGGATGATGTTTTCAAAGCCGTTGAAGCTGGGTCAGCAATTTGGAAATGCGAAACTTGTTCGGCTCAATCAAATGAATCCTTCATTGTTGTTGGCGACGAGGAACCCGGCGCTTCAGTGGGTATTACTGCACCCGTTAATTTGCTGGACCTAAATGCTCCTGGAGAGTGCACTGTTAATACTCTAGCCACATGCATGAAACAAATGATGATAGTTCTTACTGAAGTACAAAAATCTCATACGTTTCTTAGCAATCAGATCGAGGACCTTCTAAAAAAAAACTAGGAAGTATTAGATGAAAATAAGTTCCTCCGAAATAAACTTGGTGAGTTCAAAAAGAAGTCAAATATATTAGAAAGTAAAATTTACCATATGGAATACGTTATGGACGAGAAGAAACGATATGAGAATAGAAATAATCTTATAATTGCTGGACTACCTCCGAAAATAATAAATCCTATAGAAACTATTATTAAAATTGGTAGTCACCTACATTCTAAAATTACTGCAGCTGACATCGCAGGTGTGACTGAACTGCAGCCAAAAAAAAACAATAATAAACATACAAATGATTTAACACTTTACCTGCTCAGTCTGAAAACGGATACGGCCAAAGCGGAACTGATGTCAAAAAAAAAATATACAAACATTTATTCACTTCTGAAATAAGTAGTTTGGAGCTAGATAATAATTACGAAATTTTCTTTCGGGAGCATCTCACTCAGCTGCAAACTATGTTGTACCATGAGGCACGGCAGATCAAAATATCACACAGTTAGAAGTACCTATGGATTAAAGATAGCACAATTTTCATTCGAAAGACTGATAATTCCAAGGTTTTTAAAATTCAAAATAATAATGATATTTTATTCATTAAAAAACAAATCACTAATTAATAATAATAAATACATTACTAATAATATTATAAACCTAAAACATATTACTAACTTCTTTTTTATAATAACATTACTAATATTAGGAAATATTACTAACAACTTCAATAAACATCCGAAACAAAAATCATTTTTACTAACATGGATTACAAAAATCCTTTTAAATTGTAAATCATTTTTAATTTCTAACACTTTTTTAAAAGGAGAAATTAATATTATTATAATTTAGAAATTAATATATAATAATTTCATAGACATAGTAAAATATAACAGATATTATGTATGTAATCAAAATTTTTGGCCATCACATAAAATTAACAAATGTTTTTTTGCACAAACATTATTTCTTAATTTTTTTCATAATTTTTTTAAAGTATTCCACTAATTTTAATACTAATAATTATTTATTAACAAATTATAATATTATACTAATCATTTATTATTTTTTCATAATAGTTATATTTTTAATTTTTTTACACAATCACAATTTTAAACAATCAGGTTCAAAATAATTACTTTTATAATCACGTTTTAATCACGAGTCAAATATCCACTTCTGGTTGTTTACTATTTAGTCCCACTCTTACGCTAAATTCGCTTTTTATTTTAGTTTTAGTTACATTGATATTAATTTTTCGAATTGGCAGAATTTCAGCTACTTTTATAAATTTAAGTCCACAGTTCACAATAGATTATAAATTAAATAATACAATTTTTTCTATCTTAAACAAAATTAATTTACGAATTTCGAATAAATACAACAATAAAATGTATAACAATTTCACGAACACAGTAAAATATAACAGATATATCTTAGACACAAGAGAACATAATCAGGTAATGGTTTGTGTATTAAACAAATTTATTTCACGAATTTTAAAGAAATACGGTAATAAAGTATATAATAATTAATATAAATAATAAAGTATATAATAAATAATATAATAATCACCATTGAAAAAAAGAAAAATCGTGAATGGATGACTGAGAATATCTTAAAAATTATTAAAATTCGAGATACATATGTAAAATACTCAAAAAAATACCCAGAGGATAATCATATAAAAAATTTACAAAAAATATATAAAAACAAGGTTAAAAATGAAATCGAAAAAGATAGACGAAATTTTTATTCAGGATTAATAAATAAGAATCCGAGAAGTGGAAAAAATCTATGGGGTGTTTACAAAAGGATTATGTTGAATAGGGACCGCTCAAGCTTAGAAACGCTAAAACTAATCGAGTATAGACATACACTAATATCGGAAAAATCTATTATTTCGGAGGCGATGAATGAATTTTTCAGTAATATTATAAGCGAACTTAAACTTCCCTCAGACCAGATTGATACAACCTATCTCAACAAGTTTGATCATAATATACTATCAAAGTTTGAATTAACACCTACAAACTATGGAGAAATTGAAGAAATTATTAAAACACTAAATACTTCTGCTGCTAATGGATCTGACGGAATATCAACTAAATTTATAGTAAATTTCGCTGCTCGTTTAATTCCTTTAATAGTTAAGTTTGTTAATAAATCTTTTGAAATGGACGTGTTTCCAGATTCGATGAAGTCAGCAATAGTAACACCTATTCATAAAGGTGGCACCAAAATTGATCCAAACAACTATCGTCCTGTATCAGTCTTAACCTCCTTTTCAAAAATATTTGAAAAAGTTATTAAGTATAGATTATCACTGTTCCTAAGCGCAAATGGAGTACTATCCGAGTCACAATTTGGTTTCAAACAAAATTCTAATACTGCATGTCTGGAGTTAAATGAGTTTATCACGAATAGTTTGGAAGGAAAAAAGTATACTGCATGTGTCTTCCTGGACCTAAAAAAAGCTTTTGACTGTGTGGATCATGGAATCCTATTGCACAAATTAGATCTGTTAAAATTCGAGCCCCGCCAGATAAGCTATTTTAAATCGTATTTGACAAATCGAAACCAAAGGGTACGTATCGGCAATTTTCTGAGTACCAAAAGAGTAATTAGTAAGGGTGTACCACAAGGATCCATTCTTGGGCCGGACCTTTTTAAAATTTACATCAACGATATAGCATCATTACGGCTTAAAGGTATTGTACAACTATATGCGGATGACACAGTAATAAAATACGCGTGTAGCAGTGAAACAGATACTAGGGAAGCAATAAATTATGATCTAGGACTCATCAATGAGTGGCTTCTAAAACATCGTATGCTATTAAATGCAAAAAAATGTAAAATAATATTGTTTGGTAATAAGGCATTCTCTGATACGGAAATTATTTTTAATAACGAAGTTATTGAGATTGTAAAATCTTTTAACTATCTAGGGCTAATTATTGACAATAAACTTAAATGGGAGGATCACATAGACAATATTTCAAAAAAAATTGCACCGTATGTTTTTATCCCAAAAAGGCTAAAGAAATATTTAAATATAAACTCATTGTACTGTATTTATTCGTCGTATATAATTTCAAACTTAGTTTACGTGAATCCCATATGGAATAGAGCATCTGCTATACACTTATCTAAGTTAGATAAACTTAACAAAAAAGCTATTAAAATAATTAATAACTATCCTCAGATGTATCCTACTGACTTACTGTACACAAGTAAGTACATGAGTCTAGAAAATATTGGCAAAAAAGAATTTTATATTGTAGCTTTCAAAATAGTGAATAATTTTATTAAACACAAATTTATATTGAATAGAAATATTGATATACATACATATAATACTAGAAATAAATCTAATTTTTACTTGTCGCTTTTCAAAACAGATAAACAGAAAAATAGCTGCTTATATAACTGTTTAAAAGTCTTTAATGATTTACCAACCTCTCTAATAAATAACATTAGTTAGGAAATAAATAACATTAGTTTATTTAAAAAAAGAGTGAAAGAACTATTATGTAACTAGTTTTGTAGCTGATATGTAGTACATAAAATACTAATAATACTAACAATAATAATAATAGCATTAGAATATTAAATCTATCTAAATTTTCTGTTTAGTTTTTAACTATTTTTACTAAATTACGATTATATATATTTTTTTTTTTTTTTCATATTGAATTATTGTATTAAATGAATTATTTAATTATTACATCATAAAACTATTGTTAAATTACTGTTTTTGCATAATTAGAATTATAATTACATATGAGTAATATACTTATTAGATTTAAGCTGAATTATAAATGTTAAATTATGCTTTTAAATTTCAAATTTTTAAACTTTTTTATTTGTTTTTTATTTTTAATATCATTTCTCTTTTAACATGTTTTGTATTCATTAAAAACTTATTAGACCACACAGCATTTTCTTTTTGCTAAGGTCCGAAACATTTTGTGTAAGTTTTGAAAATAATCTATTATACTTAACTTTATATTTAATTTATAAAAAAATAAAGAAAAAAAAAAAAAAAAAAGAAATATCATACAAAATTTAGTTTTCACATAACGGTAAATTAAAATACTAAATTTAAAAATAATATATAATTTTTATATTAATTATAAAATGTCAAATTGTATAAATGCAAATAATTATAAATGTCATTTTCATATTAAGAAATGGTTAAGTAGAACATGAAATATACGCATTTAAAAATAGGGCTTTTTCAAAGTTTGAGGTGCTTCCCTGATGGATGAGGTTACGTGGAAAAGTTGTTCCACAAATTTTATTTTTTACGAGACCTACCCATGGTTAATATTTTTTTTCTCTATCTTTAACGGAGTAGAAATTTTGTAAACAGACGGACAGACAGAGTGAAACTAATCGGCACATTTTAAAAATTTTTTTTTTTGGAATTGTGCTAAGAATAGAAAATTTTTACAGTTAGAAGTTGAGTATCTTGGATATACAATTAAAACAGTTACAGTCTCACCCTTTAAATTTTCCAGAAAATCTTTTTGGGCTTAATAAGCTATTTTAGGAAATTTATCCCGCAACATTCAATCATCGCAAAACACTAAGTGACATGCTCAAGGAGATGCTAAATTTAAATTCGACAACGCAGAGAAGAATACTTTCGAAGAACTAAAACGCACTTTTAGTATATCACGTTTAAGTTTTGAATATTTTTAATTATGAAGATTACGCAGAACTACATACGGATGCTTTGAAATATGGAATAGCAGCTGTCTCACTACAAAGTAAACCAGAAGATGGTGAGTTACACGCAGTTCATTATTCAAGTAGAAAGACCACCGAAGCTCAACAAAAATGGTGCAGTTACGAATTAGAAGTTTTGGCCGTTGTTTTGGCGGTGAAAAAATTCAAAACTTATCTGTTGGACAAAAAATGTAAACTCATTACAGATTGTAGAGCATTTACAATGACACTAAACAAAAGAGATTTAATAACAAGAGTGGCACGTTGATCCTTACTTTTAGAAGAATTCCAGTTCGAAGTAGAACATCGAGAAGAAACAAGAATTCGCCATGTGGGTCCTCTGAGCAGAAATCCGATAAATTATTGTGTACAAATTAAAAAAGATTTTATAATTCAATTACAGGAGGCGCAAATGAAAGATGAAAAACTAAACGCTATAGCAGAAATATTGAAACATGACCATTACAAAGATTTCATCATACATCATAACATCTTTATGTAAAGAAGTTAATGGAAAACCTCTATATAGATAGAATGAAAAATGCACTGATAAAGTCGATTCACGAAAATGGTCATTTCCATTTTACAAAAATGAAAAAAAAATTGAAGAAGAATTATATATACCTGAATTAAAGAAAAGGATAGATTCTTGCATTGCAAAATGTGTTGAGTGTATTTTAGCTGAAAAAAAAAACGGAAAACAGGAATGTCTTTTAAATCTAATACGAAAGGGAGCACTTAGGACCCCTAAGTGCAACAAGAAAAGGTTATCTATATATTTTGGCAGTAATAGATGGATTTACAAAATTCCGTTGGTTGTTTTTTACAAAAACGATAAACGCTGAAGAAGTTGTTCGGATAAGTGAAATCATTTCAAATACTTTTGGATATCCGTCGAGAATAATAAAGTCACGGATTTGCAAGGAATTTTTAATTCTACATTTCATCGGGCCATACAGATGACTTCATTTGAAGTTATTTTCAAAATTAAAATGAAAATGAAGGGCGATTTAAATGTAATCAAAATGATTGAGGAAGAATGGGTTCAACAATTTCAGAACGACCATAATGAGAAGAAGCAAGGTAGGACATCGCGAAAGTCCAAATAGAAAACAAAAGAACTTATAATAAAAAAGAAAAGCGGCTAAAAATATATATAATGTTGGAGACTTAGTGGCAATTAAAAAAACCCAATTTGGAGTTGGTCTAAAAATTAGAGAAATTTTTTTAGGTCCATATCGTATTATACCAGATAAAGGATTTGATAGGTACGCCGTGCAAAAGGAAGGTGAACATGAAGATCCAAGCAATACCGAGTGTAGTGCTGATAAAACGAAATTATGGATGCAATATGAAAGTGATAGTGATATAGAAATTTTTGAACAATCAGAGACGAATTGATTTTCAGGATGGCCTAATGTGGGTTAGATATTTTTTTTAAAACAAAAAATAAAAAAAGATATCAAAAATTAAAAATACAAAAAAAAACGAACCTTATATCAGATCACTAGTTTCATCATCATTTTTTAGTTGTTTTTCCTTTTTCTGCATACAAAATGCACCCAAAAAGAATATTATTTAATAACTAATAAAATAATAATATTTTATACTTATCTTTGGTAGCTCCACATCTCTAGTAGCTGAGAGATGTATGTTTCCACTCCAATATAAATCTAATCGTTTTCTTCCTATTAGATTTTTTTATATTCAAAATTATTTTTGTAAACATATTGTTTACAAAATATAAATAATCTGACAATTGTTATCACAACACGATGAAACGGAACAAAACAACATACTACAAATTCTGAATATTGCCGCTAGTGGAGCCAAATGTCAATTAATGTAATCAGTCAATCAATCAACAACATAACTACTAAAATTTCAAGTTCAAGCGGTCATTCAGCTTTTCTTTTTTTATCTCGAAACTGAGTAGGTAATGAGGCGGTTGCGCCAAACAGTTTGCTGGATATGATGGCGCCAGATCTAGACAGTCAGCTGTATTCATTAGCTGAATAAAAATGAATGCTGAATAAGCACAATGTGTTGACTAAATGATACATACCTTTATGTGACATTATTATGTATCATTATGTGATTAAGAATGACGTCATCTGGATTAATGTACATTATATTGTATGATATGATCATAATAATATTGTACTACTTATTGTACTATTTTTTTTAGACGCCACAGAATGAATCGAATTTGATATTTTTTATATATTTCATTTTTGACGAAACTTACCAACCGTCTAACTAATTATGCCACATAAGTGTTTTTGTTAGTAAGATTTAATTGTGTATATGAATGTACAACGGAAGAAAGTAAAAATGAAAGCTTTTTTTAATTCATTGAAAGCTTTATTGACTTCATTGAAAGCTTTATTGACTTCATTGAAGGCTGGTTGAATATTAATGAATAGTTAATTATTTTCTTGAATATTTAATAATTAAATTTAATAATAAATATTTATTATCTTATACTATATGAAATATATTTATTGTTATTATCTTGCTATGTATTGTATCACATTCGTACATATATATAAAAATAAGTTGCTTTTCATAGGTAAATTTTGCGTAGTAATGATAACATTAATATGTTTAATATGGTTAAAAAAGGTACATATTCAATTTCTAGTACAATAATAAATATTTTACGAGTTTTTCATAAATCAATTTATCATAGATACTCGTAAATAAAATAAAATAGTATAAGAGTAAAATTTATAGAATATTTTCTTAGTTTATGAATTATGTACTCGTCACTTTCCGTTCCGGACAATTTGTAGCGATATGGCCATTTCGGTTACATTTAAAACACTTTGTTTCTTGTTTACAATCCTTTCTTTTATGTTCCTTCGATCCACAATTAAAGCATCGAGTATCTTTGAATAATTCGGCCTCAGGCTTGTAGTTTCTTGTATAATTATTTTTATTTTCATAAATTTTTGATTGAAATCTTTCGTATTCTGTGTACTTTTCTCTTAACTCCTTTGTATTTTTAGCGCTGTATAAAATTAATTTATGCTCTTCTCGTCCACTTATTTCTGTTATTATATATTGAACTAGCGATTTCTCATCAATATTACCACATTTTCGAATTTCCTGCATTTTATAGACATATTCTCTGAAGGATTAATTTTTTTGCATTCTTCTTTTCCTTAATTGATTATGAATATCTGCTTCACATACAGTAATGTCAAATTCTAATAATAATCCTTTTTTAAGTTCATTAAATGTTGTACATGTGACCGTTCTTATGTAACCTCTTGCTGCTCCCGTTAATTTTTTTTGCTAACACTAACTTCTCTATTTCTGATCACTGTACCGACTCTACGACCACTTCAAAATCTGCTATCCACGTTTTTATAGGAATACTATTATCCCCCGAAAATTCATCCAATAGGAAATCAACTTCTTTTAAAGATATTCTGTTACGTTCTTCTGTCATTGTGTTTTTTCCAGCTATTTCTTGAATTGAGAATTTAATACCCAACGCCTCCTCTAATCTGCTCACCAACACTTTTTTTTACCAGTGTAGTCTAACTTAAATTCTCGTAATCTTATTCTTAATTCTTCTACTGTTAATGCTGATAGTTCTTGTACATTTGCCTTTTTTTTGTTTTATTTTACCAAATTTTAGTTAGGTTGAGCCCCCAAATGTAGTTTTTATATTTCATATTCAAGTAAAACAGTCCAAATTTAAAATATAAATTCAGTTTAATTTATTGTTTGCAAAATTATTAGTTAATTAAAAAAAAATGATTGACTTCATGTAAATTATTTGAAAATTTAATAATAAAAAAAAAAATAAAATTAACAAAATTTAATGATCTCGGCTTTAACAATTTTATTCTATATTCTTCCAACTTAAACTGCTTTCTTCTATCTTCTTTTATCGACTGACTTCCCAAAAAAAAAAACCAAAACTATATGCTTTTTAAATTACTTCCATGATACTACTGACTGTGCTGGAATCGGATACTACTGTATTAATTATTTAATTTTGCTAACTCTTATGAGAACGATATTTTGTCGGAATGTTGAAAGATTAGAAGTGCACAAGGTAAAAAAAGAATTTTGAATAATTTTTATTTGCATGTAAGTTAACATAGTTAACAAACCTCAGAGAATCACTACGTCCCTGAATAATTGTCTGATGTTTTGCTTACATCGTGTGATTACAATTCTAAGAAGTGCATCATACGATGCCAGCAGAACAGTTAGATAATTAAAGAATAAAAATAAATGTTTTATCAATACTACCATTTTTTAGAGCTCGACACAGATATTGGGAAATTAAATATTTCACTGAATTTTAAGATACTTTTTAATAAAAATGCTTTCATATTCACACCTCATAATGAGTTTTTGATGCCCACCAACATTCAATACAAAATGTCTATAAAATATGTGTTCACTATTTATTATTCCGCCAATGTTCTATTCTTTTAAAACCAACTCATTTCTAAAAGCTTAATGGCATGATCTATAGTCGCATATTGTGGCGCTGAATCAGCTTTATCCCCCAACAATTGATTATCTGCTTGCGAAGTAGTTAATGGTTGTATTGTTGTTATTGTTGTTGTTCCAATTTCACTAGTACTTGATTCTGAGGAAATTACATGCTTTAAAACATGAAATGATAAATTTACTTTAACTGTCTCATTACTTGGAAGTATTATATTAAAGTATGTGCTCCCAAAAGCTGATTCATCCAATCTAATATTAGAAATTGGAGCAGAATTCGCTTGAATAGTTAACAAACAGAATATGAAAAATATAAATGTTTTCATAGTTAATCAAGAAGAACTTGGATGTATCTTCTTTAAAGGTTAACAGAGTAATGTTTTATTAGAAATTTAAAAAAATATAATTTATGCTTTTTATGTTCTAGAAATTTCGTTATTACGCATAAACTTGACTTGGCTTACAATAGAACACACATACATAAAAAGTGGTAAAAACGATCTCTTCCATCTGAATAAGCCTCCATGTTATCTAAATATTCTTCTTTTAAATCTTCAAGTAATTTTCTAAAATTAGTTAGCACGTCACCAATTTTTGACTTATTATTTTTTTCATTATACATATTCTCTTTTGATGCTATAAATATTATTCCATCATCAATTCGTTTCCTTATCATTGACTTTTTCAACTCATTTTGATTTTCTTCATATTCATTCGTTTTGAGGGACAATGATTCAATTTGTTGCGCAATTAATTTATTCTTATCTTTTGGTAGTACATTTGAAATATTCTTCTGAATCATCATCCAATCATCTTCTTCCGCAAATGGACAATAAATATGAAAATGATTAGGCATTTGTTTTTTTTTATTTGTTGAATCTCTTATTTTGCCAATAATGGAAATATCACCACCATACACTTCAATTTTTAGATGTTGCCAACTCAAAGGAGTTAAATCAAATTTGTTAGTTAATGACTCACCATTTCTAATTTTAAATAACCAAATCTTTTCCCCGCTTTCTGGAGTTTAAAAAATCATGAAAAATCATGAAATATTCTCCAATTAATTATTTCAATTGAAGCCCATTTCCGCCCACAAATACAATATTTATAACCATGTAAAATGTTATCACTCCAAAACATTATGGTGTCTCTACTTAATAGTTTAATCGAATTCGAATTAAATCGAATTATAGAAAAAAAAGCGGGGGATTTGAAAAATTTTTCCATTCTGTATAATCTTTAGGTATCGCCCCTCACCAGATGGTTGCTGAAATCAAAAGTATAAATAAAATGCTGATGCTGCTGCTAGTGCTACTACTGTATGCTGTTACACTATTGGTTTATTTCAATATGTAGTAAAGAATAAAATGAACAGCAACAACAACAACAACAGCAGCATCAGAAGAGTTATAGTTGATTTACAATTTGTTATTGGAAATAATAGAAAATATTTTTTAAAAGAATTTTCTATGATATCTGATGGTTCTCTTGTACCAATGCTATTTATGTTTAAAGCACCATATTCATTTGAAGAATTAAATTTTGATGCTAAACAACAAAATGAATACAACAAAAAGAAAATTAATATGTTGGACTGGAATGATGGTTTAATTCTATATCATTTATGTAAAAGGTCTTTAAAAAAAAACAATTTTTAGATAGATTTTTTTCAAATTCAATAGTAGAAGTTATCAATTTAGATAATAAAATTCCACCTCTACAAAAACTAAGGAATTTCATCACCATTTGTCCCCACCATCATAATACGAAAATTTGCAAAGATGTTCTGCAAAAAATTGTATGAATTTATTATGTTTTTAATAAAAGATAATAATAAAAATTGGTTTTAAAAAATATTTGTTTTATTTATTGTTGACCAATATATTTTTTCAGACATAAATAATGGTATTTCATAAAAGATCCGGGAATAGTTGCATTGAGCTATATGTAAATTCATAGGAATATAGAAATCTTCTTGTTCCAGTTTAAGCTTATTCTTTGCAATACATCTCTCAAAATATTTTAATACATATTCTCGTACATTCAATTCGGCTCCATTGTTATATGACATCACTGCTTGAATAAAGTCTAACATAAGACAAAATTGGGTATACTCATCTAGTTCCAATGTAAGTTTTTTAATTGTTCCTCCAGCATAATTAAATTTTAGTGGAAATTTATTTGAATTTAATTTATGGAGTTGGTTGCTTGTAAAATCTTGATAAAATGCATACTACTCCAAATAATTAATTTCGCTAATGACTTTACGATTACGTTGGAAAATTATTGTAGCAGTGAAATTTTCAACATTAAATCCAATTTGTATTTTTGTTGTTTGTTTTTTATCCAAATAATAAATGTAACTTAATAAGAGATTTTGTTGTGATTCGTTGCTGTTGCTGTTGAGGTTGTTGCTGATGCCTTTGCTTTGTTTTTCAAATGCTTCGATATTTGATGTTGACTCCATTTTCTTTTTTTTAAAATGATGGAATATATATTTGAAAAATTTATATTTATATTAGTTCGAAATATAGTTTTCTTAGTTTCATATTTTTTAAATTCTTCGAAACATTCTTTGTATTTTTTTATCGTTTTTATCGAATAAATTAATAAAATGTTTCATGCTCTTGCAGTTACATCGCATTTATAAATATACACAACAATATTTGCCACATACTGATGTAAAGTCTCTTTGTAAACGTTTATTGTTGAAAATAAAACATTTTGATTGATTTTTTTGAAATTTCACAATCTCACTGTTAAATGGTGGATTTCCAAATGAATCAAAATATTCTACACAACCTTGAACTGATACAAAAATTGTGTTCCTTTTTTAGCAGAAGTGTCAGTATTTATTACTAAAATACCAGGTTTTGAAATATTTTTCGGTATTTGATCAACAGCAAAAACACCTTTAAATAGTTTTCTGGTCGCACTATTACATTTCAACACTTTCTCTATCAGAAGTGTATTCATTATTGTTTTGTAAATGAGAAATATCAATTAGTCGAGTATTTCCATTTATGTATGCTGTTAAAAATGCAACTTTAAGTTTTCCATTTGTCAACACTATATCGAATTTTTACATTAAATTTATTAAATTATTAGTTGTTTTGTCGTTGTCCATATGCCCAAAAGAAAAATTCTTGATGTCTGTTTTTTTTAAATCTCTGGTTGGGAATTTATACTTTAATTCTTTTGAAATAGTTTTACATTTTTCTTTTATTCCAACCACAAGATTTTTTACAAATATTGTATTGTTATTGTCCATACAAAACGATAAATCTACTAGAGCACATGCAATTTTCAAGTGAGTTGAATAGGTCGCCTGAACTTCCTTTTTATATGTTTACGTAAACGTTACGATTTTTATCAATTTCGATATTAGCATCGAATTCTGCAAACACAATACATGTTAATGTTGAAGTTAATGGAGAATCCAGTCTTGCTTCAATCTTTACTACTCCCTGGTTTAATAAGCTTTGACATGTATCTGTTCCCGATCCGTCTGCTGATAAATCAAAAGCCAGTATTGTATAACCTTTTGAAAATAGTTCTTTTGAAATTTGATGTCTTCTATCAGAATGATGTATATCTGTTCCGCTAAATAATGTTAAATATGCACGAGAATTGCAAAGATTCAATGTAAAATTTGTTTCAATTGCAGAGTTTGGCACTCCATTCACATATAATTGAAATTGTGTGATATTTTGATGATCGAAATGGTATGGATTTTTTGATCTTTTACCATTAAAATTTTCATTATTAACCATACAAGATACTAGAGCTTTTGGTATTTATCCTATAAATATATTATCCAATGATATGTTGGAAGTGTTAGCTGGAATTGTAAATGTTTTTATATCACTTCTCGTATATAAATATTTCACGGTAGCCTTTTCCAATACAGTATTATGTGCTATTAATATGCTAGGATTAATTGTTAAATGTTTCGTGTATAACGTAGCTTCGAGAATTTTTAGCTTTCGTCGCTTTCATCGTTAAAGAAAATAAAAAAATCTTGTTTCTCTAATGCTAAAGCAACATTATTTAAAAGTAATTTAGAAGTATTGAAAAAATCTACATGTAATTTTCCCATTAATTCTACTATTGCAGAATTATTGTATGATTTTTGTCTTGATTTAGAACCAGAATTGTTAAAATCATTTACATTTGGTTTATCCAATTCCCAACCAGATGCTTCCAGATGTGTTTGACTGGAATCTGTACCATAATTTAGTAAAGTAGTTAAGTATGCTTTATAATGGTATAAGGAGTCTGAAGGAGTGATGTTTTTTCCATTTAGAGTTACATTACATTGTTTAATTAAAGAGTGTAATAAATTATTTACAACACTCGGCTGCGGAGCTGCCCTTGCTTCATATCCAGTTCCTATTTTATCGTTTGCACTCCAAACTGATCCATCTTTTTTTAATATTTGAACTTTAAATTTGATGTAGGTTGAGGATAAATCCCGATATGTATCTCCATTTCCAAGTGAAACAAATTCAATAGTTGACGGTGATGCCTCTAAAGAAGCTAAAGGATTGTATACTACCTCTTCTGAACGCCAAGTATCTTTTTTGTACGGGTAATGATGCAAAAAGGTCAAGTTCAGATTTCATACATTCCATTTTTTAATTGAAAATATCAGAGGTTTACTATGCTTTTTTCGTCGCTTTTTCGTCTTCAAATGTGTCTTTTAAGACATTGCTCGTCTTTTTATAGTTCTTTGTCTTTTTATAGCTCTTCGTCTTCCACCATACATCGAATGCAGTTGGTTAACTACTGATTTTCGTAATTTTTTTATGCCGCCTTTGCTTTGATCAATTACAGCTTCTTTTATGTTTGCACCAGATGATATATCATTAAAAATATTTTGACATGTGTTGGCAGCCTCTTTTTCAATTTAGTCCCAACCTGATGTAAAACTGGCTTTAAGTAACGAATTCAATTTCCGAATATATTTCCAAAACCACGATCTTTTTGTATAGCTGAATAAAATTGTAATAAAGGCCCAATATCGTTGATTCCTCCACCTACTTGAGAGGAATAATATCTCACGTAAGCTCTTTCCATGTTTGACAGGATATCATATTTGAAAAGTAGTAGTATTTATATTGTTTCAATTGGGGACCAATCATTCCTTTTTAAAATGTAATACAATTTTTGTTGGATAGTAACTGGAAACAAAATTTATTCCATCACCGTATTGATTGCAAATTTTAATCGCTATCGTTTCAAAACAATTTTTTTCTATAGGTATGCAATGGACATTTTCAAATTCAATATTTGTAGGTATTCTACAATTTTCTATGTTGATAGCTCTCAATACACGCACTTTGCTACTTCCAAAAACAGATGATTCAACTATATCTGAATAAATCTTCTCCATTCCATTCAATTCATCTTTATTATTAGCAACAGCTAATTTGAATAGTTCAGGTAATTTTGTTTTGAAATTTTTTATATTTTTTTCTGTTGAAATAATTCAGTTAATAATGTTTGATATTATAACTCTGATTAACTTTTATATGGAAACTATCTTCATCAAACGTCTGCGATATTCGTATTAAATCGCGTCGGTTAGATTCTGACACTTTCTTAAATATTACATCATGATAATTTTTAGGAGTAGAGATATATGTCAAAACTTCATTAAAAAAATTCTTTCAAAACTTGATTTCGAGTAAATCCGGAATTTGGAGTTATATTTTTAATAAGCGTTGGTAAAAAATTAAATTTCCAATCATCCAAATGTAATTCCGAATCGTTATATGAATAATATGTGTAACCTATAGATTTGGTTACTTTGATTTTTTCAAGAGATTTTTCAATGTTTCTTATGTAAACATTATATTGCCCAATATTGATAGAAGCACATTGCTCTTTGTTAAATTCTTCTGTTTGTAGGAAATCGTTCAGATATATTTCTTAAAGACCAACTTTCCAATTTCCATTTCTTAAATCAAAGTGAATAGGTAATTTATTTTCGAATGAAGCTAAAGTGTTGTCTGGAAATAGTTTTAGATTATCATTGCTAAACTAAACTTTCAACATTTCAGTTTGAGCTAATTTTTTAAATGAATTTTCATCATCCAAATCGTAATGTGTTAAATCGATATCCATATCTGAATGTTCTTTTTTAGGGTCATATTCAAACACATCATCAGTAACTCAAGGTACAAAATTGGTCTGTGTTGATATTGATTTGTGTTTAGGTAATTCAGTTTCTGTATATGCATCTCGTTTAGTAAAGAATTTTGTTTGAGTACCTGTATCAAATGTAAGATTATTAGCCTTGTCTGGTAATCTTTTTGCTTGTCTTTTGTTAATTCCATATTTGAGGAGGTTTTGACGATATAAGTACCATTTTTGCAATGGTTTTAATTTTTTATCATATAAAAAATATTTTAATATTTTATCATTTTTTCATTTTTTGATCTAATATATCCAAATTTTTATCATCTTGAAATAATTTGCTAAATTTTGAAAATATTTCTGGTGACATAACAATCATTCGCTGCATTATGTCTTACTGAGCAATTTTCCTATTACACCAGATAATATAGTTCCGATTAAAGTTGGTAAAAATCCACCATGTTGAACTAAAATTTCTTGTTTGGCTTTTATACTCTTCTTTGCACAGGCTAGGAATCTTAATTGTTTTTAATTCTTTCATATTTTTGACAGCTGTTGTTCAAATCACCCGTATCACAGAAGCATATACAATATTCTTTTGAAAAAATATTAGTTCCAATACGAAATAAATCGTTAATGTCTTGTGTTAAATCCAACACAATATAACCATGTGGTTTTGATGTTGACTCATTATATACTCTCAAGAAATCCTTTATATTTTCTGGATGTAGTTGTCTAGCAAGAGGAAAAATCTGTGATTTGTCTCGAGGGTTTTTGAACAGCCCTAAATATTTACAATTTAATGAAATATCTCTTGAGAATTTCCCCTGATGAAAAACGTTTTACGTTAACAATACAATAGATAAATTACGATGGTGCGAACCTATAGTAAATAGTTCACACACCTGTTTATTTGCAGAAACTAGTAATAAATCATTTAAAACAATTAAAGTAGGTCTATTTTCATTCCCACTAAACTCTTTCGGAATACTGGTATAAAAGTCTATATCAGGAAAATTCATATTGTTCGGAATAGCAGAAATTTCTGGGTTACACCATTTTATTGTTTAAATTTTCGGGTAAATCAATCTGTTAATATTTTCAATTAAATTACACACAAATGTTGTTTTTCCACATCCAGATGGTCCTGCTATCATCATTGTAAATGAATGAATAAAATTAATCATTTTTGATCTGTGTCTGATAAGAAACTGAATTTAAAATACAAATTGAAAGATAATATAAAAGTAGCGAATATATTCTTGGTACATTCATTTTGAATTATGGAAGTAGAGGAGTTTTTAAATATATATTCCTCCGTCTTATTAGATGATCATAAGAAACTAAATTTACATCTATTTAAACACATTAAAAATTGTTCTGGAGTAAATAAATGCACTTCAATTTATGGTACTCATTTTGCCCTTTGTCCATGGGCATATGATAATTCTTCTTCTGGACCACACACATGTGAATGTCATACAATAGAAAATTATAAAATCACTTTAGAGAATTTAATTAAATGGTACGAGAATAATGTCAAGGTTACAAGTTGTATCAGAAATTCATAGAGGTGCTAGAAGAAAATTTACAAGAAGAAAATTTATTCAAAAGGGTTTAAATGATACTTGGCAAATTGATTTGGTTGAAATGATTCCATATGCAAAATTCAATAAGGGATATAAATATTTATTAACAGTTATTGATACATTTTCCAAATTTGCGTATACTGAACCGGTTACAAATAAAAGCGCTGATAATGTTTTAACCGCAATGAAAAATATTTTTAAGCATACTGTTGAAAAACCAAAAAATTTACAATCTGATCAAGGTACGGAATTTTTCAACAAAAAATTTCAAAATCTAATGAGGAAAAATAAAATTCACCATTATCATACATATTCAGAAATAAAAGCATCAATTATAGAACGTTTTAATCGTACCCTAAAAAACACGACGTGGAAACAATTAATTTTACAAGGCACATATAAATGGTTAACTATTCTGCCATCGCTAAACTTCCACCTAAAGAGGTTAGAAAGAAAAATGAGAAATTATTATTAAAAACTGTCTACAAAAAATTAAAAGTATTCCGAAAAGCAAAATACAAAGTTGGAGTTTTTGTTCGTATAAGTAAATTTAAAGGTTTAAAGGTTCGTATAAGTAATATTTGTAAAAGGTTATCAACCTAATTCGTCAACAGAAATTTATACACTAGCGGAAATAAAAAGAACTGATCCAATAACATACAATTTACTTGATTACACAAAAAAACCAATAAAAGGCAGTTTTTATGAACCTGAACTTACATCTGTTAAACTTCCTAATGTTTACCTTGTAGAAAAAATAATAGGTTGGGTGGCTTGGCTTTGATAAAAAACATGATTCATGGATAAATAAACAAGATATTATTTAATGAAATAATAATTTATAAACTTTTAGTAAGAAATGCAATGCTGTTATTTAATATTAAAAAACAACTTTTTAAACGCAGGTTTTATTAATTTTTTTTTACTTTTAACTTGAACTTGAACTTGATCAAGTTTTAAATTTGTATTTCATGACCACGGCTTATATTATTAACAATATAATTTTTACCGTTTTATTTAAACCGCTTTTATTAAATGTAGGTATACAAAATAATTTTTAAATGGAATGTTTAGTTATAATATTTTATTTAATTACAACCGTTCAACATAAAACTTAAATGTATTCAAATCAAGTTTTAAAATTTTTTTTAATTTTGTATTTAAAACAAACTTTAAAAACTTTTCATATCTTTACCAATATTCAGCACTATAGCTTAAGCTTTTTAAATTTTAAATTAAAACATAATTGATATACTAACCACTAAGTTTAATTTAGAATATTCAATAACTTTTAATTAAATTTTAAATTTTTTTATAAATTTAAAATATCAGCAAGAATCAAGCATTTATTTACTCATAACATTTTTTTTGCATACTTTCCGACGAGCGTAGACAAAGAAGCTTTTTTGTATAAGGTTAGGAGGACTCAAATTGTTATAATAGAATCAGAAATTATATATGTATATATAACGCAAGCAGAACAAAAAATGTCAATAAGAATTCTCGAATTTTTTTCAGATTTTAGTGCCCCATTTGCTCTCTAATTTTTTCCTATGCTTTTTTCTTTTTCTCAAATCTCTTCAATAGTTCTTTTAAAAAAATATCCTCAATAATATTTGATTCTATTTTAATTTTAGATAGGTACATACATGATAAATTTTTTTTTTTGTTTTTTTTTTTTTTTCTTCAAAAACTTTAAAATTTCTTTTAAGACGAATGCATTTGAATAAAAGACAATATTGCCATATTATTTGTATGATTCACGAAATTTTTTTTTGAAACTAAAGTTTTAAAATTTAATAAATTTTAAGTATTTATTTTTATGTATAATTTGATAATTTCTGCAACTCGAAACCATTATTAAATTATTTACCATTATAAAACTATTTTTAAAACTATTTAGGTAGTACTCGAATTTAGCCAAAATATACGATAACAAATCTTGAATACATGTATTTTTCGTTCACACAACTTTAGTCTAAAATCGAAAACAATTAAAATATTTTAAAAATTACTTTATTTATTTATCAGTATAATTAGAATAAAGAAAAAAAAGAATTCACTTTGAAAATACAAATGGTATAATAAAATCTATTTATAATGTTTGTGTTTTTATATTTTAAAACTGGTTAGAAGAGTTGTCTATCAATGATTTTGGTTGCATTTCTTTGTTTTTAATTTTAAATACATACTTTATTTATTCAAAAGATAATGCAGAAAACGTATTTTAACATTTTTCTTTGAATCTAACATTTTCGCATAAAGAGTTTTTAATATCTTTTGTATTTAAAAATTGAAGTAAATCAAATAATTATATATTATAACATGGCAACGCTATATAAAAAATTTACTTCTGATTTCTTAAGTATTCTATTTTGGATGGACTGATTATGTGTTCATCAAGTTTATATAATGTTTATCTATGTATGCGTTAGTATTTAATATTTTTTTTTTTATATCAATAAATGCATGAGTAGTTTTTATTTAAAATGAAAAAAAAAAAATATGTGACTGTTAACCCCAGTGACTTGTGATTTTTTTGTGAAATTACCTTTCAAAATATAGTTTCTGACATTATGGGTTAAAAGAATTTTAATGTAAGAAATTTATAAAGAAAATTTAAATTTAAATTTGAGCGGTAAGTTACCCAATGTGTAAAACTTGAATTTTTTTATTAAAATAAGTTAATTTTTTTATAGAAGTGAAAAATTAAAACTTGTTTTACAAGTTTTATAAAAAGTTAAAGTTAAGTTCATATACATATGCGAAATATATAATGCACAAGTTCTTTTGTTCTTAATCATTCATTAATCAAGAAGTTGGAACATAATTTATATTCAAAAAGTAAGAAAATATTTTTTGTATTATTGTTTAGAATTTGTCTCCAAATTTATTTGATTGTCTCAATTATTTTATTCATTAACTTGTTGCAAAACTTATAATTAAAATTTTCTATTTTTCTGACTCTTTTATTTATCTACATACTTTTATTATCTTTTCTATCTCTTTTGCTTTCATTAGCATGAACATATAATATATTCATCCTCTGTTTAGAATGTTTCAAAATATAAAATCAGATTCCCGCAAATCAGGTAGAACCTGCGCCACATGCAAAAATAGTAGGCTGAATTTTACTGGAAGGCTCTACAGATTACCAAAAGATAGCAGCTTGTTTGATATATGGACTTCAAAATGTATATATTTATCTTATAATTTTGTTTTACAAGAGTTTTTTTTATGCCGAATGGAACGTTTAATTGAATACAAGGTTTTTTTTTATTTTGAAACTTCAATTCGGCTTTTTTCCTTTTTTTTTAAATATTACATCAATAAAAATTAAATTACGTCAAAGTTTTCAGATAAAATTATAATTTTTTCATCCAGTATAGAATTTTATACAGCACACGAGTTTTTAATCTTACATACTTTATTTATAATCTGTTTGCAAAATTCCTAAATTGATAAAAAAGAAATAAAAAATTTACCCTCAGAGGTTAACATTTCGATAAAATGTAAAATTTTCTAAGCAAAGAAAAAATTAATATGCATATACATATACATATACATATATCTATATATATATGGCTGATTATACTACTCTATACCCTCCATTCATTAATAATTTTTTTGGCAACTTCTTTTTATAAATTAAAGTAAAGTGACTGAAAATAAAAAAAAAATATAAACTATTCATAAATTATATGAAATGAATAGAAAAAAAAAAATCTAACAGCCTAACACATACCAATAACATCTTAAATAAAAAAAACCTTTGCATTTATGACTTGTTTGAATAATATGTTCATTTTTTAAATGAAATCTTTTTCTCTTTCTTTGGGGCACTGCATATTAAAAAAAATTGTGAGAGATTTTTTATTCTACTTGAGTTATCTATATATATAATTTCTGGTTAAATTTAGAATAATCAATAAACTTTAATCTGCTTTAATAATAATAAACTTTAAAAACTTTTCATATCCTTACTAATTTTTTTGCATAAGGTTAGGAGGACTTAAATTTTTATAATACATAGAATATAAATTTGACTTTTGGTAAATATGTTTAACCAGTTTAACCTTTGTTAATAATAGTTTTGTATTTAAACCAAACTTTGAAATTTTTAAACCTAAACTTTGAAAACTTTTTATATTTTCACCCTAATTTAGATTATTCAGCACTATAGCTTAAGCCTTTTAAATTTCAAATTAAAACATAACTGATGTACTAACCACATCCACAAAGTTAAATTTAGAATAATCAATAAATTTTAATAATAAATAATAATAAACTTTAAAAACTTTTAAACCAAACTTTGAAAACTTTTCAATCTCTTCACCCTAGTAATTTTTTTTAAGGTTAGGAGAACTCAAATTGTTATAATAGAATGTAAATTTGACTTTTGGTAAATATGTTTAAACTTTAATAATAACTGATAATAATTTTGTATTTAAACCAAACTTTGAAATTTTTAAACAAACTTTAAAAACTTTTCATTAATTTATATTGATTATTGATTTTTTGGTTAGAAAACGTAACTACCTAAAAAAAAAAAAAAGTTATTAAGAATAATCCTTTGTTGCATTCATTAGACGAATTATTTACACAAATTAATTTTGTAAATACATGTGGAAATTAGACATATATTTTTTTTTTTTTTTTTAATTTTACAGGTTTTAAATGTTTATATATTTTTTTTTTTTGTTTTTTTTATTGGAAATTAAATATGCCTTTCACTTTTTTATATAGTGTTATGATAAAATAATATAAAAAATTTTGTGTATTTCTTAAATACTTCGACATCTATTATGAAAAGTTCAAGCAATTTTCCACATCATCATTTTGTTGGTATATAGTTTAATTTTGTAATAATTTGATTAATATGCAACATTGTAGTAATTTATTAGAAAAACTCAATATTCATTTTAAGTTCTGATATGTTATATATATACATTCAAATTATGCAATCAAGTTACTTTCGGTTTATCTATATAGAATTAGAAAAATTTGTATATATGTATATACAATTGACTTCTTGAGTTTACGTGTTAAATCACTAAATTTAAGACTAAGTTAAAGTCATTTATAGACTAAATTAATATTGTTTTAATATAAGAAAAGGTCACTAACAAAAAAAAAAAATGAGTTCAGAAAACAAAAGAATTAAATTGGAATGTGATAAATGTGATCAAGTTGTCACAAGATCTGACAATTTAAATGTGAAACAAAATTAAAACATAATTGTAAAATATGTAAAAAATCATTTAATAGAAATGATGGTTTATTAAAACATAAAAAGAGAAATCAAAAATATTTGAAAAATGTAAAATTTTGCAGTAAATGCAAATCTAACGTTACAACCACTTTGTTGAAGTACCACATCCGAATAAATAAGCATAAAAGTAATGCGGCAGAAGTAATTTTTTTTTTTTTTTTTACGATGGTTGGTGGAAAATTCGAAAGTCACTAAGAGGAACTGCACGTGCTTCCTCAGGGTAGCGTTGGACTTTAACCAACCAAAACCACCCAACTTTTAAAACCAAACTTTAGGATGGAACCTTTAATACGAATGTACAGTTTGGTTTTGGGGATAGGGATGTGGTAAGGATAATTGGGAAAATTGGAATTTGGAAATTTGGATTATGGGGACTAGGTAGAAAAATTTGGAGGGACATTATGAAGAAAGATGTTAATGTTCTTCTTAAACTTAAGTAAATCGTACACATAAGAAATACCAACTTTAGGGAACACATGCGATGGTATATGGTTCCACAAACGGGACGTGCGCATAACAAACGAATTTCCATAGGCTGTATTTCGCCATCTTGATAACTCAACATGGTAGGGATGAGCATTTGTTGCCCTCCTTGTTTCTCGTTGGAAACCTTTGAGTGGAGGCATTAGTTATTTTTTTTCTTTAGAACAAGTATTAATCCCTACGAGATACCTATAAAACAAGGTCAGTGACCCAACTGTGCGACGATGGCTGAGTGGAGTGAGCATTGAAGTTACACTGGGGTCGTTGATCAAACGAATAGCTCTGTTTTGCACATTATCTAAATAACCCAGTGCTGTTTGAGGCCCTGCAGCCCAAATGTGTGCATTGTACTCCATTTTCGGCCTAATGTACGTTTTATAGATATTGAGAAGATCAGATGCGGAAAAGTAAGTTTTACAGCGATACAAAAAACCCAAACATTTAGCTGCATCCTTAGCTATACCAAAAATGTGATTTGACCAAGTCAGTTTTTGGTTTAACCCGATGCCCAGCATGTTTAAGTCCGTTGAATGCTGCAAGACCTCTCCCTGAAATAGTAGGGTAGGAACAGTAGTGGCAATTTTCCGCGAGATCAGACAGCATTGTGTTTTTTTGGTGTTGAACTCAACTCTATTGACTTCACCCCATTTTTGAATTTTTGCTAAATCGTTATTTAGCTCACTAATAGTGAAATGTTTTGCTGTTATATTAATCTAGTGATTACTGTTACAGCGGCTATGAAACTCATAGAAAGCTACAAGGGTGCTGTCGTCTGCGAAACTATGGATCGGATTGGAGGTTATTGAGAGTAGGTCATTGATAAATATTAAGAAGAGAGTTGGGAATAAAACTGATCCCTGGGGGGACACCAGCATTTATTTTGAATTTGTCAGATGAATATCCATCGACCAGTACACGAATCGTGCGATTCGAAAGGAAATCTCCAATCCATTTTAGAAAGACCCTACCTAGAAAGACCCTGCTTTGCATTTTGCCAATAGAGCATCGTGCCAAACTCGATCGAAAGCCTTAGAAATATGAAGAGCCACAACATCAGACTCACTAGAATAATTAAGGTTGATGCTTAGTTTCTCACAAAGGTAAGTCATGAGATCTCCGGTTGAACGACGGGCTCTGAACCCGTATTGACGAATGAATGATGAAGCAAACCTTTGTGGTCCAGGTATTTCAGAAGCTTTTGGTTCACTATTTTCTTCATTACCTTGGAGAGGACCGAAGTTATAGCAATAGGGCGGTAGTTGGAGGGATCGCTTTTATTACCTTTTTTGGGAATTGGGAAAACATGTGCAACCTTCCATTGAGTAGGATGAATATCCGAAGTGAAGGAGAGGTAGAAAAGGTTGCGCAGAGGTTTTGAAATAGTGGAGTAGGTATTTTTAAGCACCATGGTGGTTATACCATCTGGACCGGCTGATTTGCTTGTATCAAGATTTTTTAATATTTTCATCACCGCCCGCGTCCTAAAGTAAATTTTACCGAAGGAGCAGCCAGCTCCTGGAACAGAAGGTGGCATCTGAGCTGACTGTGACAGTGTCGAATTAAAAGCGAACTGCTTGCCAAATAAGTTCGCTTTCTCTTTAGAATCTGGTACGGTACTATTATTATTATCAATAAGTGCTGGAAAGGAAGACCCTCTAACGTCTTCCTTTAGACTTTTGGCAAATGACCAAACAGATTTGCTATTCTTTGGCATGTGGATGATTTTACGTTTCAACCTTTGGTTGAACAAGAATTTTTGCTTATTGATAACTCTCTTGCACCTGTTTCTCACCACTATATAGTTGGCTCTGTGCGCCTCCGACCTATTGTTTTGGTACAGTTTAAAAGCCTCCTCTTTTCTAGAAATATTAAATTACGGTAATTACTATGGTGATATTAAAAAAAATTGAGCGAATTGAGAGTCAAAGAAGAACACCAGCATCCATCATACGTGTGGGAGGGAGATGGATATATAATTGTTTTGTTTAGAACAAGCTGATATTAAAATGAAATAAATAAAAAAGAAAAGTAAATTAATGTAAACAAAACCAACCGAGCGCGTTTAATATAAATTATTCAGATTCAGATTAATATAAATTATAATCTGACTCAAAAAAAAAATCAAAAAATTATTTAAATTTAATATAGTTCGAAATAAAAAAAAGAATAAACCGAAAATAAAAAAAAAAAACAAAAGGTTAGTGTGTAGATAAATTAATATGTATATTCACTAGTATGTGAATATTGAACTTAAAGGAATTTATTAAACACTCCAAACTATGTAATTTACCACGTAAACTTTGTATGTTCAAGTATAGAATATTAGTTCCATTTCTACATTTTTGCAACAAATTATAAGACAGATCTAAAGAATGATTTATATTTAATAAATTGTTACTATTTACAAGATCATTATCCATTATAAGAAAAGATTAAGCTATAAATTATTTTAATTAATTCATAATGATAAGAATAATAGAAATGGTAATTCTGGTAATAATGTATAATTTTTTGAATTATTATTATAAGACTACAAAATTTTGTGTAAGTATTATCGGTATATATTGACAAAAAGTAAAATAATCTAATCAAAACACAAACCACTGAATATATGAAAATCAATATAATGAAAATCAATGATAATTGTTATTATACATATATATTTTAGCATATACTGATCATTGAAACAGAGATATATTGTATTATTATAAGTTAGAAAGAAATATGAAATAATCAACAGCCGAAACAATGATTTGTTAATTTTATGTGATGGCCAAAAATTTTGATTACATACATAATATCTGTTATATTTTACTATGTCTATGAAATTATTACATACTTTATTACCATATTTCTTTAAAATTCTTGAAATAAATTTGTTTAATACACAAACCATTACCTGATTATGTTTTCTTGTGTCTAAGATATATCTGTTATATTTTACTGTGTTCGTGAAATTGTTATACATTTTATTGTTGTATTTATTCGAAATTCGTAAATTAATTTTGTTTAAGATAGAAAAAATTGTATTATTTAATTTATAATCTATTGTGAACTGTGGACCTAAATTTATAAAAGTAGCTGAAATTCTGCCAATTCGAAAAATTAATATCAATGTAACTAAAACTAAAATAAATAGCGAATTTAGCGTAAGAGTGGGACTAAATAGTAAACAACCAGAAGTGGATATTTGACTCGTGATTAAAACGTGATCATAAAAGTAATTATTTTGAACCTGATATATATTGTGATTGTGCAAAAAAATTAAAAATATAACTATTATGAAAAAATAATAAATGATTAGTATAATATTATAATTTGTTAATAAATAATTATTAGTATTAAAATTAGTGGAATACTTTAAAAAAATTATGAAAAAAATTAAGAAATAATGTTTGTGCTTAAGCAATAATAAAAACAAACTAAAAAGTAATATGGTTAACATATTATAAGTATTTTTATAATGTAACTTAATAATATTAATTTCTCCTTTTAAAAAAGTGTTAGAAATTAAAAATGATTTACAATTTAAAAGGATTTTTGTAATCCATGTTAGTAAAAATGATTTTTGTTTCGGATGTTTATTGAAGTTGTTAGTAATAATTCCTAATATTAGTAATGTTATTATAAAAAAGAAGTTAGTAATATGTTTTAGGTTTATAATATTATTAGTAATGTATTTATTATTATTAATTAGTGATTTGTTTTTTAATGAATAAAATATCATTATTATTTTGAATTTTAAAAACCTTGGAATTATCAGTCTTTCGAATGACAATTGTGCTATCTTTAATCCATAGGTACTTCTAACTGTGTGATATTTTGATCTGCCGTGCCTCATGGTACAACATAGTTTGCAGCTGAGTGAGATGCTCCCGAAAGAAAATTTCGTAATTATTATCTAGCTCCAAACTACTTATTTCAGAAGTGAATAAATGTTTGTATATTTTTTTCTTGACATCAGTTCCGCTTTGGCCGTATCCGTTTTCAGACTGAGCAGGTAAAGTGTTAAATCATTTGTATGTTTATTATTGTTTTTTTTTTGGCTACAGTTCAGTCACACCTGCGATGTCAGCTGCAGTGATTTTAGAATGTAGGTGACTACCAATTTTAATAATAGTTTCTATAGGATTTATTATTTTCGGAGGTAGTCCAGCAATTATAAGATTATTTCTATTCTCATATCGTTTCTTCTCGTCCATAACGTATTCCATATGGTAAATTTTACTTTCTAATATATTTGACTTCTTTTCAAATTCACCAAGTTTATTTCGGAGTAACTTATTTTCATCTAATACTTCCTAGTTTTTTTTTTATAAGGTCCTCGATCTGATTTCTAAGAAACGTATGAGATTTTTGTACTTCAGTAAGAACTATCATCATTTGTTTCATGCATGTGGCTAGAGTATTAACAGTGCACTCTCCAGGAGACAAATTCTGCAGCTCTGGGAAAACTTCCATCATTGAATTTAGGTCCAGCAAATTAACGGGTGCAGTAATGCCCACTGAAGCGCCGGGTTCCTCGTCGCCAACAACAATGAAGGATTCATTTGATTGAGCCAAACAAGTTTCGCATTTCCAAATTGCTGACCCAGCTTCAACGGCTTTGAAAACATCATCCGCCATCGATGTACACTTCTTCGTCATATGAAAGAAATATCGACATGGCCCACTACATTGCATGCCCTTTGTTTTACCATAAAAGGTTTTATTGCACGTCGAACATTGTTTGACCATTTTTCTGAGTACTAATAAGTAATTTATTATTTTTAAGAAATGTTGTTATCTGCTTTATATATTAAATAATTTTATTGTATTTTATATTTTTTAGATAAAATCTTTTTAACTGGTATATTGTTATATTTATAATTTATCTTTTATTTTTAGATTTAAAAAGAAAATATTAAAGTCTTTATGTTGCCGAGTATGCTGGTCACTCTGTTTGCAGATATATGTTTGAAATAAGTTTATAGTATTTATTTGTACTCAATTCACACTAGTTTACCTATGCATATATATTAACTAAATTGTAAAATTGCAGTTATATTTGCATTAATTTATAATTTAATATTAGTTAGAGATATTAGTTAGTTAGCAAAATTATAATTTTGTATTAGTTTTAATTTAATTTTAAAAAAGTTTTGCTCTTTATATTTAATTCAGATTTATGTTATTTGGTATTTGTTTAACTTTATAAATGTATCGGTATTAAATTTTTAAATTTTATATTAGATGTGTTTTAGTTAAATTAAGACACAAATAGTTATACTAAGACTATATATTTAGTTATACTAAGACTATATATAAATGTATAGCTAATTTTTAATCTGTGTTTTAACTTTTTTTTTTTTATTATTTTATTTTATGTTTTTTTTTTTTTCTCCGTTTTTTATATATTGTCTTTAATTTATCCTTATTTGCTATTTGTTTAACTTTTCATTTATTCATTATATTCATTTCGTACTAATTTAATTTTGTAAGTTTTACTTTATGTATCTTTTATTCATTACTTAAAAATTCAAGATTTTCTCCGTAAACACGTCTGCACTCGCTGAATGTTAATTTGAACTCCAGCATGCTTTGAGATTTTGAGACAAGAAAAGACTTTTAGAATTAGTATAAGTCTCGTCATAAATTTTTTTGTACCACCCTGTTAAGGACCTATAAGGGCTCAAAAATTGAAAATATTATATTTTTAGACATCTGTAACTTGGGCACCTGTACAAATTTTTTTTCGGCAAGATATAAAAAATAAAGACCCAGAAATATATTTTTACGCGTTATAGGGTTCTGGATTTATAGCCCCTCAAAATTGCAAAAAAGTCTTATTTTCACATTTTTCTTATATGAAATTTTCAAATTTTGGACAAGTCACAATTCAAATTTTGGACAAGTCATAACAGTTTGTATTATCTTTTGGAAATATACGCTTTTAAAAACCGTTGGTTTACATTCCGCCTTGTTTCCACTTAATTTTTAATCAACTGTGAGGAGCAACGCGTAACACGTCTTTTAATTTCTCCAAAGATTCTTCTACAGATTTTGCCGGAATAAGATCATCAATATATGTAATAATAAAATTTTTATTTATTAATGCTTTAAAATTCGGAGAATGGCACAGGCCAAAATGCATTTTTAAAAATTCATATTGCCCTTTTTGCATAACGAAAGCTGTATATTTAGATATTATAGATAGATAGAGTGCTATAGATTCAACAACACGTTGTTGGATCATCTCCGTTTTAAATATTTAATTAAAGTAGTTGAAAGATTAATTATTGCATAAATTTTATAAATGGTGAAATTTATATATTAAGCTATCATGGTTTACTATTCTATTATTATAATTTGCAATTATGTTAATATTATTTGAATTTAAAATTAAATTAATGACAATTATAATTTATAAAAAAAAAAGTGGTAAAAAAGTGAGTGTTATTTACACTTACAAACTGTATTGCGTGTATATATGTATATAAACGCGTATAAAAACAATTTAATTATAGACTTAATTTAAAATTACTGATTTAAAAACAATTTAATTATATTATATTTAATGGTGTGTATAGCATATACTACATAATGCCAGAAGAATGCAATAAGTGTAGAGGTGCTATTAGAGGAGAATCGGGTAGAAGGTGCATGGGTGTATGTGGCAAAATTTTTCACTCAGAAGTGAAATGTAGTGGTTTAGATCAGAGTGCAAGCAATTTAATTGATACCTTAATGGACACTAATACAATGATTAAAATTATTTGTGATGATTGCTTTGTTTATATACAAAACGTTGATCTAGTGCTTAAAGATATTCAAGATAAGGTTAAAATGAATAATTTTCAACTTAAAGAATATAAAAATGAATTTGAAATTTCTTTACAAAAAAATGAATTTGAAATTTGAAAATTATTAGAGGCGAAAGAATTAAGATATAAGGGGAAATGCTAAATTATATGATAAATACACAAAGTGCGAGTGAAAAGAATGTAACTGAGATTAAAAATTCTTGTAATAGTGAAATGCAAAAAATTTCAAGTATGGTGAAAGAACTTAAAGAAAAAAATGAAACAAAATTTGAAGAAAACAAGTAAATGTAACAGTAAGTCGATGCAACCGACTTATTAATACCCTACACCTGAATAATTCGAATTAAATTAAAAATACATAAGTGTTTTTGGCAGCTGCTTGAACTTCTTCCCTTTTCTGTCTTATTCAACTCGAATTTCAAGAAAGGAAAAGAGGCATCCGCTTGGGATATGCTTGAAACCCTTGTATAAAATTTTAAGTTTCTATCTTAATTATTTTCGAAGATTGGTAGTCCTTGGCAGGTTTGTGTCAGCTACCCGAATTGCCACTCCAATTCATCGAATCCATCTCAGGAACATAAAGAAAACTTGCCAGAACACCATTCTATTAAATTTAAAGGTTCTACTTTTGTTGGTTTTGGAGATATGCTCGTTGCTCTTGTGCTTGCCGGAAGTTTCCAAAATACGAACCTATGGTTCAAATTCTTTCAAATGTCAGTTTCCAATTTTACAGAAAAGGAAACATAACAGAACACCTTTGTACTAAAAATAAAAGTTCTATCTTTGTTGGTTGTGGAGATATACTCGTTTGCTCTGGGGCTCGTCCGGAAGCTTCCAAGATTTGAACCCATGGACCAAATCCTCACAAATTTCAGAAACATAAATCAAACATGAAGGAACACCATTCTGCCTAATTTAAAGGTTATATCTTTGTTGCATTTGGAGATAATATCATTTGCTCTGAGGCTCGTTCGGAAGCTTTCAAAATCCGAACTCAAGGACCAGATCCTCTCAAATTTTAGAGGCCTAAATCATACATGAAAGAACACCATTCTGCCAAAAGTAAAGGTTATATCTTTATTGGTTTTGGAGATAATCTCATTTGCTCTGGGGCTCGTTCGGAAGCTTCCAAAACCAAACCCATGGACCAAATCCTCTTAAATTTCAGAGACATAAATCAAACACGAAAGAACACCATTGTATCAAATTCAAAGGTTCTACCTTTGTTCGTATTGGATATAATCTCATTTGCTCTGCGGCTCGTTCGGAAGCTTCCAAAATTCGAATCCACGGTTCAAATTCTTTCAAATTTAAACCCATGGCCAAATCCTCTCAAATTTCAGAGACCTAAATCAAACATGAAAAAACACCATTCGGCCAAATTTAAAGGTTATATATTTGTTGTTTTTGGAGATAATCTCATTTGCTCTGGGGCTCGTTCGGAAGCTTCCAAAATCCAAACCCATGGACCACATCCTCTTAAATTTCAGAGACATAAATCGAACGAGAGGGAACATCATTGTACAAAATTTAAAGGTTCTATTTTTCTTGGTTTTGGAGATAATCTCGTTTGCTCCGGAATCATTGGGAAGCTTCCAGAATCCGAACCCATGGACGGATTTTGTCCAGATTCGAACTTAGCCTTTCTTTCGTAATTTGTAACCTACTATATAAATTTCATCAAGATAGCATCATTATTTTTTGAGTTATCGTGCGTACGGACGGACGGACGGACATCGCTAAATCGACTCCGGCGGTGATCCTGATTCAGAATATATATACATGTCTATACCTAACTCGCTTCCTTTTGGTGGTTACAAACACCATACCAAAGTTAATATACCCTATACTTTAGGTGTAGGGTATAAAAATACTTGTAATAACGAAATTAAAAAAATTTCAAATATGGTAAAAGAATTTAAAGCAAATAGTGAAACAGAATCACATATTAAAAAAATGACCTATGCAGAAAAATTAAAATTTCCTGTAATTATTAAAACAAAACAAAGTGCACAAGGCCAAGGAAGTAAGCAAACTAAATCTGATTTAAAAAAAAAATATTGACGTATCTAATTTATCGGTAGAAATTAATAGAGTATATGAGAGAAATAACGGTTCAATTTCAATATGCTGCTCAAATAGAGAATCGGTAAAAAAAATTGAGAGTGAAATATAAGCAAGAATGAGTGATAATTATGATGTGTTAGTACAAAAGTTACATAATCTAAAAATTTGAATAAGTGGGATGGACGAAAAGTTAAGCGACGAAAATTTATTAATGCAATTAAAAATCAAAATAATATAGAGTGTTTAACTATTAAATGTTTGAAAACATATCCATCATTTAATAATAAGGAAGTATTTAACAATATTTTAGAAGTTGATGGAGAGTCATTTAAAAAAATTATAACTTTAAGAAACTCTCTTATATCTATCAAACTGTAATGTGGAGAAATATAAAAAAGTATGTTCTTAAAAAAACCCACATGTCATTAGAGAAGTAATTTTTAATAATGAAAAAATAATTGAACCTAAAAAGATTGCTAATAAATTTAATAATTTTTTTGTTGAAAGTATAAATGAAATAAATAATAATATAAAATCAGTACAATTTATAAATATAATTGAAAATAATAACATTTAAATCTATAAATATAAATCAACTTAAAAATATCTTAAATAAAA
Source organism: Poecilobothrus nobilitatus (assembly GCA_947095535.1). Classification (NCBI taxonomy): domain Eukaryota; kingdom Metazoa; phylum Arthropoda; class Insecta; order Diptera; family Dolichopodidae; genus Poecilobothrus; species Poecilobothrus nobilitatus. The sequence goes on from OX352772.1 coordinate 120,458,914, forward strand.
TGAATAATAAAAAAGACTTTTACTTCGTAAATAAACAGATTATACTGGATAACCTAGATTTTATTGGTAACAACTTTGTGTCAATTGCAAACAGCTCATTGCAGAGTGGCCTGTTTCTTGAGATATGGAAAGAAGCGGTAGTGATACGGATACCTATTGAAAAAAAGAAAGGTACTAACAAGGCTACAGAATTCAGATCGGTTAATACAATTACATTGGAGGCAAAAATTGACCAGTTGCTGAATTATATGGAAAGATATAACTTCATAGCTAAATATCAATCAGGATTCAGAAAAGATCATAGTTGTGAATCTCTGTTAAACTTGATAATTACAAATTGGAAAATATCGGTGCATGATAACAAGGTCATAGTGGCTGTATTCTTGGACTTGAGAAGAGCATTCGAAACGGTTGACAAAAATTTGTTATTAATAAAATTAGAAAGCTATGGTATAAAGGAAGTAGAATTGGAGTGGTTTTGTTCTTATCTATCTAATAGGAAGCAAAGAACTAAATTTAATGATACTTTATCAGATGCTGTTGATGTTTTGCTAGGTGTGCCGCAAGCCTCTATTCTTCGTGTGCTACTATTTCTAATATATGTTAATGATATAGAACGAGTGGTATTATCAAATATTGTTTTATTCGCAGATCAAATATTGTTTTATTCCACGGTATCGGCAACAGAACAGAAGAAGGTATACAAAACATTAATAATGATTTAGGTAGTTTAAGTATGTGGTTTAGAATGAATAAACTTAGTTTAAATATTGAGAAAACCAAATGTATGTTTATTAATGGAAACTTAATTGACAATATTAAAATAGAAAATGAAATAATTGAAAAAGTAGATGAAATAAAATATTTAGGTGTTGTATTCGGTAATAAGCTAGATTTTAAAAAACATATTGATTACATTTGTAGTAAAATTTCAAAACAGATTTATTTTTTTTCAAAAATAAGAAAGAGTTTAAGTTTTACAAGTGCAATAACAATTTATAATACAATTATTAAATCGCATTTTGAATATTGTTCAACCATTTTGTTTATGATGAGTAATATTAATAAAATTAGACTAAAATCTATGCACAATGTGTTGGTAGCATCTGTCTTCTTAACCAATACCACAGGGCTGGCATAATCTGATGACCTTTCACTAATGACATCATCTTTTAACCATTCTTCCACTTGATCATTAATAATTTTTTGTTCCACAGACGGAAACATTCTCGGGTTTTGGAAAACCGACTTACCATCTAAAGGAACAATTTTCATTTCAATAGATAACTTCTTGGACAAGACTGGGGAGTAATTTTCATTCATATTAGGAATTTGGAACTAAATTTACCCTTTTCCAAATTGGTTAATCCTGGCAGATCAGCGTAATTAAATTCATTGCCTAGTTGTATTTCTGCTAAGTAACATTCATTTTATTCTTTTTCAGTATTAACGGTTGTACAACTGCTCTTTTTTACTGATATTACACCACCATTTATTTTGACAGTAGAGTGTCTCAGCAAACTCATTCCGATGATTAGCGGGAACTTCATGCTATTATCTCCGATAATGTAGGCCTCAACATTCTGGTAAGTATCACCATTAATTTCTAATTCAACGTGCTTATAGTTTTGAACCATTTCTACTACTCGGATAAACTTGAAGTGAGATTTTTATACGCAGAACTGAGTGTAGAATTAGAATCGGCAATAAAAAAAATCGATTTTTTTTTTATTTTCGAGGGAGTGACCCCTTAAGAGGCAATATCAATCATTTTGTACAAATATTCGCGATATGATTCATTTACTGTCTTTTTCCGCGTTTGCAATAATTTATGCACCATCGCACTACTTATTTTAGGTGCAAATTCATTAATTAGAGCGCATTTCAATTGATTATAAGTGAGGCGTTTTGTTTCGGGTTCAATAATAATTTCGCGTTACCTTCTTGATCGAAATTGACCGTTTACAAAAAAATATATTTTTGCAATTCAATTAAACCGAAAAAATCTGCGTATTGTTCAAATTCGATAACCATTTTTGCACATTCATTATTTCATTTCCCGAAAATTTTCTCATTAACGATTCCAAGTCGTTAAAGTTAAATTTTATTGCTGAGTCACTTTCAAAATTAGTAGTATGAATTAGCCGATTCTAGACCATGTGGAGAGGAGCAAACCGATTCACAGACCATGTGGAGAGGTGCAAGCCGATTCGAAACCATGTGGAGAAGAGAATAAAAGCTTTTGCAATGGCGCTGTACACAGCGTTGTTTTTAAACGGTAAAGTATGATTTATACAAAGCTTTGTGTCTTTGGTATTTGATTAATAGTATTGAAAATAGTATTCTAAATTATAACAGAAATTATATATGTATATATATTTGCGCTCTATTTTTTTGCTATGCTCTTTTTCACTTTCTCGCTGATTTCTTTATAAAAATACCATCTTGAATATGTGATTCTATTTTGTATAGGCACCTATGCATATTTCTTTTTTATTTTGTTTTTGTTTTTTCTTGACTTTACAACTTTTTTTTAAAAGAAGCATTTGAATAAAAGACAATATTGCCACATCATTTGTATGATTCATGAAATTTTTTTTTTAAAACTAAAGTTTTAATATTTTTAAAAGTATTTATTTTTATGTGTTTGTATTTTTATGTGTAATTTGTAAAACTCGAAATCATTATTGTATTATTTACTATTATAAAACTATTTTTAAAATTAAAACATAATGCATTATACATATCAATATTATAATATAAAAATTTGCTACATTTGTAGCTTTGTTATTTGTATTAAGTATAAAATACAATTTTAGTATTCATTTGTAGTAAAGTTGGTAGAGTTTTGTTTAGGTGATAATTAATATGTTTATATGTTCGAATTTACATTGGGAGAGATCAACTTACCATACATACCTACATATTTTTTTACATACCTGACATACCTATGCATATTTTTTTTATTTTTTATAAATGTTAAGTAATATATTTAATAAACTTATTTATAAAAACAAAATTAAATTTTTATATATTTTTCTTTTAGGTATATACTTTATGACTGACTTTTAAATATTTTATCAAATTATTTTAAAATAATGAAAAATTAAACAGATAATATTATAAACAGAGTGGTAGACATAATAACGGATTCGTACGGGTATTTTAGAGTTGACAAAGGCAACTGTATTCGTCCTCGTTTTATAAATAAAGTGACTAAAAATAAAAAAAAATCTAAACTATTCATTAAATATGAAATGAATACAAAAAAAATAAAACTAACACCCTAACACAACAATAACATCATAAATAAAAAAAACTCTTACATTGATTTTATTATTGTAATTTGTTTGATTTTTAGTTAGAAAAATAAAATAAATAAATTTGAAGAATGAAAAATGAAGAATGAAAAAGAACAGTCAAAAATAATATGTTCATGTTTTTCTCTTTCTTTGAGGCGCTAAACAAGTAAATTTGAAATTTTATTAAAAATAAAATTTAAGGACTGGCAAAATATTTTCTAGTATGTTTTGAACTTTGCCACATATTTCAATTAATACGTAAATAGACCTCTTATTGAACTGTTATTTTTAAGCATTAATATTTTCAGAAATCAGATTTCTAATTTTTAATAAATTTAAAAAAAAAAAAATATTTGATTTGAATGAAAAAAATGCAATATTATGATTATGCTTGTATAACGATGCATACATAATATACATACAAATGTAGTATATAAATCATAATATTAATTTTGATGCAAATTTCAACAAATAATTTTGCGAATTGCATGAAAATTATTTTGTACATTTATTATAAATTTAAAAAATCTACCCTTATGTAATTCTTAAAAAAATTTTAAAAATACATAAATACATACATAGCTATGTACATATATATTTATTTTTTACTGGTTTACAATTGAATTCAATTTTTAAAATAAAAATGCAAATCATTTTTCATATTTTATTACATACCTCAATAGAAGCGACGAATTTTTATTAGAATAATCACAAATCCATATGTACTCATTCCAATAATAACAAACTTCTATATAGAATGCACATATTTTTTAGCTCAATTTATTTTTACAAAACGTACTTCCATACACAATAATTGTCTGTAACAAATCAAAAAATCTCATACAATTTTCAATGTAACTACAATTTGTACATCACCGACATACATACACACATATGTATACTCTCTAGCTAGAGTCTAGCTAGACAATATCGTATAATTTATTTCTGTTATATGTACATACATACATAATATGATTATTGATTAGCTCTACAAGTATATAATTCATATTCAAACTAAACTATATGTATAGCAATAGCATAAGCAATAAGCATGTATTGTATAGAAACGTAAACAAAATAAAATTAAAAATACGTAGCTACGTATGTAGGATACCTAACACTACATAGCTTTATTAATACAATATTGTGTAGATATTATCATTCATATTATATTTGAATATGATTCATATTCAAACTATATGAATAGCAATAGCAAATTGTATAGAAACATAAATTTCGGAAAAAAAGGAGGAAAACAAAGGCTGATATATTTCGCCAAAATAATTGTCAGAGATTTTTTGTTCTACTTGCGTTATCTATATATATATAATTTCTGATTATAGTGAAGAAATGACACTTTTTTTGAGTAGCAACGGTACTACAAACAGCGAAGGCTTTAAACGCCAAAGCATAAACGAAAAGTTTTGAGTCTTTAATATTTGAAATTGGAGAAATAATATGGTATTTAATTAAAAGTGTTGAATATTCTAAGTTATAAGCTGGAGATATGAAAAGTTTTTAAAGTTTGGTTTAAATACCGAATTAATATTATTATTATTTTTTTTTTTTTACGAGGGTTGGTGGAAAACTCGAAAGTCACCAAGAGGAACTGCACGTGTTTCCTCAGGGTAGTGTTGGACTTTAACCAACCAAAACCACCCCCCTTTTAAACCAAACTGTAGGATGGAACCTTTAATACGAATGTACAGTTTAGTTTTGGGGATAGGGATGTGGGAAGGATAATTGGGAAAATTGGATCATGGGGGATAGGTAGGAAAATTTGTAGGGACATTTTGAAGAAAGATGTTAATGTTCTTCTTAAACTTAAGTAAATCGTACACATAAGAATTACCAACTTTAGGGAACACATGCTATGGTATATGGTTCCACAAACGGGACGTGCGCATAACAAACGAATTTCCATAGGCTGTATTTCGCCATCTTGATAACTCAACGTGGTAGGGATGAGCATCTGTTGCCCTCCTTGTTTCTCGTTGGAAAACTTTGAGTGGAGGCATTAATTGTTTTATTTCTTTAGAACAAGTATTAATCCCTACGAGATACCTATAAAACAAGGTCAGCGATCCAACTGTGCGACGATGGCTGAGTGGAGTGAGCATTGAAGTTACACTGGGGTCGTTGATCAAACGAATAGCTCTGTTTTGCACATTATCTAAATAACCCAGTGCTGTTTGAGGCCCTGCAGCCCAAATGTGTGCATTGCACTCCATTTTCGGCCTAATGTACGTTTTATAGATATTGAGAAGACCAGATGCGGAAAAGTAAGTTTTGCAGCGATACAAAAAACCCAAACATTTAGCTGCATCCTTAGCTATACCAAAAATGTGATTTGACCAAATCAATTTTTGGTTTAACCCGATGCCCAGCATGTTTAAGTCCGTTGAATGCTGCAAGACCTCTCCCTGAAATAGTAGGGTAGGAACAGTAGTGGCAATTTTCCGCGAGATCAGACAGCATTGTGTTTTTTTGGTGTTGAACTCAACTCTATTGACTTCGCCCCATTTTTGAATTTTTGCTAAATCGTTATTTAGCTCACTAATAGTGAAATTTTTTGCTGTTGTATTAATCTGATGATTAATGTTACAGCAGCTATGAAACTCATAGGAAGCTACAAGGGTGTTGTCGTCTGCGAAACTATGGATCGGATTGGAGGTTAATGAGAGTAGGTCATTGATAAATATTAAGAAGAGAGTTGGGGATAAAACTGATCCCTGGGGGACACCAGCATTTATTTTGAATTTGTCAGATGAATATCCATCGACCAGAACACGAATCGTGCGATTCGAAAGGAAATCTCCAATCCATTTTAGAAAGACCCTACCTAGACCTAATGCTTTGCATTTTGCCAATAGAGCATCGTGCCAAACTCGATCGAAAGCCTTAGAAATATCAAGAGCCACAACATCAGACTCACCAGAATGATGAAGGTTGATGCTTAGTTTCTCACAAAGGTAAGTCATGAGATCACCGGTGGAACGACGGGCTCTGAACCCGTATTGACGATCATGAAGCAAACCTTTGTGGTCCAGGTATTTCAGAAGCTTTTGGTTCACTATTTTCTCCATTACCTTGGAGAGGACCGAAGTTATAGCAATAGGGCGGTAGTTGGAGGGATCGCTTTTATTACCTTTTTTGGGAATTAAGAAAACATGTGCAACCTTCCATTGGGTAGGATAAATACCCGAAGTGAAGGAGAGGTAGAAAAGGTTGCGCAGAGGTTTTGAAATAGTGGAGTAGGTATTTTTAAGCACCATGGTGGTTATACCATCTGGACCGGCTGACTTGCTTGTATCAAGATTTTTTAAGATTTTCATCACCGCCCGCATCCTAAAGTAAATTTTACCGAAGGAGCAGCCAGCTCCTGGAACAGAAGGTGGCATCTGAGCTGACTGTGACAGTGTCGAATTAAAAGCGAACTGCTTACCAAATAAGTTCGCTTTCTCTTTAGAATCTGATACGGTTCTGTTATTATTATCAATAAGTGCTGGAAAGGAAGACCCTCTAACGTCTTCCTTTAGATTTTTGGCAAATAACCAAAAAGATTTACCATTCTTTGGCATGTGGATGATTTTACGTTTCAACCTTTGGTTGAACAAGAATTTTTGCTTATTGATAACTCTCTTGCACCTGTTTCTCACCACTATATAGTTGGCTCTGTGCGCCTCTGACCTATTGTTTTGGTACAGTTTAAAAGCCTCCTCTTTTCTAGAAATGGCTTCTTTGCAAATACGATTAAACCAAGATTTGGGACTCCTTTTAACAGATTTCATGAAATGAGAGATGAATAACCTCAGTTCGCTTTAAATAAAATAGTTTCACTAATCGCATTTGCAGCAAAGTGAACATTTCTGTTGCGGAAGCAGAATGACCAATCAAAGGCTCTAAAAAAGTTGTTAAGGCCCTTCCAGTCAGCATGGCTGTACCGCCAAACTAGTTTTTTGGGAGGGAACCTCTGGTTGTAGATTGGGCTTACCCGGAAAGCTTTGACTCGGGGAGATGTTGCTAGAAAAATGAAGCCAGTCCCTGTTATGGATGTTGAAATCTCCCGCCAGGACAATTTCAGTTTCTGGAGATGCGTCCAAAATTTCATTGATCTAGTTTGATAGATTTTCAATTTCCATAGCAGTTTCTTGTTCATTTGAGTTGGGTGATCTGTATAGAAAACAGAAATGTATGACATGTTTTTCAACGAGAATTTTGACCCAAATGTAATGAAAGGTTGGGCTAGAACATTTATATTTTGGAAGTGTGTTGAAAGCGATGTCATTTTTTATATAGACAGCGATACCTCTTTTGGGTACGAAGTGTGAAATAAGTGAGTATCCAGTAACATTAAAGTTATCATTGTGGTTACTGACTTGTGTTTCACAAAGGGCTAAGACTGCTGGTTTAAATTAAACTAAGATGGCAATCGATGGCATGAAAATTCGTTTGCAACCCGCGTATGTTACAGAAATTAACATTAAAATTGGTAATTTTGATGGAAAAAAAAAAAATTTAGTATAGAAGAAAAGTTAAAATAATAAATAGTAATATTAAAATTTAAATCTAGTTTAAAATTAAAATCAAACGCAAAATTAAAAGAAATCAGAGTTGAAATTGTAATTAAAGTCAAAATTAGACTTAAAATCAATTTCAAGATTAACCAAGATCAAAATCTGACTGATAAATTAAAGTATGTAAATTAATTAAAATTTATTCAAATAAAAATTAAAATTAAAATTTATTCAAAATTAAAATCAAAAGTGAAAGTGCACGATTTAAATAACCCGAACTTGACAACACTTTAAAATAAATTACTATGAATGCCAATATCAATACTTTATATCAACATTAATACTTTTCAATATTTTGCCTTGAGTGAGCAAATGGTTTATAACAACGATCAACAGTTTCTAACATACACTTTTAAGTGACCTTATTGAACGCAGGTACAAAAAAAACTCACCAAAAGCAAAAAAAAAAAAATTTAAAACAGTTTTATTTAAAAGATTTAAAATTGATGAATTATTATGATCTTTGAGAAGCTTTATAGTTATATTAAAATTGCTAAATATTATTATTTTTAATAATGCTTTAAAGCTTGATTTAAAATTAGTTAAATATTATGAACTTTGAGAAATTTTGTAGTTAAAATAAAATTGCTAAATATTCATATAAATTTAACCGGTTCAATATGAACATTATTTAAAGTTTGGCTTAAATACTTCAATAAAAAGTTGGTTAAAAATATAAAGCTTGGTTTAAATATAGAATGTAATAGAATTATTATTAAAATTGATTGTGTTGATTAGTTTTTTCTTGATATTTAAAATAATGTAGAGTTTAAAAGCTAATATAAAAATAATAAAAAGCTTTTATAAAGTTTGCTTTATTTAATAAACTTAATCTTAAACTTGATTAAAAAAGTTAGAATAAAACATTTAAATTGGTTTAAATATAGAATCTGATACAATTAAAAAAATTAGCTTGATTAATTTTTTCCGTCGTAAACAAAATTCATGTTGTTTTTTATACATTGCAGAGTTTAAAAGCGCAAAACAAATAATAAACAAGGTAGAATGTAAACCAACGGTTTTTACAAGCGCACATTTCCAAAACTCAATACGAACTTTTTAGAAGTGTGACTTACACAAAAATTTGAAAATTTCATGTAATAAGAAAAAATGTGAAAATAGGACCATTTTGAAATTTTGAAAGGCCGTAATTCCGGAATCCTATATAACCAAGAAAAGCCGTTAACACACGTAAAAATATATTATTGAACCTTTAATTTTCATGTCTTGCCGAAGAAAAATAAATTTGTACAGGTGCCTAAGTTACAGGTGTCTAAAAATAGCAAATTTTCAATTTTTGAGGCGTAATAACTCTTAAAGAGGGGGTGTTACCAAAAAATTTTCTGAAGAAACTTATACTAATTCTAAAAGTTCTTTCTTGTGTCAAAATTTCAGGTTCCTATCTAAAGGCGTGCCGGAGTTATGAAAAAAGAAATTTCATGCAAAATGTGGTTTTCTTTGCACATAACGGTAAATTTAAATAGTAAATTACAAAATATTACATAATTTTGATATTATTTTATATTATAGGTTTCTAAGTTACAAGTGTTTAAAAATAGCAAATTTTCAATTTTTAAGCCCTAGTAGCTCATAAACAGGGGGTGGTCCAGAAATATTTTCCGAGCAAACTTACACTAATTCTAAAAGTCCTTTCTTGCCTCAAAATTTCAAGCCTCTATCTAGAAGCGTACCGGAGTTATGAAAGTAGAATAATCATGCAAAATTTAGTTTTCACATAACGGTAAATTTAAATATTAAATTTAAAAAAATTGTATAATTTTGATATTAATTTACAAAGATAAAAGAAATACCTGTCGAATGACGTTTTCAGATTGAAAACATCTTAAGCAGAACATAAGATATATGCATTTAAAAATAGGGCTTTTTCAAAGTTTGAGGGGGTGTAGCTCCATAATGGGAGGGGCTACATGAAAAAGTTGTTCCACAAAATTATTTTTTTTATGAGACCTACCCATGGTTAAAATTGTTTTTCTCTATCTTTAACGGTGTAGAAGTTTTGTAAACAGACGGATGGGCGGACGGACGGAGGGACAGAGTGAAACTAATAAGCACATTTTTTCAAAATTTTTTTGGAAATGTGCTAAAAAGTTCGATAATATTTCTTTTAATTAATTATTTAAAAAAAATAACAAAATACTAGTAAGTTAAAAAAATTTTATTTATAAACGTAATCTAATCTAATGTGTAACTATTAAAACATGAGTACAATTAAAAAAAAATTTAAATGTTACATTATTACTATACAAAATATTTGCTTATAAACTTATATATTTAAACTTAATTAGGAATGGGACTGTGCCCCAAGCATATGTATTGCAATTATTTGAAAATATATATCTTTTATTATCTATTCTAAAGCACTTAAAGCTACTTTTTATTGAGATTTTGTGTATATATACAATGCAATTTAGATCTAAAGACACTCATATTTCTATAAATATATTTTTTTTCAAATAAATAATTTTTATAATGTTCTAAAGTTAAATCATTAACAAATAATTCATAAGATTGGTTATCGCGACTTTCTCCGGTATAGACGTGTATTTTTAATCGGAAAATTATAATTATAAAATAGCAAAAAATGTACTTTTCTTTTCTTTAATTTTTAATTGAAAATAATAAAATCAGAGTCAGCGCTTTTTTACTTTTTTTTTTCAATAATATTTTAAATAAAATTGGAAATGGCATCATGCGAAAAGTGCAAATTGAAAATAAAGGAAGAAACTAGTATAGCATGTTCTGGAGTTTGAAATGTTCAGGTTTAGTTCAGGATTAGATCAATCGACAATAAATTTGTTTTTTGCAAATAAGAAAATAAAATTTATTCGTGAAGACTGTATTCAATACATACAAAATGTTGATTTGGTTTTACAGAATATGGAAACTGCTGTATCGAAAAACAATAAGTACTTGAAAGAGTCCAAATCGAAAATAATTTGAAATTGCTAAAATAAAAAAAAGGAAGTGATTGATTTATTAAAAGCTATTGAAACCAATTAACTTGAAACATTAATTCATAGTTGTAAAGATATTGATATCGTCGTTCTTGCTGAAGTATGATCTTTGTGAATAATAAGTTTAAATATAATGAAGTTGAAAAAGATGAAATAACTTTACTGTTATTGAAATGTTAAACATGCAACCATGCAAATGTTAAACTAAAAATAGGTACTTTATATAAAGCTCCTAATGAAAATAGCGCTTTATTTATTAAATATTTACAAAAAAAAGGTAGATCGATTCTTATACTGTATTTGTTTTGCTAATAAATGTAAATCCAAATCTATTTGAAAAAACAAACACTGTAATTAAATATGTAGAAAAGTTAAACATTTCTGGCTATAAAATCATAAATAAAACATATAGTACAAGACAAACAGGTACAACTAATACGCTAATTGATCATATTATATCAAATATAGAGGAACAACATAAAACTTCATAAAAAATTGAAAATAATGAAATATCTGATCATCAGAGTGCCCTAGTGCGTTCGTTAGTTCAAATGATAAAGACAACCTTATTTAAAGCTTTCACATACCAGAATAGACTATCATAAATTGCGTGATAGAGTAGCAAATAAACTAACTGAGAAACACACTACTGAAGTTGATAAACTTGTTGGAATCATACAAGAAGCAAAACAATGCAGTACAGTAACATATGGAATAAGACCAATAAATAATAATTGGATTACACCAGCTATTCTTGACAAATTAAAAATTAGCGTTCGTTATACAAACCGCACAAAAAAGATAACATGGTTAACGTAATACAACACAAATAATATGGTTAAAAAAGAAAAATACTTAAAATATAAAAAAAATGATAAAAAATGTCATTCTGGAAGCTAAGAGTAGTCACATTAACAATTGCATTGAAAAGGCAGGAAATTATAACACTATGGAAAGTTAAAAATTACGGCTCTATGAAATAAGATCGAACGCAATAAGTACGAAACCAAAAAAGACATAAGTTCGAAAGAAAATTCGAAAGAAATTGGGATTTTTTTTGATTTTATTTCAGTTTTGATTTTTCGTTTTTATTTCATAATGAAATAAGTACGAAAAAATCAAAAATGAAATAAGTACGAAATTTCGGTTTTATGTCATAATGAAATAAGTACGAAAAAATCTGATACAAGTACGAAATTTTACCCAATATGGGTCATAAAGCCTTATGGTGTTATGTTTCATTCGATTAAAAATACTTTAAAAGAAAAACTATTAAACTCTAGAATCCAACTCTAAAATCCCTCCTAATTCAGAATCTCGCATATACATATATGTATGAACTCTGAAATCAACTTTAAAACCCTCCTAATTCGCAATTTGTTTTATGCATAATATATGTAAATATTCTGGAAAAGGGGAAATATCCTGTTTTTGTAACCAACTATAAAAACGCTCATCAATATCACATATATTCTTCAATTGTTTCAAAAGGTTTCAAACAATTTTCTATCAGCCTCATGGCGGCCTTCGCGGCTTCTTCTACGAGGTACTCTTAACCCATCCTTCAGTCCTTCCCTTCACAACTCCCTTCGCGCTTCTCTTGAAGGATTAAGATCTGCTCCCTCTGAATGAGAGTGCGCTGGCTAACGCGGGCGCGGGGGAAGCAGCCCTCATTCCTTCTTTTTTTGTTTTTCATAAAAATATCTAAATTTCCACAAATTTAAAAAATATTAAATTCTGACTGTGAAAAATAATAATAAATTTTATTTTTCACAGTCAGAATTTAATATTTTTCGTATGAAAATCTGAAACTTTTTTTTTACCCCCATGATTTCAAATTCCTTATTCTGTAAAAATCATATACAAAAATCATTACAAAATAAAGGTTGCCCTTTTTCGCGTTCATACGTATCTATTTGGTGCAATTTTTTAGTCGGTTACGAAACCAGGGTTGTCCTTTCATATATATACATGCATATATATATTTTTTATAATCTTTATATATATATTTATATATATATATATTTACATATATATATATTATATACATATATATATTCTGGAAAAAGCGGATATCTTGATTTTGTAAACAACTCTAAAATCTTTCGTAAGTATTTTCTTTCATACATATTTCAGCACCAAATCTTTTGCAAACATTTTTCAACATCAAACAAACAACAATTCAAAAAATGGCTTTATGACTTATGGCTTTATGACACCCCACCATATAAGTATGTATACCAATATCAATAAATATAAATTCTTCAAGAAACCGTTAAATTTTTTATTTATTTAACTTTTTTTGTACTACGCATTATATCATCCTCAACCATTTTAAACTAACGGGTAAAAAAAAAAAAATCTAAAAGAATGGTTAAAGAAATTTGTTAGAAAAATTGAGAAACGTCAGCTTAGGGTAACCCTATATTATTAAGAAAAGTTGCTAACAGAAATAAAGTATAATAGTAGTATAACTATGCCGATTCCAGCACAGTCAGTGGTATTATGGAATTCAATTTTGGTTTGGAAGGGTGTTATACCATAGAATTTAAGTTATTGATAACAAGTGCCCGAGCAGGCGTTGCCGAAGTTATTGATAGCAGATGCATGAGCAGACGTTGCCGAAGTTATTGATAGCAGGTGCCCGAGCAGGCGTTGCCGAAGTTATTGATAGCAGGTGCCCGAGCAGGCGTCGGGCTTGTTGCTGAAAACAAGTACAAAGTTGTAGGATACTGAACATTTTTTTTGTTTGATAGGCCTATAGTTATAAATTATTTGTTTATTTATATTTTAATAATAAGCGTATAGTTGTCAGAAATGATTTTTATTTCATTTTAAATTTCGATAATAAAACATTAACCACAAACTTCTTTCTACAATAATATAAATTAGAATTTCTCTGACTCAACACCTGTTTTCAAATATCAATAATAAACATTAACCACAAACTTCTTTCTACAATAATATAAATTAAAATTTCTCTGACTCAACACCTGTTTTCAAATATCAATAATAAACATTAACCGCAAACTTTTTTCTTCAATAATATTGTTATTATAAAACTTAAACCTCATTAACATTCATAACACATCGTATTCGCTAACATACCGTGGGAAAAAAATACACTAATTACCCCCATTGTGCCAGAAATGGCATTTCTATTTGGTATTCTTTCTACAATAATATAAATTAAAATTTCTCTGACTCAACACCTGTTTTCAAATATCAATAATAAACATTAACCACAAACTTCTTTCTACAATAATATTGAATTAAATTTGAATTAATTGGGTATTATTAATAAGACATAAAAATTAGAGTATAAAAAAATAAATAAAAAATTTAATTCTTATCCTATAGTTTACAGGAGTAAAGATTTTAAAAAATTTATGCGTGTTTGCGATAAGAAAATTTAAGTTTTAAATGAAAAAGTTGCGGTTACAAGTATGATAAAAAAAATTATATCGTATATAAAAAAAAAATAAAAATTTAATTTTTTGAATGAAAAAATGTTGTGATTTTAAGAAAATGAAGTACAAAAACAATTTAATGTGCGATTAAATGAATGCTAAAATAAGTTAAAGTCAATATCTCATGAATATTTTTTTAATAAAAGATAATACAACTGAATTAATTAGGTATTATTAATAAGACATTAGGTTGTGACTGTTGTGTTTATACATAGATATATAATGTTTTGGGTTGAGACTATTAAGCATGATTATAAATATTGTATTTGTTCACATAAATGGAAAAATATAAAGGTGATGCAAGATATTCCATGATTTTCTAGAAATATATATTACTCCAGAAAAAGGAGAACGCGTTACCTTATGCAAAATAGGAAATAGTACACAATTTTCACTAAATAATCTGATTATGGGGCCTTTTGATTGGCAGCATTTAAAAATAGAGGTTTATGGTAGAGATATAAGTATTTGTGGTGTAGTTAGATCTAATAATCCAAAGAAGATTCCTAATAATTTTTCATCTGATTGTCCTTTTGCTGAACCTGACGACGATTGGGAAACGGTTGACAAATATATAAAAGATGTATTATATGATGAAAATGATGAGAATATCACACCAAGATCATCCATTAGTTCTTTAGCTGGTATTTTATCAGTAGATCACAATACAAATGAAGAAGATACTAGATCTTTATTGCGGGAAAGATTTGAAAGTGCCATAACCTTTCTTACCTCTATAGAGAGTTATTATAGTGATGAGAAAAATCAACGTGGTTATTTAATTAAAAAATTACGAACACAGCTTGAACTTGTGCAAAAAGAAAATTGTGATTATATAGAATTTTCTTCTTATGGTAAGGAGAAAGATGATTACATAAGTACCCGTTTGTTTCTTTTCAAATTAATAGAGAAAATAAAAATTGCACATACTAGAGAAGAATTTAAAAAAAATCATAATCAGTATATAAAATACTTAGTTTTCACAGTGTACACTCTCTATTTATTACTATAAAATGATGATGTCATTGTTAATTATAACATTAAGTTTATTATGTGGCATCTATTCAACTCCCATTCCTGGTATAAAATTAGATGAATCAGCTTATGGAAGCACAAATTTCAGTATATTACTTCCAACCAATGAAAGTATTATTGTTAATTTGTCAGTAAAATTACTTAAGCATACTTTGACATCTGGATCACTAACAACAACAACAACAAGAGAGGTTACAACAACAACAACAACCATTCCAAAAGCTGATGGAGTAACTAAAGAGCTAAATATTAACGATCAAATTGATTCAACTCATCAATATGTTACTGCATCAGAAGCAGTTGAAGCATTTAAACAGGATTTAATATTAAAAGAAAAAGTTATTGGTGGTATAATAGAAAGCGAAAACATTTTTTATAGACACTTTCGATTGGAATATGATGATAATAAAGAAATGAAGATTCGATGTACATATAATGCAGTATTTAAAAAACGTACATTGAAAATTGAATGTTTTGAGTACATGGAGATTGCTACTAATCGAATACTAAGCAACGGAGAATTGGAAAGTTATACTATATATGATACTGAATATGAATCTAATGAAAACACATTAATCGATTTACGTAAAATAAAACAAACCTATAATATGGAAATATCTTAAATATGTGAATTTTTTATAGAAATACAAAATAAAAAAACATCAAATTAAATTAAATCTCTTTTATTTATCCATGAATTGTGACTTAATGGAAATCCTAACCATTTTACAAAAACTTTATTATCTTTAATTTTAAGAATTTGTTCAACTAAGTAAATATCTTTATATTTTGATTTTAGTAATTCATATTCATAAAACCCTCCTTCAATAGGTTGACCCTGATAATCTTCCAGTAAATATGTTACAGGATTTGTAATCTGCACTTTTCTTATCTTCGAATTTTCTTATCTATTCGAACAAAATCACCAATCTTAAATTTTGATGTTGGTGCCATTTTAATGTGATTATAAACTGTTGACAACAACTCATTAGCATTTGTTTTATTTACATCAGAAGGACGTTTATGTATTGTACGATGCTTGGTGTTATTATATTGGTGTAGTAGTTTACTGATTATATTTAACCATTTATAATTTCCATTTAAACTAAACTCTTTCCACATTTTTTCTTTTAAAGTTCTATTGTAGCGTTCCACTATAGAAGCTTTTAATGAGCTAAATGTTGAGTACTTGATATTTATTCATTAAGTACTTACTTGATATTTTGATTTACTTGATATTTATTCATTAAGTTTTTAAATGTACTATTAAAAAACTCTTTTCCGTCATCAGTTTGAAGATTTTTCGGATGCCTTTGAGATTTCATAAATATAGATTTCATCGCTTTGGTAGTATTTTCTGAAGTTTTACTTTTTATAGGAATAGCCCAAGCATATTTTGAAAAGGTATCGATTACAGTCAATAAAAATTTGAAACCATTATTTTCTTTAGCATAAGAACCCATCTCAACCAAGTTAGCTTGCCAGAGATCATCATAATCTTTGATAATAACTCTACGTCTTTTGAAATTTCTTCGTGCAGGTTTATGTAACTCTTCAACAACTGTTCTCTTACTCATATTTTCAGATCAGAAAATCTATCATTTAAAATTCGTTCACGATGATTTTTATTTAAAATTTTAGAAATGATTTTATTAATATTTTGAATTCTTTGATTAAATCTATTAGTATTGCCTCATCCTCACCCATTTTTATAATGAAATAATAATACAAACATTTTTTATTTTCTACAAACATTTTTTATTTTATACAAAAATAATTTATTTTATACAATTCTTTTACATAAATTCATTAATTTAGTAATTCTAATCATGGTGAGATCTGCTGATACGCATGGGCAAGTATCAGGAAGTGAATCATTTAGATCTGATGTATGTGGACATATAGACCAATGATATTCATTAAGTGAATTACATACTAATATTGCGTCTTTGAATTGTTTTAAAAATTCAAAATGTTGTTTTAATTCTTCATAATGCTCCTCTAAAAGAAGATGTTCATATTTATTAAGAAAATTATTTAAAGAATATCCAATCTGATGTATATCCATATTTGTC
The DNA here is from genome assembly GCA_947095535.1 of Poecilobothrus nobilitatus. Lineage (NCBI taxonomy): Eukaryota > Metazoa > Arthropoda > Insecta > Diptera > Dolichopodidae > Poecilobothrus > Poecilobothrus nobilitatus. The sequence goes on from OX352772.1 coordinate 120,476,348, forward strand.
GATTATTTCTGGTATACTGATTTAATTTTGTAAATGTATATTATCTGACTTTATTATATTTTTTGCAAATAGTTTTTGTGAGAGAGCTTTGGCTGAAGTTTCAACATTATTTAATCGTTTTTCAATGAATTTTAAAGGTTCTTTTAATTGATAATTAACATTATACTTAAATTCTTTCTCCGTTTTTTCAATTAATTTAGAAAATTTGCTATCAACCCTAGCGATTTCATCTTGAATGTATTTGTTAAAATCCTTAACATCATTTGTTAATACAAACAATTTATACTTTAAATCTGAAGATGACTTATTTATGTATTCTTTTAATATATTTTCTTGTCTCTCCATATATAATGCTATCTGTTCATCTACATATATTTTTGTTGTACCATCCTGTGACCGTTCTGGATTTTTAACATTTGTTAAAATTTTATTTTGAACATCAAAATTTCCATCTGTTGTTAATATTAAAATAGTATTAGGAAAACGATAAATGAAATTTTTAGAAGATTAGCTGCCACTATGCCCAAACTTATCAATAGTCATTTTATTAATATTGAATTCCTTAGAATGTTATTCAATTATATTAACTTCTCTGAGTTCTTCAATAATAGAATTGATTTCATTATGATGATCATTATTGCCAGCTATTTGTGATGCAATTAAAATTTTTAATCTATTGACTAATTCATTTGGATCATCCCAAAAAGTATATTGAATAGGTTGTTTTGAATATACCATAGTAGATATTTGAGGTTTTATTGTGAAATCCTTTTTGACATCAGAATAAGCATTTCCTCTTTTTTTACTTCTTGTGTTATAATCATTTTCATATATAGTTCTTATAATATTTTTATATTTAAAACCTTTATTTCCTTTAATTCGACCTAATGAGTCATAATTTATCCTATGTGCATTAGTTTTCTCCAAAATTTTTTTATACTGCTTCAAATCATTTTCAGTATAATTCTCAGGTTTCTGTTTAAATATGAGGTCATGTAAACCTTCGGTTCCGCTAAATGCTTCATCACCAATTATAAAATTATTATTACTTTCATCAATACTGAAGTTTAAATTCCCCAATTTTCTTGTATTCGTAGTACTGTCAAGATAAGGACCATAACTTCTATCAAGCTGTGATTTATTATATTTATATGAACTTAATGGTGATGAAATTAAGGTGTCATTTAAATTATTACTTTCTAAATCAACATATTTGTCAGTATTGTGAGGTGTTGATGTTATAAAACTTTCAAAAATTGAGTTCTCTTGGCTTGGGGCTGTGTCATTTTGTTTGGATATTTGTTTATTAGATTCTTGTTTTTCTTTTTTGAATACTGGGTTTATAAAATTGATGGGCGCTTCATATTTCACAACATTAGTTAATTCCTTAATAGGTTCCACAAGAGGTTTAAATATCTTGTTCAAAGTTTCTTCTTCTTCTTTTCGACCAGTTTTTATTTCTTTGAATTTTCTTCTTAAATTCTTTCTAACTTTAATCAAATCTTTTAGAACAATGTCATTCATAGCTATTAAATAGGTTTTATATATAAAAATATTAATGTATTACTGATCTCCCTATTGTTGTTGTTGTTCTTGTTGTTGTTGTTGTTGATGTAGTTGTTATTGGTGACAACTATTCTTGTTGATGATTTATCATATATTAAATTCTTTTGAAGTAACCACATGGTCATTTATAGTTTAAGAAGTTTTTCAAATTTTTTTTTATGTCGTCCCTTATCTATATGATTATCTTTATCAATAACCAAAAATCCGTATTCATTTTCCCAACAGTATGAATATAAATCTTTGAATTGATTAAATGACATATCAGCATTAATATGATCATTATAAATATGTCTTAAATTTAAGTCATCTTGTTTGAATACAATTATAAAATTAGCATTATCCCTTATTAAGTATTTAGGAATTCGAGTATAAGTTTGACATAAATAAAAACTATCCACATCTTTATGTCGTCCCATGCAAAAATATTCTCTCACATTATCTTGTTTATCACAAGCAATATCATCAAATATGAAGATTGAATTTGGTTGTGATTCAGAAGATTTGATAACATCAGAATTATTTGAAAACTCATTGTATGTCATACCTTCAATAGGTTTTAATACTTTTCTCAAATAATCATATTTCGGTTGTTGTAATGATTTGGAATATATATATATATTTTCAAATCTAAGACCGTTAGAGTCCAGCAATAAACTCAACATAACATTAGTTTTACCACAATTAGATGGACCCACGATTAATCCTCGAATACTTGTAGGTGAATTTTCTCCATGCCTTTTCTTTTTTTGATTTTGATTACATTTTTTATCAAAATTTTTTATTTTTATTCCATCATGTATTTTGATAAACCTCATTTTGGAAACTATTTTAAAATATAATAAGATGTTATATTTATATAATTAATCAATAGTAATTTATCTTTCATTTAAAAAGGTTTAAAATGATGAAATGTATTAAGAATAAAAACAGTAATAAAAAATCTGTTAAAAGAAGAGGTGGTATTATAAACACTTTAATAAATAAATTACCATTTGAAGCACATTACCAGGGTATAATTATTGTGGGCCTGGAACAAAATTAGAAAAAAGATTAGCTCGTGGTGATAAAGGTGTGAATGAATTAGATGAAGCTTGTCGGGAACATGATATAGCATATTCTCAAAGTAAAGATATTGTTGACCGCCATACTGCAGATAAAATTCTTGCTGAGAAAGCTTGGAAAAGAGCTAAAGCAACTGATTCAAAATTTAATGAAAAGGTGAACGCATTTCTTGTTACAAACGCCATGAAAACAAAAGTTAAACTTGGACTGGGGTGCATAAAGAAAACAAAACAAAAGAAATCTTTAAAAAATATTATTCAAGAGGCTAGAACAGCGATTAAAGGACACAAGTTTGAAAGAAAAAATGATGCAATCAAGACTGTTTTAAAAGCTGCTAGAAAATCAAGCCGAAATCGAAAATTAATAGAAATACCTCGCGTTATTTCCGTACCTAAAACTGGTGGAATTATACCATTGATTCCAATATTTGCAGGGCTTTCAGCTGTTGGAGCACTTGCAGGTGGTGCTGCTGGCATAAGTAAAGCTGTTAATGAAGCTAAAAATGCTAAAATACAATTAAAAGAAAGTGAACGTCATAATAAATTAATGGAATCTATTGCTTTAAAAGGAAATGGTTTGCATTTAAAACCATATAAACAAGGATTAGGACTATATTTAAAATCAAAAAACCTTTAAATATGCTACCCAAACGGGCTCTAACTGATATTGATATAAATAATTTTGGACAAAAGTATTTGCATTATTTTAGTGGAGTTTTTATGAGAGATAATCTTCCTAAAATTAAACCTTGGAAGCGTGAATGCGGAATTATAAATTTAGATAACTCAAGAGGACCGGGATCTCATTGGGTAGCATATTATAAGAATTTAAATAAAATTGAATATTTCGATAGTTTTGGAAATTTACAACCACCAATTGAAGTTGTAAAATATTTAGGTGATAAGCTTACATATAATTATAATACATATCAAAAATTTAATACATACAATTGTGGACACTTATGTTTAGCTTTTTTATATAATACAAATCACTTTGTAATAAATAAATAAATAAATAAAAAAATAAGTATGCAAACAAAATGTTTCATTTAATATATAGAAACCATGTCAGTAACATTGACTTTAAATGGAAATAGATCAATTCTAACAGCAGAATATTTTCCACCTATAGATTTAAAAAGTGATTATATTTGTGCTCTTGTTGATTTTCAAACATATAATTCAATACCCAATATCGATGAAGACAACAATAACTTTATCATTGATAATAAAAAAATTAAAATTCCTATTGGTTCTTATGAAATCGAAGACATTGAGGAATTTATTAAAAAAGAGTTGGGAATCTCTAATACAGAGAAGAAAAGGCTTCAAATAAGAGCTAATAATAATACATTGAGATGTGAAATATTTTCAGAAATGGATATTGATTTTAGGCAAGAAAATAGTATTGGAAAATTATTAGGATTTAGTCAGAAAAAATTAAAATCAAATATTTGGCATTTATCAGATCTTCCTGTTGACATAAATAAAATAAATATTGTAAGAGTTGAATGTAACATTATACAAGGAACATATATTAATGATCAAAAAGCTCATATATTACATGAATTTTCAATTGGTGTTGGACCAGGCTATAAAATAATTGAAGTTCCACGAAATCTTATTTATTTACCAGTAGCCATCAATCGAATAAGTTCAATAACTGTAAAATTAGTAGATCAGAACGGAAATTTAATTAATTTTAGAGGTGAAACTGTTACTGTGCGATTGCACTTGAAACAGCAACAACAACAACAACAGCAACAACATCAAAAATGATATTATATGATAATAACAACCATCATAAATATTCCATAAATAATAAACATCAGTTTAATTATACATCAACATTAAGAGAGAAAGGATCTCAGCTTTTAAAAAAAAACATACAACCTTTAACAATAGAAAATCAACAATTTTTGAAATCTATTGGTTTAAAATTAAAAAGATATTAAAATGGATAATTTATTTCTTAACCCCATCATTGATGAAAGTATAACAAATGCACATTGGCATACTTATTCACCATTTTTAAATTCATTTAACAAAAGCGATATTATTCATATACAAATACAAAACCAAAATTTAAATATTTTACCATCTAACAGTTTACTTTATATTGAAGGTAATATTACAAAGAGTGATGGAACTCCAACAACAAAAACAAAATTTACTAATAATGCTATTGCTTTTCTATTTGATGAAATACGTTATGAGCTAAATGGAAAAGAAATTGATAGTATTCGAAGTGTTGGTATCACAACATGTTTAAAAAATTATCTATCATTGAATGAAAATGAAGGTAAAGGTCTCGCTAATGCAAATTGGCAGACATTTAAAACATTGGAACCGAAATCTTTATTTTTCAACTTTTGTATTCCATTAAGAAGACTTTTAGGTTTTGCTGAGGATTATAAAAATATTATACCGAATGCAAAACATGAGTTAATTTTGGTACGTTCACGATCGGATGATAATTCTTTACTTTGTTCTGATGCTAATGAAAAACCAAAAATTCAATTGAATAAAGTACAATGGAGAGTGCAACATATTACTTTGGCTGATACATTAAAATTGAATTTATACAAAAATATTAATAATGGAGCGAAAATAATAATAGCTTTCAGAAATTGGGACCTATATGAATATCCTACTTTACCCACTAATACTAATCATCATATTTGGAATGTTAAAACAACTACACAACTTGAAAAACCTCGATTTATTATATTTGCTCTACAAATAAACAAATTAAATCAACTTGATAAGGATTCCTCAAAATTCGATCATTGTAATGTGACTGATTTAAAAGTTTATCTAAATTCAGAATGTTATCCATATGAAGACATGAATTTATCTTTTGATAGAAATCGCTATGGAATTGCTTATGAGGCATACACAAGTTTTCGTAAAAATTATTATAATCGTGATATATTGGAACCATTAATAACATGGGAAGATTTTAAAGAAAATGCTATGATATTAGTAATTGATACTCGTTATCAAAATGAAAATTTAAAAATGGATCCAGTTGATGTGAGAATCGAATTGAAAACTTCAGAAAAAATTCCCAACAATACAACAGCATATTGTCTTATACTGCATGATAGATTAGTTGAATTTACACCTTTAACCGGAGAGGTAAATAAAATTGTATGAAAAATGGATTATGTTATCATAGATATTCAAGGTTTTCAGGATAATAACAACAAATTTATTTTGAAAGAAATCACAATTTTTACATCTAATAATGAAATACAACATTTTATAATTAAGCCACCATACAGCTATCATTATTTAACATCAAAAGCAAAATACACGAATTATTGGTTAACTAAAAATCATCATGGATTTAAATGGAGTGATGGATCAACACATTTTTGTGATGTCATCAATTTTCTAAAAATTTTTATAAGAAATAATAGATTTATGTTAAAGGAGAAGAAAAAAAACAATGGATATCTAATATTTTAAATGAGAAATATAATATAATCGATTTAAATGAACAAGTTTCAACAAGTCTTAAGATATTAATGAAACAGCAAAACAAAAAAATTTTAAAACGGTGTATATTCAATCATATTGGATGTTGTTTTTTAGAAAATGTTTACTTAATAAAATCGATGATTTAAGCAAAACTTCTCAAAAAAAATCAATTGTTTTAGAATTTAACTTTATTGAAATATTTAATAGTTATTTAAATTTCATCGGTTAAGCCCACAAAAAAATGGATAAAAAAAGACGTAAAAAATGAATATAAAATTCTTCTAAATAAATAAAAATCTGTAAAACCTGTAAAAATAAGAATGATTTTAAATAAAAGAAAAAAATTTTAAGTTTTAATTTTTTTATTAAATAAAAATCTGTAAAACCTGTAAAAATAAGAATAATTTTAAATAAAAGAAAAAAAAAAATTAAGTTTTAATTTTTTATTAAATGAAATAAAAAAACATAATATAAAATAATTTTTATTCCATAATGCTGCTATCATCATCATTATTTTTATTTAATATTTAGATTTTATAATCTGCTTCATCAACCTCCAGCTCCTGGTCCCAGTCCTCATCGGACGGGAGCTCCTCCATCACATATTCTGCAATTTTTAGGCTGTACAGCCTATTTGTATCCTTCCCTAGATTAATTATTGAGTAATTTCCGCTATTTAGTTCGTTAAGGTCCTCAGTATTTACGTTAACAAACATTTTTGGTAAATAGAGCAATCGCCTGTTGCTCAATCTTAACACCAACCGTTCACCATATCTCGTTGTTGTTAACTCTGCTTTTATTATATTATATTTTTTATTTATTGTCATTTGAGCCAATCTAAATATTGTCTCAGGACAAAATTTTTTGTTAAATTCATTGATGAAATCCATATTATTATTATTATTATACTGATGTATTTTGACTGATGTATTTATGAAATTTTGTGGGTTATTTATACTGAATTTTGGGGAATATTTAGATTTTTTTTGATGGCATTTGATATTCAAATTTAAAGGATGTTTGTGGTTTTATGGTGCTTAAAATTTACCACACAATGTAAATATGTACAAAAATATTTCTTCATCCTATAAATATTAAAGAGATTTAATTTAATTTGATGTTTTTTTATTTTGTATTTCTATAAAAAATTCACATATTTAAGATATTTCCATATTATAGGTTTGTTTTATTTTACGTAAATCGATTAATGTGTTTTCATTAGATTCATATTCAGTATCATATATGGTATAACTTTCCAATTCTCCGTTGCTTAGTATTCGATTAGTAGCAATCTCCGTGTACTCAAAACATTCAATTTTCAATGTACGTTTTTTAAATACTGCATTATATGTACATCGAATCTTCATTTCTTTATTATCATCATATTCCAATCGAAAGTGTCTATAAAAATGTTTTCGCTTTCTATTATACCACCAATAACTTTTTCTTTTAATATTAAATCCTGTTTAAATGCTTCAACTGCTTCTGATGCAGTAACATATTGATGAGTTGAATCAATTTGATCGTTAATATTTAGCTCTTTAGTTACTCCATCAGCTTTTGGAATGGTTGTTGTTGTTGTTGTAACCTCTGTTGTTGTTGTTGTTGTTAGTGATCCAGATGTCAAAGTATGCTTAAGTAATTTTACTGACAAATTAACAATAATACTTTCATTGGTTGGAAGTTATATACTGAAATTTGTGCTTCCATAAGCTGATTCATCTAATTTTATACCAGGAATGGGAGTTGAATAGATGCCACATAATAAACTTAATGTTATAATTAACAATGACATCATCATTTTATAGTAATAAATAGAGAGTGTACACTGTGAAAACTAAGTATTTTATATACTGATTATGATTTTTTTTAAATTCTTCTCTAGTATGTGCAATTTTTATTTTCTCTATTAATTTGAAAAGAAACAAAAGGGTACTTATGTAATCATCTTTCTCCTTACCATAAGAAGAAAATTCTATATAATCAAAATTTTCTTTTTGTACAAGTTCAAGCTGTGTTCGTAATTTTTTAATTAAATAACCACGTTGATTTTTCTCATGACTATAATAACTCTCTATAGAGGTAAGAAAGGTTATGGCACTTTCAAATTTTTCCTGCAATAAAGATCTAGTATCTTCTTCATTTGTATTGTGATCTACTGATAAAATACCAGCTAAAGAACTAATGGATGATCTTGGTGTGATATTCTTATCATTTTCATCATATAATACATCTTTTATATATTTGTCAACCGTTTCCTAATCGTCGTCAGGTTCAGCAAAAGGACAATCAGATGAAAAATTATTAGGAATCTTCTTTGGATTATTAGATCTAACTACACCACAAATACTTATATCTCCACCATAAACCTCTATTTTTAAATGCTGCCAATCAAAAGGCCCCATAATCAGATTATTTAGTGAAAATGGTGTACTATTTCCTATTTTGCATAAGGTAACGCGTTCTCCTTTTTCTGGAGTAATATATATTTCTAGAAAATCATGGAATATCTTGTAATGCATCACCTTTATATTTTTCCATTTATGTGAACAAATACAATATTTATAACCATGCTTAATAGTCTCAACCCAAAACATTATATATCTATGTATAAACACAACAGTTACAACCTAATGTCTTATTAATAATACCTAATTAATTCAATTGTATTATCTTTTATTAAAAAAATATTCATGAGATATTGACTTTAACTTATTTTAGCATTCATTTAATCGCACATTAAATTGTTTTTGTACTTCATTTTCTTAAAATCACAACATTTTTTCATTCAAAAAATTAAATTTTTATTTTTTTTATATACGGTATAATTTTTTTTATTATACTTGTAACCGCAACTTTTTCATTTAAAACTTAAATTTTCTTATCGCAAACACGCATAAATTTTTTAAAATCTTTACTCCTGTAAACTATAGGATAAGAATTAAATTTTTTATTTATTTTTTTATACTCTAATTTTTATGTTTTATTAATAATACCCAATTAATTCAAATTTAATTCAATATTATTGAAGAAAAAAGTTTGTGGTTAATGTTTATTATTGATATTTGAAAACAGGTGTTGAGTCAGAGAAATTTTAGTTTATATTATTGTAGAAAGAATACCAAATAGAAATGCCATTTCTGGCACAATGAGGGTAATTAGTGTATTTTTTTCCCACGGTATGTTAGCAAATACGATGTGTTATGAATGTTAATGAGGTTTGAGTTTTATAATAACAATATTATTGAAGAAAAAAGTTTGTGGTTAATGTTTATTATTGATATTTGAAAACAGGTGTTGAGTCAGAGAAATTTTAATTTATATTATTGTAGAAAGAAGTTTGTGGTTAATGTTTATTATTGATATTTGAAAACAGGTGTTGAGTCAGAGAAATTTTAATTTATATTATTGTAGAAAGAAGTTTGTGGTTAATGTTTTATTATCGAAATTTAAAATGAAATAAAAATCATTTCTGACAACTATACGCTTATTATTAAAATATAAATAAACAAATAATTTATAGAACTATAGGCCTATCAAACAAAAAAAATGTTCAGTATACTACAACTTTGTACTTGTTTTCAGCAACAAGCCCGACGCCTGCTCGGGCACCTGCTATCAATAACTTCGGCAACGCCTGCTCGGGCACCTGCTATCAATAACTTCGGCAACGCCTGCTCGTGCACCTGCTATCAATAACTTCGGCAACGCCTGCTCGGGCACCTGTTATCAATAACTTAAATTCTATGGTATAACACCCTTCCAAACCAAAATTGAATTCCATAATACCACTGACTGTGCTGGAATCGGCATAGTTATACTACTTATAATGTTGGAACTTTAATTTTTATGTATTACTTAAAAAAAAATTGAACAGCTGTTTTAGTTACAGATGTTTAAAAATAGAGAGTTTCAGTTTTTGACCCCTTGCAGCTCCTAAACGTTGGCGATAGAAAACAATTTTCTGAAATGATTCATTTTCAAATATATAACTTCTGTCAAACTTTCAAGTTTCTAACTTAAACTGTTTAGAATATAGAAGGGTTAAAGAATTTTGCAATAATTCAGTTTCGCATAACGGTACTAAAGTTTCGCAGTACTAAAATAATTATGATGTTGTTAAATAACGTCAAATCCATAGATTCAATCAATTACTTTCCAATGGGGTTCTTAAAACTCCCAAAAGCATTCGGACTACCTTCCATTTTAGAAAAGAGTTATTTTCAACATTTATTTAATACGATAAACAATACGTTGGAGATGCAATGTGACATCATTAAATATTGTATTAGTGACGTACGAGTTCTAACTCAAGCATGTTTATCATTTAGAAAATTATTTCTTGAATAATGCAACGTTGAGCAATTTTTAGAGGCAACAACTATCGGATCAGCTTGCAATTTAGTTTTTCGGCGTAATTTTTTAAAACGAGACACGATTGGCCTGATTCGTAAACGGATATAGATAAAAACTAAACGTAAAAACGGATTGGTTATTCTGATAACCAATCAAAAGAAACTACAAAGCGGTTAGTTTTTGAAGAAGAAAAACGAAATATAAATATCCAACATGCAGCTAAAGCCCAAAGGTAAAGAAGCGGTTATTGCAGGAGTTCAAGTTGATGGATTGTGTGCAACCACTAAACCAATTTTTGGATTGAATGGATATTATTTTCACGGACATCCTGTTTGTTTACCTTATAGACGTAATGAATCATTATATGATGATGTTAATGATACGTTAAATAAACGATATGAGAGAACTATAGCAAAATCTGAAAGATTGAAGAGTTTAGGATATGAAGTAATTGAAATGTGGGAATGTGAATTCAAAAAACAATCAAGAAAGAAAGATATGCAGTATTTAGAAAAACATCCTCTAATAAATTACTTACCGTTAAACGCACATAATGCTTTTATGGCGGTAGAACTGGAAACATGTACAGCTACTATAAATGCAACTCAAATGAAAATATAATGTTCATTATATCCGTATGTATGAAAATATGGTAAATTCCCTGTAGGTTATCCAAAAGTTCATGTAGGTAATTCTGTATGTTGCAAAATTAATCTTGAAAATTAAAATGGTTTTATATAAAATATAAAATTTTATCACCAGAATATTTATTTTATTCTGTACTACCCTTAAAACAAAATAATAAACTAATGTTTTCATTTTGTTATACTTGTGGAGCAAAAAAAAAAATTAAAAAGAATTTTCCAATCATTCAGATTACAAACGAGCTATAATTGATACCTGGATATTGGATGAAGTTGTTAAACCTATGGGATATAGAATACTAGAAATCTATGAAATATGGGAGTACAATGTGATACAGTTAAATAAAGTAGCAAAAGTAGGTGCGCTGTTTTCAAATATGATGAATAAATTTATACAAATGAAGTAGGAAGCACCTTATTGGCCAAGTAAATATACAAATGAAAATGAAAAGAACAGAACATTAATGATTTTTTTTAAAAAGGAAATTGTAAAATTAGGATTCTTGACGGTGTGTAATAATCCAGGAAGAAGATCTCTTGCTAAATTAATTCTCAACTCATTTTATAGAAAATTCAATCAAAGAGAAAGTCAGCAAAAAACATCTATTATAAACTCACCATTAGAATAATACGAGCTCCTAACAAATTCAGCTTTAGAAGTTAATCACATTCTTCCAATTAATGATGAAAATATTGTTGTAAATAAGCTGTACAAAGAAGAAGCCGTTAAAACTGTATCAACAATTAATGTATGTATTGCTTGTATACTACAAATCAAGCGCGGTTATAACTATATAGCTATTTAGAAAAACTTTAAGACCAAGTTTTATATAACGATACAAATTCTGTAGTATACATAAGATGTGAAGGAGAATATGATCTACCAAGCGGAGATTTTATTGCAGATATGACAGATGAATTGGACTGTTATGGCGTCGATAGTTATATTAATGAGTTTTTTAGTAGTGGGCCTAAAAACTGTGCGCAGAAAGTTTTTAGTACCAAAGGCACTTCAGAAAAAGTTATTTGTAAAGTGAAAGGTATCTGATTAAATTACAGTGCAACTAAACAAGTTAATTTTGAAATAATTAAAAATGCAGTTCTAAAATCTCAAGACAGAGAAGATATTTTAGTGATTTCTCAAAACATTAGTCGTATTAAAAATTTTGATTACAGTACCTGAAACAAAGCGATATCGACCAAAATCTGAAAAACATCGTTTTCTGGAAAATCATTACATTATTAGTTCATTACCTTTTGGCTATAAAAAATTGCGAAAATAAAATTAAAAATTAATAAATCAATAAAAAAAAGAAAAAAAGAAAAAAAAATAATAACATGTTTGTATGTTTTCATTTAAAAAATATCATTTTTATTTATCCATGCATTATGCCTGTTGTCAAATCCAAGCCATTTTACAAATACTTTAGTTCCTTGATTTTTAAGTGTGCCAGTATAGATATGTAACAGCATAAGTATTATTCACCTTTTCAATTTTAGATATTTCAGATAACCTTTCTCGAAATGACCTTTATATTTACTCATTCTTACAAAATTTCCAACCTTATATTTATGTTTTTGAGAAATTTTAGGTTTAATATACATATATGTAGTATAATTTCCAAAATAAAAAAACACTTTTGTTAAATTAAAAAGTAAATTATATTATTTATTTAAATATAAACTAGAATTAAAATTAGAAAAAATACAATTATTCTTTTCTTTAAATTAATTATTTTTCCAAATATATTTTAGTTTACTTTAAACTTATCTTCTTTTCAACGTACTTTTCCAGAATGTCTTTTCAATTTATTTAAAATTAAATTTCAATAAATTTTAAATTTATTTAAAATTAGCTGTTTTTTAATATTGTACTTAGTAGATAATATAACGATTGATTAAATTTCAGATTGGAGATAATTCGTAAACTTTCTAGTTTAAATCGAGAATCTAATTTAAACAAGCTTGAAATCAAATTGCAAATTATACTAATAGAATGTACTGAACCTACAAAGTTTGAAAAGTACTGATTGGTTATTATATTGTCAAAACTGAAGGTTTATACAATTGACCATTAAATAAAAAAAATAAACAAAGCAAAGGTAAACAAAATGTTTACTCTTTGAAAAAAAGAATTATTAAATAAAGCTTTATAGCTATAATAATAAGATAAAAAAAAAAGAGTAAACAAAAATATGATGAACGACTGGATGGGTTGATTGCTGGCTGAAACTGGATATTCAGGTAATGTTTTGCATTTAGTTGTTACTAATGTGAAAAAGTGTTGTAACATTTTTAGGTTTCACCATTTAATAATACTACACTCGGTCATCCTGGTCATCGTCTGACCCAGACAAATATGAAAAAGAGTTGCTTTCGGCATTTGATTCATCAGTGACCCATGGCTTCATAAAATCGGCAGCGGTGGAAGTCGTGTTAGACCCATCGTGGTTTCCAACCGTCACTACTTCATATTGGTTGTGTTGTTTTATTTTCGTTACTTTGTATGGTCCTAGCAATTTTTGTTCATTTTTAATCCGTATCCAAATTGTGTTCGTTATATTGCTACTAGATCGTGTATTTTATATTTTCTTGCTATTTTTCTTTTTTTGTTGTAGTTAGTCCTTTTGTTCTTGAATGTTTTGGATATTTTCTCGTTCTTTGTTACGTATTTCATTTCACACTGCATATGTTTCAAGAAATAATGTTTCCGTTTATTCAGCTCAGCAGATTTGTTTTTCATAGGAACACCAAACATTACTTGAAATGGCGATCTGTTAATACTTCTATTTGTATTTGAATTTATATTTGTACTGACGATACGTGTTTATAGCATTTTAGTAGTTCTTCTGTTTCCATTTCCTCTTGTTTTTCTTCGACTTGACCGTTTGCTTCTTCTTTAACTTCTGCAGTAACACCATTAGTTTCAACATCTTCATCGGCGATTGTCTCAGATTGATCACACAAATCACCTTCACATTCACCAGTTCCTTCAGCATTTTCATCATTTTTTTTCATTATTTTCATTTTCTTTATAAGCTGCAGCTTCTTCAAAACGTCTTGTTTTACGTTCACTTTCTGCGATGATGCTATCACCCAGCCATTCTTTAATTTGAGTTTTGACTGCTTCTTGCTCTGTTAGTGCTAATTTCTTAGCTCTTTGGTAAACTGGAATATCGTCTTTAAGCACTGTTTTTATTTACTCGCATGATTTTATGTTTTTATTTCATGCGTTTATAGCGACTAAATCCAGTACTGTTTTGTTGTTTCTGCATTTTTTGAATTTATGTTTACTTCTTTACCAGCTTTCTGAAAGACCTCGACATTGATGTTACAAATTTCATTTTCTTTTAAGTTTCCGTGAACTTCAATTCTTGTGGTTGATTCTGTGGTTGCTTTGCTTTAATCTATAGCTACTTTACCTTGGTCGATAATTAGTGTAACATTTTGTTAAAAAATTACATTTTTTTTAAATTCTGTCCTAGAATAATACCATCAGCCATATCAGGAGGAACTTCGAACCTTACTTTCTACAGTGTTGATTTGACTTTGATTTCCACTTCGCAAGTACCCAATGTTGAACATGTATTATTTCCAAATCCTCTTAATGTAGTGCGCTGGTTTTTATTTATTTGCACGCCAATTTATTGCTGCACTGTGCTTTGCATAAGAGATACATCACTGCTATTATCAATTAATGCTGTAAAACCCTTATCATAAATTTTTATTGGAACTGAATTCCCTTGATTTAACCTTTGAACATTTTTGCTTGTGCTGGCGATGTTCCTATTTGTGTTGGAAGATCTATTAGGGCATTGCAGCGTTATGTGTCCAAATTGGTTGCAGTTGAAGCATCTTTTACCTTTTACTCGAACAATTTTCGGATATGTGTGACAATGCTCCACAATTTTTAAATTTTGTTTTTTGCTAAGGCAGTAGGGAATCTTCCAAAGAATTGCCCCCTTGGTAGTGTTAGATTCTGACTGACTAAACCCATCTCCCCCTTTAGCCAATATAATGAAATGATGAAACTCTCCATGATCCAAGAAATGAATCCAAGTTCCCAGCGAACGCAGTATATTGGCTAGGGAGTAGGGATAGGAAAGGATAGGAAATGGATACGGAAACATTCAATTGGGATTGGAACTGTAAGGAAACAACGAATCCACCTATTATTATTACTATTTTGCTATCAGTGACTATAACCGTTACAACAGTTACAACATGTAGTAAATAATAACAAATAAATATAGGATTCTTTTAAAAGCGAAAAAATATATCCTATATATAATAATATAGTTAACCAAAACACTTGTTTTATTAAAAAATATTTTATTTTTAACCACTATTATTTTTAAATGATATTTTATTAATTTAAATGCTCCGTTGGAATGGACTTAATGAACTGTTCAATTTTTTCTCTCTCCCTATTATTTATAATATTTCTAATTATTTAATTTTGCTGACTCTTATGAGAACGATATTTTGTCGGAATGTTGAAAGATTAAAAGTACATAAAGTAAAAAAGAATTTTGAATAATTTTTATTTGCATGTATAAAAATGCTGACTGTTGTGGAAACAGAAGAAACACGAAAAACGCATGTTATTAAATGTCTAAATAACATTAGCCGTCTAATGTTACTTTTATATTATTATTATGTTTAATATTTGAAATGTCTTTTGTAACACCCCCATCGCTAGACTGAGGCTACGACGAAGCATTTATTACAACTTTTTTTATTATTTTTACATTTAATACATAATTTCTTAGTAGTTATAATTGTTAATATAAAAAATGTTAAAATTAAAAAAATTTACAAAAGTATTTATAGTCAAGTTTATCGATTCTTTATTTTTTAATTCTATTATTTTCTTTCTATTATTATTAATATTAAATAAATCTATTATCATTAATAGTTTTATTTTCTTTAATTTTTGTAACAAAATGTGGAAGTATTATTTTTTCATGAATTGCAGTGTAATAATTTTCAAAAATTTCTTCGTTAATTTCTATTTTACCATTTTCAAATCTTATCAAACTATTTTTAGATACATTGATATTTAATTTATGACAATTTTGATAAAAATTTGGATTTAAGAGATTTTTTGTTATAATAATTCCTGTTGAAATTTCTTTAATTTCTGTATTTTTAATTTTCTCATAATGCAATTTGCTTCTTTAAAATGTAATATATTTTTAGTACAATTATTCTTTATTTTAATTAAATTTCTTTTGAGATTTTCTTTTACGTTTGAACTATGTATATATGTTGTTTTGATCGTCTATTAAAATATTGTATTCATTTAGAACTATAGTCTTACTTTGATTGTTTGGAATGGGTTCGATTAATATTTTTGTGAGTGGTTTTTCTAAATATTCTGGAATAAGTAAAATAATGATAATTTGTTCAGAATGAAACGCAACTACCATTTTAATTTCTGTAAGACTTTCTAAATTTCAGGTCATTTCTATTTCTTTTTCTGTTAATATATTTTTGGAAAGTATATCTAAACTACTAGTAAGAATTATCTGCTCTATGTCGTCTAAATGTTCTTTGAGTAGGTCAATGTCATAGTTTATTTGATAGATTTGTTGGATATGTTCTATTTCGTCCTCTATTTTAAAAATATTGTTTTCGTGTTTTGCATTAAAGGTGTTTAGATATTGTGAAATGATGGTTTGTTGAGTTTTTATTTGGTTCAAATTGATAACCAAATAAAAACTCAACAAACTCAACAAATCATTTATTGTTATTTGTCAAATCATTTATTGTTATTTGTTTATTGTTTTATTGAATAAGATCTTTGTTATTGTCTGATAGGGCCTGTAGTTCCAATTGAGTGCCAATTAGTGCCAATTAAGTTTTTGTCGTTGTGGTCCATAACTCCTGTCATGTATTTTAGCCCTGTGCCCAGTGCGTCCACTAACCCTCTGGCTTGTCATGTATGTGGTCTTATGTTATGTATTTTTCTTTCAAATAGGTCAAAGTTGTGAGTAATTTGAGTATTAGTACTAGTACTTAGTACTTGTTAGTACTTGTGAGTAATTTGAGTATTAGTAGTGAGTATGTATTTTTCTTGGTATAATGTATTTTTCTTTCATTTTAATCGTTTGAATATTTTGGTAAATTAAGTTTTTCGTATTTTCATATTCAGTAATATTAATGATGTGCATGACTTTCTTGTATGTTTTTATTATTTTTTTATCACCTAATTTAATTGTAATGTATCCATGATTGTTGTAAATATTTTGGACTTCAATTGTTTGGAGAAGTACTGTTGGTAAGACTGCTATGAGAATGAAGGTTTTTACGTTTAGTATCTTAAGCTGTAAAAGAAAAATTAGTTCTTTTTGATTTCTTCTTTTTTTCAATTTTAGCTTTAATTATAGGGGATTTATTATTTTGGAATCTTTTTGTTCTTTTAACGTGTGAATTATAATATTTTAATCAAGTTTCTTTGTCTTTGATATGGTTTCCATCTAAAATTTCTACATTAATTTTTCTAAATTTTTCCTTCTCTTGGGTCTTTTACAAAATTAGGGCCTGCGCTTACTTCGTTTTTGGTCTCTATTTTGGTTTAATCTATTTATAAGTTTTTCGTTAGTTTGTTGTATTTTTACCCTAATAGATTCATTCATATTCCTCGTTTTTGATTTTGCCGTTTTTAAAGTCTATGGATTTTTTATTAGTGGTTGAATGAATAGTGTCATTATAAATTGCAATTATTTTTAAGATTTTTTCTTCCACAGTGTCGAAATCTTTTCGTTTGTCGTAACTTAAAAGTCGTATGTGCTCGTTGATTGTATGTTGCAATCTTTCGATATCTGAGTTTGAGGTATGATTGTTGTTTGATGTATAATGAATTTCAATGTTCTCGTTTTGTAGAAATTTTCTAAGAGGGAGGGCTTTAAAACCCAGTTCATTGTCAACTACAATTTTCGTTATATTATCAACTCCTGAAAGGTATTGCAATAATGCTCTCTTGAACTCTACTCAAGTTCCAATTTTTATAGTTTGAGCAAATTTTGTAAATTTGTCTATGAAGGTTAGAAAGAGAGTTTTGTCTTTGAATAAAATACATCTATATGAATGGTTTGGTTGGGTGACAATGGAGTTTCAGTTAATTTTAATTTGTTTTTAATAGGTCTTCTTTCGTATTTTTGTAAATTGCAAATTTCACAGTTGTTTATGAATTGCGACACGCGATCATATAATTTTGGATGGAAATACGATAGTTGAAGTTCTTTACATACTTCAGCTATACCGCGGTGATTGTTTCTAAGATTTTCTTGTTCTATGATTTCGGCTAGTTGTTCTTCTTCTGTTATATCTGTTAATAGTTTTAATTGGCCGCTCGATGAGAAGTGTTCTAAAAATACTTTTTGTAGAGTTTCAAAAAATGTAGGATTTTCGATATATATTGCCTTTAAACACTTAGGATTGCAGTGAGATCTAAGAATAGTGACAGCGGTTTCTTCGTCTAAGTCTTTAGTATGGATTAATTCCCTATTTTTATTAAATATTTTTATATTTCTAATTCGGAGAGAACCAGAATTTGTTTTGAAGATAGCAATTTGAGCTTTGAAAACGTTTAATGGTGATGTGCTAGTTGCAAGGATAATGGTTTTGCTAGTTTCATTTGTTCCGTTTATTTCAGTAATTTTGCTAATTTCATTATTTTCGTCATTTTCACTGTCTGGATCAATTTCGTTGGTTTGTTCTTCTCCAAGATTTATTTCTATACGTGAGAGTGTATCTGCATTGCCATTTTGAATACCCCTTTTATACCTAATGTCATAATCAAACTCTGATAATTTAAGGCGCCAACGAACAAGTTTCGAGTTTGGCTCCTTTATAGAGAATAACCATTGAAGAGGTCTGTGGTCAGTTTCAATGATGAACATCCTGCCAAATAAGTAGGGTCGATAGTACTTTGTTGCCCAAATTATTGCCAGAAGTTCTTTTTCAATAATACTGTAATGTACTTCGTGCTCGTTAAGTGTGCGACTAGCATAACACACTGGCCGTCCGTCTTGTGATAAGACGGCGCCAGGAGCAAATTGGCTGGCGTCTGTTGTTAGCGTAAAAGTTTTCTCGAAATTGGGATAGATTAAAATAGGTTCGTTAGTAAGTAGCTTTTTTAAGGTTTCCAAACTTTTTACATATTCGGGGTTGTCAGTTTTGATTTTTTCATTTTTGTTTAAATACTTTGTCATAGGCTTGACGATTTTACTGTAATTTTTAATAAATTTTCGGTAATATCCGGATAACCCAAAAAATTGCTTAATTTGTTTAGGGTTCTTAGGTATTGGAAAGTCTTTTACACACTTTATTTTGTTGGGATTTGGTCTTATTCCTGCTAAAGTCACGATGTGACTCTGGAACTCGGTTTCCTTTTTCATAAACTCTGACTTATCGAGTTGTACCATTAGTTTTGCTTCCTCTAGACGTTTAAAATTTTTTGTAGGTTAATCTATATGCTCTTCTATAGATGTAGAGAAAATAATAATATCGTCTAAGTAGAACATACAGATTTTATTGATGTATTCACTTAGAACGAAATTCATCAGCCGCTGAAACGTGGCTGGTGCCGTTTTGAGTCCGAACGGCATTCGTACAAATTCGTAGTGTTCATTTTCGACACTGAACGCGGTCTTGTGAATGTCCCGTTCGTCAATCTCAATTTGATGGAATCCTTTTGCAAGGTCCAACGTAGAAAAGTACTGGCATCTCTCCCAGTTTACTTAAAATATCGTTAATATTTGGTATTGGATGTCTATCATCCAATGTAACTTCGTTCAATTTTCTGTAATCAATTACAATTCTCCATTTCTGCTTTGGGACTACCTTTGCTTCCTTCTTTGGGACTACCCATACGGGTGCTGAATATGGTGAGTTGCTATGTCTTATTATTCCATTTTCTAACATTTCCTCTATTTGTGTTTCTATTTCTTTTTCTTTAGGGTATCTATAAGATTTTACGAAAATAGGTACGTCATTTGTTGTCCTGATTCTGTGTTCATCAATCCATCATAATCTTGGTGAAATTTAAATACAACCATTTCCATTTTTACTTCTAAGTTTCCTAATTCTTTAAATAAGGTGATTAAAGCTTTTTGGCTTATAGTAACATTGCCGTTAATAGTTTTTAGTTAAGTTTTTGTTTTTAGGTCTTCAATATATTTTGGGTTACATAATTGAGGATTTATGATTGAATGGGTCGCACGAGAATCAATTATAAATTTTAGTGGTTTAATAGTTCCCTTAATTATTATATATGGTAAGTTGAGGCTACTGCAAGAAAATTTTGAGCTTCGTTAATATTTACTTCCATTGGTTCAGCAGGAAGTAGCTGATTGTTATAGTAAGTTTGGTTACCATTATTGTAATTAGATGAGTTTATGTTATAAGGGTTGGAAGGTAGTTGTTGATCGTTATTATTGTGAAAACTGGTACTAGGATTGTTATTATAATGTGAGTTCGAATGTCGATTTATACGATGTTGGATGTTTTGATTTGGAAAGGTATTGCTCCGTGAATTTTGATTAAAGTTTGAATTTGTAATATTATAATAATTATTATGCCTATAATTTTTATTTGCATAATTGTTCCCATTATTATCGTTATACCTGATAATTTTACCGTTACTATTATTATTATACCTATTGTTGTCGGTATACCAATTATTATTATTACTATTTCTATTATTATTATTATAGTTTTTCGGAAACTTCTTAGGATTATTTCATTGTTTTGATTGGGAATTGAAATTTTGCGAATTGTTTGTAGAATAGCCATACTCTGCTTCGAAGAGTATGTCCATTGCTTGTTCTAGAGTTTCTGACTTTCGACAAAATAAAATCGAACGGTTCAGGAATTTTCTGTTTAAAAATTATAAAATTCACCCAAATTATTTTAAAATACTAAAATATTAAAAAAATAATATTGTAAGCAGAGTGACAGGCTGTGAACATACTAACGGTTCGTACGGGTATCTAAGAGTTGACAAAGGCAACTGTATTCTTCCTCGTATTTTTTTTCAAAATGAAATACTGTAATTTAAATTTTTGGAAAAAAAAAATTTATTCAATAAAATTCTAATTTTAATATAACGTAGTTGTAATACAATGTAATAAAATGATATTATAAATTTGATACAACACTTTCATTTTATTTTTCACTTCTTTTGAAAAATAAATGTTAGTTTTTGTTTAATTTTTGCACTTGACGCATCCTACCGACTGCGCCAGATAAATATGGGATTCTTTTAAATGCGAAAAAAAATATCCTCATAAAACACTTGTTTTATTAAAAAATATTTTATTTTTAACCACTATTATTTTAAATGCTATTTTATTAACTTAAATGCTCCGTTGGAATAGACTTAATGAACTGTTCAATTTTTTCTCTCTCCCTATTATTTATAATCTTTCTAATTATTTAATTTTGCTGACTCTTATGAGAACGATATTTTGTCGGAATGTTGAAAGATTAGAAGTACATAAGGTAAAAAAGAATTTTAAATAATTTTTATTTGCATTTTAATTAAATGAAATTTCTTATTTTTGTCAATTACAATTTATTACTATTAATTTTATTATTTTAATCTTTTTTATTACAATTAATTTTATTCTAATTTCTTTTTAACTCTTTTCTTTACAAGATACTAATTTAAATTTATTATTTAAATTCTTCATTAATTATAATTCAGCTGCAATCACGTGTGATTGGAACGTAATTTTTTGTGTGAGAATTAAAGGTAGTTTAAGTTTCCATTTAAATATTTTAAGGTGTAGCGTTACGTGTGACATATTTATGTTGTTATAAAATTATGTAACACCTCCCCCCTTTACGAAATTTTGGTCTCCGAAATTAATTTTGCAAATGGGTCGGCTTGAATTACCTTTAATTTTGTATCTTCACAATTTTTCTTATTTTTTAAACATAGTTTTAGCATAAGCATAAAATAAAATTTATTATAAAAATCAATATTATTAATCCTAATGATACATAACTTTTAACCTTAAGTTCGAACTCTACATATTTAATAGTTTTTAGATTTTCTATTTGTTTTAAGTGTATTTTTTCCAAGCTTATATTTTTAAAATTTTTTGTAATATTAAAATTATTTATAATTGGAAATATTATATTATCTTTATATTCATTTATTTTATTATAAAATTTTTCTTCTCCAATTTTTACTTCACAATTTTTATATTTAATAACAAAATTTTCTTTTACGATATAATATTTTAATAACGATATATATTTAATAACAAAATTTTCTAAGAACGATATAATATCCTGATTAATACAATTTTGATTAATTTTTGATTTTGGAAAATTAACAACTAATATCATTTCATCATTTATTTTTGTTACAGATTCTACTGAATTCAATTTGTAATTACATGTGTTATTGGATTTTAATAAATTTCTTATACATACGTTATTTGGAGAATTTAAGTTACTTTTCAACAAATACTTCTTGTTATTAAGATCAAATATGTCGTTGTCTTTTAGAATTACATTATGTATTGGCTCATCTAATTGTTCGTCTTTATCATTTGGAAATGGTAAAACCAGAGTTTTGAAATACTTTTCTTTAGTAAACTTTGGAATGTATAATACAATAACTATTAAATTATCATTAAAAAGGACGCCGGTTTTAATGTAAGGTAAAATTTCTATTGTTAAATTAAACTTCTGGATTTCTTCTTCGGTCAGGATGTCGTGCGCTAAAACTTCGAGGTGGCTTAGTAAAACGATGTCTTTGATGTCTCGGAGGTGTTTATGAATTGAGCTTATATCTGTGTATAACCGCATTATGAGGGCTGGTCGTGCGATTTTTTCAAGAAAGGTGGATGTTGTGTTCTCCATTTCTTGTAGGTATTTTTGAATTATTGTACTTATTTTTTGTATATCTCTATTAAATACTATATTATCGTGTAAATCGGTACTGTTATTTCCATTTTGGTTTATTCGTTCGGTA